>CM076580.1:719507734-719881593 GCA_034641835.2 Pinus albicaulis | reverse complement strand
GGTTCCCTAAGGCTTTGATCTTTGGCCTAGGGAAAAGTGTCCAAAAGAATTTAATTTTTCTCCTAAAGTGACTTTATAAAGTTATAAAGTCAAATCTAATTTAAAAGTGACTTTAAGTGATAAGTTACTAAAGTCTAATTTTAAAGTGAGACTTTAATAAAGTCAGTGTAAAATTAGAAAGGAAAAATGACTTTGGAAATAAATGACTAAGTGGGTCTTTATTAAAGTGGTGTGAATTAAAAAATAGAAAGTGAGATTTAAATGAGCATTTAATCTCAGCCCTAGATCTCAATCTATTTCAGCCATTGGATTTAGGGATTCCCCAAAAGTCACTTAGGGTTAGGTTAAAGGAGGAAAAAGAGGAAAAGGTCATTCATTTCTTTCATGAACAGATTGAGAGAAGGAGAGCAAGAGAGCAAGGGAGATTTCTGAGCAGAGAGGAGAAAGAGGGCAGCTGATAGAGACTTCAGCAAAATCCGTATAGCAGCAAGGAGGCACGGTTTCCAAGGCAGAAATCCGTACAACAAGTGTTGGGCACATTTTTCGAGGGAGAGAGGCACAGTTTTCAAGGAGAACCGTACAGCAGCTTCAGCATTTAATTCTGGGTAGATTATGCGCACGAATATCGAGGAGAGAGACTGCTGCTTGGTGGTACAGATTTCTAGAAATCCGTACAGCAGCCGTACAGTCAGTTTCGGCATAGATTTCGAGGCAAAGGAGCACAGATTTTGAGGAGAAGAAGTTGTTGGGTTTTCCGTATAGCAGTACAGCCGTACAGCTGGGCACAAAAATCGAGAAGCTCATTTCAACATTTAATGCTGTCATAAAAGCTATAAAATTTCTGTTTTGGGTTTTTACTGTTTTGCACGTTTTCCAAGGCGGAGTGAATGCACGGAAATCGAGATAAGTACTGTTGTTTAGTTGCTGGAATTTCTATTCGTAAAAGCATTTTTCGTAAATAAGAAGGAGCTCTCAACCGGGTTTTCCCCAAGATTGTAGTTTTTCTGTGTGGTCACTTTGACCAAAAATCTCGTTGTTCAAATGTGTTGAATGACTATTTTAAATTATTTCGTGTTTTGTTTTATTTCTGGCAGGGCCGCGCATTCCTCAAAGTTTTCCCGTAATTTGTGTTTCAAAGAAAGTAACTTGTGTTTCAGCAAAGTGATTTCTGTTTCAGCAAAGTGATTGCTGTTTCAGCAAATAAAAATTATTTTTTTCTGAGTGTTGAATGTAAGGATATGGGAAAGGGCATTTAACCAAAAGGAGAAATAAGTGATACTGAAACCGGGGTTGGGAAAAACAGGAAATTTCTACATGGTATCAAAGCTTGAGTGCTGAAGGGCAGTTTGGGACAGCAAGGAGGAAAATTACAGCCTGCTGATTTTTCACTCAGAAAATTACAGCCTGCTGATTTTTCACAAAACAAAGAGTTTTAGCTTTACTGATAACAGTTGCTATTTCTTTTTCTGGCTTTAGGACAGCCAGATGTCTTTTGGACTGGAGGGTGGAGGATAGGTTGATGGGCATATCCAATTATAAAGATTTGGAAGGAGAGAATGCAGAGTATCTTTGATAGAGTGTCCTGGACATTATGGTGCATACTACTATATTTACCCCCGTGAATGTATTTACCGATGCTACCTCACACAAAAGATATGGAATAAAAAAAAGAACAACAAGGGTAAGAGACTGATTCTAGACGGAATCAAGGACCATTGCATTCCTCATGTGAGAGGAAAGAGAAATGCCCATGAGATGTGGTCAGCATTGACCAACCTCTACCAGAGTACCAATGAGAATCGGAAAATGGTCCTGAAGGAGAAGCTGAAGAACATTAAGATGGCTAAGACTGATAGTGCAGCTGGATATCTCACAAAGATTACTAATGTGAGAGATGAGTTGGCAGCGATTGGAGAGGCCATTCCTCCCACTGAGTTGGTGCGGATTGCAGTGAATGGCCTCCCCAGTTCATGGATGAACTTTGCCGATGGGGTTTGTGCACGTGAGACCCTTCCCACATGGGAGAGGTTTTGGGATGATTGCATTCAGACAGAGATCAGGAAAGGTCAGCTTGGGGCAGCCAAGCCAGTTGAGCAGGATGAGGATGTAGCACTGTTGGCAGGATGCAAGAAAGGCAAAGGGAAGAAGCAGGCTTCCACAAGCAATGGTGGGGGCAAAGGCAAAGGTAAAGGTAAACAGGATAACACATAGAAGGACTATTCCAAGGTGAAGTGTTGGAATTGTCAGAAGATGGGACACTATGCAGTTGTGTGTCCGGAGAAGAAGAAGAAGAAGGGGAACAACCAGAGCATGGCAGCTTCAGCAGAGGTTGAGGACTTTGCAGATCGTTTTGACCGGGAGTTTGGATGTCTATCGCGCAGAGTCCTCTGTAAAAGTAAATTATCTCGCCATAGAGGTTCGTAGGAGCATGCTGATCCCTCGATTAGAAGTGAGCTAGACAATCCCTTTGCTACGTGGATTGGGGCAGCTTCACATGGCCTCAGCATGACAGAGTCCGTGAGTACCTTCCGTAGCTTCAGAGAGTGGCACCGATGTAGAGGTAGTACTCTGTTGATGACAGAGTTAGAGCAAGTTGGTGTGGGAACATTGGACATTTCGTAGGGAGTCCAAACCTCCCTTGAAGGTAATGATGTCTCTTATGCCAGGATGAGGAAGAAATTTCATATCCGTCTCGCCAAGTGAGAGTGATAGAGGATATGAGGCATCGTTCAGTGGGAGGACAGTGTTGATGTATCCTGTGGCCCGGGCCGTATTCAAACAGAGTGATAGGTGTACGCCATGCAAAGGTGTACAAGTTTGCATTTCAGCCCCTTTTGGCATTGAGCAGTAGTACCGACAGTAGAGCTAGCAGTTCTGAGCTGTGTGAGATTTGGCACTGCAGGATGGGACATATGTATCATGGAGCCTTGAGGACCTTGCGGGAGATCACTACAAGTGTGCCAGATTTCAGTACTGATCACTTTGATACTTGCAGAGGATGTGCGATGGGCAAGTTTGCCAAATCCCCTTTTCCCAGCAGTGACAGCAGAGCGACCGGGATACTTGATTTGATTCATTCCGATGTGAGCGGTCGGATGTCTCATGTTTCCTTGAGTGGATATGAGTACTATGTGTTATTCATTGATGATCACTCCAGGAGGACCTGGATTTTTTTCTTGAAGACCAAGAGTGAGGTCTTCAAGCGGTTTCAGGAGTTCAGAGCTCTTGTGGAGACACAGACAGGTCGGAAGATCAAGTCCCTGAGGTCGGACAATGGGGGAGAGCACACCCTTGGAGAGTTTGTTGACTATTGTGCGGAGGCAAAATAGGGAGGGAGCTCAGCTGTTCCTTACAACCCCTGCAGAACGGGTTGGGGGAGAGGAAGAATGCATCCACTCCAGGGCCGCCAAAGCCATGTTACATGATCGTGGGGTTGCCATTGTTTTTAGGCGAGGTTCGTAACATGTACTCGTTTATTTGCACAGATTCGCATCGTGCCTTGGGGGCAGACCCTCGTGAGGAGGCTTTTTCTCTCGGGAAGAAGCCTCATATGGCCATTCGTGATCTTTGGGTGTATCACACTACATACCCAAGGAGAAGAGGACCAAACTAGAGCCCACCGCAGAGAAGGGTATCTTGTGGGCTACAGTGAGACCTCCAAGGCCTTTCGGATTTACATTCCTGCACAGAGGAAAGTTGTTGTCAGGCGGGATGTGAAGTTCGAGGAGGACAGGGCCTTTAGGAGGTCACGGGAGTTAGAGTATCTGGATCAGCCAGACCCTCAGCAGCAGTTGAGTCAGTCACAGGGATCCAGTGGGCAGGGATCAGGAGGATCCGAAGGTACATCTATGACGATGTCAGGTCCGTCAGTGGGGAGTGGCTCGCAGAGTCAGAGGGGTGGTGCTATGGGCAGCACGCAGAGCAGTCCACAGAGCAGTTCACTGGGGAGTCCACTGATGGACAGTTCACACGGTACCTCAGCATCTACAGGTTCAGGTGTAGGCAGGAGGACAACAGACAGACAGTCAGGAGTTTAGGCTCCTGATGTTGAGGAGGAGGAGTTTTATTCTCCGCCGGGAGAAGTGCACTCAGGGAAGAGGAAGCCCAAGTGGCTTCAGGACACCTTGAGAGATGCCACATCTGTTGCTGAGCCTAAGAGGCCGGTCAGAGAGAGCAGACCACCTGAGAGGTTTTGTAGCTATATGGCAATGGCTACCAGCATCCTTGACTCTGAGCCTTCTAGCTATGAGGAGGCAACTAGCCAGCAGGTCTGGAGAGAGGCCATGCAGGAGGAGTATTCTTCTATCATGAAGAATGATGTTTGGGAGGTGGTGCCGAGGCCTAAGGGCAAATCCGTGGTTACTTCCAGATGGCTTTACAAGGTAAAGCATGTTGCAGATGGCAGCATTGAGAAATTCAAAGCGAGGTTTGTGGCTAGAGGGTTCTCCCAGGTAGAGGGAGTTGATTATGAGGAGACCTTCGCTCCTGTGGCTCGATATACTTCGATCCGCTCCATTATATCGATAGCAACAGAGATGGGTTGGAAGATCCACCAGATGGATGTGAAGACCGCATTTCTCAATGGATTCATACAGGAGGAGGTGTACATTGAGCAGCCACAGGGCTTTGAGGTGCATGGGAAGGAGTCCCATGTGTGCAGACTGAAGAAGGCCCTTTATGGCCTGAAGCAAGCTCCCAGAGCTTGGTACTCCAGGATAGATACTTACTTGCAGAAGATGGGTTTCACAAAGAGTGAGGCAGATCCGAACCTTTACTATATTGTGATATGTGAGGAGCCTCTCATTCTGGTGCTGTATGTGGATGACTTAGTCATTACAGGTGCAGAGAGACTCATAGAGCACTGCAAGAGAGATCTTGCGGCGGAGTTTGAGATGAAGGACATCGCCTTGATGCATTACTTTTTGGGTTTGGAGGTGTGGCAGGAGGAGGGGCATTTCTTCCTGGGACAGGGGAAGTATATTGTGGACATCCTTGGCAGATTCCACATGGAGGATTGTAGACCCATGTCGACACCGATGATCACCAACTGGAAGAAGTTTCATGCTTCGGATTCCGAGTTGGTGGATCCCACATTGTACAGACAGCTGATTGGTTCCTTGATGTATTTGGTCAACACTAGACCAGATATTTGTTTTGCAGTCAACACGATGAGTCAGTTTATGTGTGAGCCTAGGAAGGTTCACTGGGTGGCTGCAAAATACATTTTGCGGTACTTGCAGGGGACAGTGGATTATGGTCTGGACTACAGGCAGGGGGATGGAGTGAGATTGGCAGGTTACACTGATTCTGATTGGGTAGTGTTGTGCTTTCCGATAAGAAGAGCACTTCCTTGTGTCATGGCTTGGGTTCCCAAGTAGCTGGTGTCATGGTTCACCTAAGCAAGAATAAGAGTGGCTGAGTTCAAAGGAAGCAGTATATGGTGCCTACCAGCTAGTTGTGAGAGGCCATCTCAAGCCGCGAAGATGTTGCTGGTTTATTTGTCATTGCCAGGGATCAAGTTGAGAATATCGTGATAATCATGAGATATTTAAACACACGGAGAATCCAATATTTCATGACAGTCAAAGCATATCGGGATCAAATATCACTTCATCAGAGACTATGTTCAGAAAGGAGCTGTGAAGCCTGAGTATATTCCCACTGATGAGCAAGTTGCAGATATTCTTACCAAAGCCTTACCACGGGGCAAGCATGTCTACTTCAGAGACAAGATGGGTGTGGTGAGGAACACCTCCCTTGGTAAGAGGGAGTGTTGAAATTTGGTTACCAGAGGACAGGTGGTTCCCTAAGGCTTTGATCTTTGGCCCAGGGAAAAGTGTCCAAAAGAATTTAATTTTTCTCCTAAAGTGACTTTATAAAGTTATAAAGTCAAATCTAATTTAAAAGTGACTTTAAGTGATAAAGTTATTAAAGTCTAATTTTAAAGTGACTTTAATAAAGTCAATGTGAAATTAGAAAGTGAAAAGTGACTTTGGAAATAAATGACTAAGTGGGTCTTTATTAAAGTGGGGTGAATTAAAAGATAGAAAGTGAGATTTAAATGAGCATTTAATCTCAGCCCTAGATCTCAATCTATTTCAGCCAATGGATTTAGGGATTCCCCAAAAGTCACTTAGGGTTAGGTTAAAGGAGGAAAAGGAGGAAAAGGTCATTCATTCTTTCATGAGCAGATTGAGAGAGAAGGAGAAGGAGAGCAAGGGAGATTCTCCCGGAAAGAGAGAGGAAGGAGAGAGCAACTAGGTGAAATCTCAAAGAAACCGTACAATAAGGAGGCAATGTGTCCATGTAGGTCCGTACAAAACCCAGTGTTGGGCACATTTTCGAGGGAGAGAGGCACAGTTTTCAAGGAAGACTGTACAGCAGCTTCAGCATTTATTTCTAGGCAGATTCTGGGCACGAAAATCGAGGAGAGAGACTGCTGGTTGGTGGCACGAATTTCTAGAAATCCGTACAGCAGCAGAACAGCAGCTTCGGCACAGATTTCGAGGCAAAGGAGCACAGATTTGAGTGATAATAAGTTGTTGGGCTTCTCGTACAGTCAGACAACAGATGATCGTATGTACTGGCACAAAATCACAGGTTTATTTCCAAGATTTAATGTCAGGTCGAAAGTCGTAAATTTATGTTTTTTGCTTTATCGTTTTGGCATGCATGGCAAGTGCAGTGAATGCACGGAAATCGAGATAAGTACTGTTGTTTAGTTGCTGAAATTTTTGCTGTAATTTCTGCCTCTCTGTAAAAGTATTTTCAGAAATAAGAAGGAGCTCTCAAGACTGGTTTTCCCCAAGAGTTGTAGGGGGTTTTTCCAGGGTCACGTTGACCAAAAATCTCAGTGTTCAAATGTGTTGAATGACTGTTTGAAATGGTTTGTTTGCTTTATTTCAGCCGCATTCGTAAAAGTTTTCCAGAGACTAGTCGCAAAAGTAATTTGTGTTTCAGCAAAGTAACTTGTGTTTCAGCAAAGTGATTTCTGTTTCAGCAAAGTGATTGTTGTTTCAGCAAATAAAAATTATTTTTTCTGAGTGTTGAATGTAAGGATATGGGAAAGGGCATTTAACCAAAAGAGAGAAATAAGTGATACTGAAACCGGGGTTGGGAAAAACAGGAAATTTCACCTTGAAAAAGGGCTACCTACGGTGGTAAATCTATGTATGGATAATTTTTCCCTGTTCAGGAAGTGGATTACGACCAAATTCCATTTAAATGTAATTTTTTCCATGAATATGGGCACATTGCAAAAGGATTTCCTAAGCAACTTGAAAACCCTGAGAAACTAGGAGAAGAAAATGAGTAGTGGCAGAATACCAAGAGGAAGGAAAGGAATTAAAAAAAAAATTGGAACTGGGACAACATCTTCCTCAAACCCCAGGAAAGAAGGCCCATCTCAAATCAAACCATCCCCCCCATTGGAAACATAAACCCCGAGAAATGAAGATGGCACAAATCGAAATATGTTCGCAGTCCTGAACTCGATTCAGGATGTTGGTGAGCCTATAGTTGATGCATAGATCCCCCACCCTCCTTAGACTTTGATGCAGAACCCATTTCAGTCCATGAGCCTAGAAACAACTAGCAATGTAGGATAAACCACATTTGAAGAGGATGAAGAAGAAGGCTTCTTATCCTCGAAAGAAATAGTAGTAACAAAAATGCCAACGAGATTGGAAAATGAAAAGTCATATAACATGAGAATAAGTGATATAGAAAGAAAGACAAGAATATCGAGGCAAAAAACAAACAAATAAATAAGAAAGTAAAATACAGAAAAGGATAAGGTACTAGGCTTCTAACACACAATCCCACGATAGTTAGCAAACCTTGGAACCAAAGGAGGAAAGAAAGGAAATACAACTACTTGGTAAAAGGGACAACAACCTATAAATGTAAATAATGAAGGTTATCTCATAGAATTGTAGGGGTCTTGGTTCCAGAAATCAAATAATGGAAGTGAATTCCTTAATACAAAAAGAAAAACCAGATGTCACAATGCTCTAGGAGACTAAATTGAGCAAGACTGACATCTCCTCTACTCATCCTTCTCCGTGGGGATTCAGAAAAATAGACTCCAATAGTTCGAGAGGGGCTTCAGGAGGCCTTTGCACAACGTGGAATCCTACAAAATTAAAATTGGTAAGTTCTTTGAAAAATACACATTTGATAGCAACCTCTTTCAATATTTTAGAGCTAAAACAAAATTTTTCAGTAATAAATATATATATGCATGTCCAATTTAGAGAAAAAATAAATGGGTTGGAAGTCCTTAATGGAATTAAAAAAGTATGAGTATGGGATACTTCAATGCTACCTTAGGTCAAAATGAGAAAAGAGGAGGCTCCTTGGTTAGATATTCTTCCCAAGAAGACAAGAAAATTTAATCATTGACCTTTTCCTCTTTGATGTAAAATGTTAGGTCCCTGTATTACTAGTATAGTCCCTTATTGTTGTTAGTGTAACCCCTTTATTGTTATTGTTGCACCCCTATAACCCCCATATTGTTATTATTGTGCCCTTACATTATTATTGTTAGGTTGGCTAGGATTACATTGTGGCCCCATGGACTCCTATATATAGAAGGGAGGTTTTGTTATTTGTATCATCCAAGAATTGTTCATTTATGTAATGTATTTGAGTTTTCCCCTCGAAGTAGCTTATTTATAAGGCGTTGATCTCTCTTTTCTTCTATTTTTGGAGCTGGTTTCATAACATTTGGGATCAGAGATTTGGATTCTAGGGTTTCGCTGCTCCAAACAAGTCATCGTGGAATTTTCACTATAACTATTTTTCTATGAAGTTTCAAAAGCTGAAATTTTTACAGAGTGAAGCCGAAATCTTGAGGAACATCGTGTAAAAAGTTTAGATCTTGGTTCAAAATATTTTCGGAGATATGATATGTGGAAGTTAGGGATTTTTTAGGCTCCTGAATTTCACCTAAAACATGTCATCGTGGAATTTTCGCACTTTTTTCTGTGAAGACGCAGAAGCTAGAATTTTTACAGAGTGAAGCTGAAATCCTGTGGAACCTCCTGTACAAATTTCAGATCTTGGTTCACAACATTTTCGAGAGATATGATGTGTCTAAGTTAGGGCTTTTTCAAGCTTTCGAATTTGATCTCAAAGAGGTGACCGTGGGAAAATCGTCATAACTTCCTCTCTGAGCATCGGATTAGAATTATGTAAAAAGTGGACGCAAGTACACAGAATTTAGTTTCATGTGCATCAATTTCAAAGTTGAAAGAGGAAACGGTGACACATGGCATGTCGTAAAACTTCACTCTACTGAACCAGTCCATAATTAGGTCATTGTGGGAGATTGGGCATAACTTTTCCTTGAAGAATAAAAATTAGGTTAGACCTGTGGAATTTTAAATAAGAGTCAGAGTGATACTACAAGACTGAATATCAGATATTGACGATCCTAAATCATAGAGATAATTCAATTTCAATATTGACCTCCTCAAAAGCAAGAAAAAGGTGTGTATTTTATTTATTTATTATTTATTTTTTATTTATTTATTTTTCTGAATTGCATAAGTCTTGTTTGAAGAATCAATTTGAATTGATTCCAAGGGAATATTGTAGAATAGACATCAGTATTGGGTTCTAAAATGCCTCCTAAAAAGAATTCAACACCCATTAAGCCTTTAGAAGGCTCTACTATGGCTCATGAAGATGAAGAAATGAAACATGACATATCAAAATTACAAGAGCAAGTGAACCAAATTTCACTCTCGCAAAGAGCAACAAAAAATGAAATGGATGTTTTGAAGAAAATCATGGAAGCTATGATGGATGGTTTGAAGAATGGTATGGAAAAAAAAATGGATGGTTTGAAGAATAGTATGGAAGAAAAAATGGAAGGTTTGAAATAAGAGATGGAAGGTCTTTCAAAGTTGATACAAGAAATGATTCCTAATGGAGAAAAGATAGTAGAGGAAACTCATGATGAGAACAAAATAAATGTTAATCGTGATTTCATAAACTCTAATGTTGGATTGAAGAACCACCATATTCCAAAGATGGATATGAGGAAGTTTGATGGCAAGGATCCCATAACATGGATAGTACAGATGGAGCAATATTTTGATCTCAATAATGTGCAAAACACACAAAAGGTACGCATTGCAACTTTACATTTAGAACAAAATACATTTGTATGGTATCGATGGCTTTTATCCCGTAAAAAAATTATCACTTGGTCAATTTTTACGGAGGAAATGATAGCACATTATGAGGATACAAAGAGCAACACCTTCTTTAGCCAATTGATACATCTAAAACAAAAGGGTTTAGTGGTGGAGCACATTGAGGACTTCCAAAAATTGAATATAAGGGTAACTGATATTCCAGAGGAACACATGATTTATTTCTTCATAGGGACTTTAAAGGATAACATCGAACATAAAGTTCGCATTTGGGAACTTGATTCATTGGAGAAGGCATTCAGGTTGGCAAGAAAATTTGAATGTAAAATTATGGCGACAAGGAAGCCTACCACTCACATCTATAAAGATGGAAGTGTTGCTACTCCTAGACTTCCACAACCTACAAGGTTGACACCACAACAATTGGAAGAAAAAAGAGCACAAGGGCTTTGCTACAGTTTTGATACCAAATACACTAAAGGTCATAGTTGTGTTGAGAATAAATTATTTTACATAGATTGTGAAGAGGAGGAAGAAAATGAACAAGAAACTTCAAAAGAAGAGACACCAGGAACCAACCCTAGAAGAAGAAGAAATGAGTTCGACCATATCATGTAATGCATTGGCAAGAATTACCACTCCTCAAACTCTCAAGATAGAAGGGCATATCAAGAAGAAAAAGGTAATAGTGTTGATTGATTCAGGTAGTACCCAAAATTTTATTCATTGTAAGGTAGCCAAGGAATTGAATTGTTTCCTATACCCAACACCAGAAGGTCAAGTGATGTTTGCAAATGGAGGAACTATAAATTGCTCTAGAAAATGCCATAATATCAAGCTATACATGGGGGTATATGTATTGAATAGTCCAATTCTTTCCATCCAAATGGGAGGTGTTGATGTTGTACTAAGAGTACAATGGTTACAATCTTTGGGGACGATAGCTTTTAATTTTCAAGAACTTTTCTTGAATTTTTTTTCAGAATGAAAGGAAATCAAATTACGAGGTATCGCAGGGAAGCCAGGAAAGATAATAAGCTCTAATGTCATGACAAAGCTTCTGAAGAAAGTACAACGAGGCGCAATTGCACAATTATGCTCACTAGAAGTTCCTACATCAAAATCATCTATTTCTCCAAATCTCCAAAAATTCTTAGACAAGCATTCCAAGGTGTTTGAAACTCCCAAAGGACTCCAAGCTATTCGTGATCATGATCTTGCTATTCATTTGATTCCAGGAAGTATTCCTCCAAACATCAGGCCTTACAGATATCCTTATTTCCAAAAGAGCGGAATTGAACGTATGATCGTAGAAATGTTAGAGGCTCGTATAATTCAACCTAGTCAAAGTTCTTTCTCTACTCTAGTAGTATTGGTGCACAAGAAGGATGGATCATGGCGCATGTGTCCAGATCATAGGGAGCTCAATAAGCTCACTATTAAAGATAAATTTCCCATTCCTATGATTTATGAATTATTGGATGAATTACATGGAGAAATTTATTTTACCAAGTTGGATCTTTGTTCAGGATATCATCAAATTAGAATGAAGACTGAAGATATTCCGAAAACAAAATTTCGAACTCGTGAGGGTCATTATGAATTTTTGGTCATGCCTTTTGGCCTTACCAATACACCTTCTAAATTTCAAGGGTTGATGAATTTCATTTTCAAACCCTTCCTTAGAAAATTTGTGCTACTATTTTTTGATGATATACTAATCTACAGCAGGTCTTGGAAGGATCATGTTCAACATGTTGATAGGGTGCTCAAACTATTGGAGGAGAAAAAATTATATGCAAAAACATACAATTTTTTCTTTGGAGTACAAGAGGTGGAATATCTGGGTCATATTGTATGTCACGAGGGTGTTAACATAGACCCTAACAAAATTAAAGCCATTAAGGAATGGAAAGTCCCCACAACCTAAAGAAGTTGCACAGATTTCTTGGGTTAACGGGGTATTATCACAAGTTTGTTTAGGAATTATGGGAGAATAGCAACACCTCTAACAACATTATTGAAGAAAGATGCATTTTCATGGACTCCTGAAGCAAGTAAGGCCTTTGAACATCTTAAAGAGGCAATGTGCCTAGCACCAGTCTTAGCTACACCAGACTTCACAAAAACCTTTACTGTGGAATGTGATGCCTCAGGAAATGGAATTGATGTTGTTTCAATGCAAGAAGAAAGACCCATTTCTTTTGAAAGTTTTCCAATCAAAGGAAAGTATTTACAAAAGGTTATTTATGAGAAGGAAATGTTGGCAATACTACATGCACTAAAGAAATGGAGACCTTGCCTAATGGGAAGACGCTTCAAGGTAAAAAATGATCATGATAGTCTTAAACACTTTTTGGAACAAAGACCATCTTCAGAAGAGCAGAAAAAATGGGTCACAAAGATGTTGGGTTATGAATTTGAAATCATCTACAAAAAAGGGAAGCTAAATGTTATTGCAGATGCACTCTCAAGAAAGGATGAAGAAGTGGAGGCATTGCTTTGTGCCATTTCTATTATCCAACCAGATTGGATAACCGAAGCAAGGGATGAATGGAATAAGGATGAAGAAGTGTGGACACTCATTCAAAGGTTGCAACAAGATCCTATTACATCTGATACATTTAGTTGGAAAAATGATTCCTTATGGTACAAAGATCGCTTATATATTTGCAAGAATTCCCAACTAAAACAAAAGATTCTTTTGGAATTGCACACTTCCCCTTTAGGAGGACACTCAGGATTTTTAAAAACTTACCATAGGGTGAAGAAAGATTTTTTTTGGGATAGCCTTAAATCTGATATTCAAAATTTTGTGGCAGAATGTTTGGTTTGCCAGCAAAATAAAGTGGAGACAATTAAGACTTGGGTCTTCTACAACCTTTATCCATTCCAAGTCAACATTGGGAGGATATTTCAATGGATTTTATCACAGGTTTACCTAAGTCTGAAGGAAGGAGTGTCATCATGGTGGTAGTTGATAGAATTACCAAGTATGCACACTTATGTGCATTATCTCATCCATTTAAATAAAGTACAGTTGCTACTACATTTATGGAAACAATTCAAAAGCTACATGGAAACCCGGAAATTATTGTAAGTGACATAGATCCCATTTTTACAGGAAATTTTTGGACAGAATTATTTTCTTGTTTGGGTACTCAATTAGCTCATAGCTCATCTTATCATCCTCAATCCGATGGTCAAACAAAGATAGTGAATAAATGTTTGGAAGGATATCTTCGTTGTTTTGTATCTGATAAGCAAGCACAATGGGTCAAGTGGTTACCGCTTGCTGAATAGTGGTATAACAGTTCCTTCCATACTGCAGCAAAAATGACCCCATTTATGGCACTTTATGGATATCATCCACTATCCATCACATCTTCTTTAAGGGAAAATTCTAGGGTTCAAGCAGTGGAAGAACACATCGAGCATCAATAATAATTTCTCCAACTCTTAAAGGATAACCTAAATTTGGCACAAAATCCAATGAAACAACAGCCAGATCAACATTGCAATAAGAGAATTTTTGATGTAGGAGACTGGGTATTTTTACTGCTACAACCATACAAACGAATGTCCCTCAAGCAAGCTAAGAAGGATAATAAATTAATTCCAAAGTACTATGGTCCTTACACGGTGTTGTAAAATATTGGTACTATGTCATACAAATTGGGCCTCTTGTTTCTTCACAAGTGCATCCAGTTTTCCATGTTCCATGCTTAGAGAAGGATATAGGGGACAAACTTCCAGTTTAAACAATATTGCCAGAACTTGATGGGGAAGGAAAAACCATATTGGAACCTGAAGTAGTCACGGAAACAAGAACTCAACATCTATGAAATCGATCAATTTCAAAGTATCTCATCAAATGGAAGAACTTACCCACTGAAGATTATACATGGGAGGATAATAATTTTATACAGAAGCACCCGGAGTTGCTCAAGTGTTGAGGACAACACTTTTTTGAAGGAGAGGAGCATGTTAGGTCCCTACATTACTAGTATAGTCCCTTATTGTTGTTAGTGTAACCCCCTTATTATTATTGTTGTACCTCTGTAACCCCCATATTGTTATTATTGTGCCCTTACATTATTATTGTTAGGTAAGCTAGGATTACATTGTGGCCCATAGACTCCTATATATAGAAGGGAGGTTTTTTCATTTGTATCATCCAAGAATTTTTCATTTATGTAATGTATTGGAGGTTTCCCCCTCGAAGTGGCTTATTTCTAAGGCATTGATATTTCTTTTCTTCTATTTTTGGAGTTGGTTTCATAAAATTAAACATCATAAATTCATTTATACTTGTAACAATAAGCGCATTGGACCAGGTCACATTTCTAGTACAATCGACTTCTTCCTTGCCTCTAATTGTCTTCTCATGAAAAACCTTGGTTTAAAATCCCTCATTCTCCCTTGGTGCAATTATGATCATCGACCTATCAACCTTCTTGTCTCTCCCTCCATTAACCTTGGCCCTATTCCCTTCAAATTTTCTCCTCTCTAGCTTGACTCTGTTGATTTCTCTCTAATGGTATCAATCTCCTGATCAAGGTGGGTTGATGGAAGTCGAATCTCTATTTGGGAAGCTAAAATCAAAATATTAAAAACAAACACAAAAAACTAGATAAAAGGAAGCAAGTCGAAAAGGAAATATGCTATAATCGATACAAAAAACCAACTGGCCTCTCTATAGGGCCAAATGGAGTCAGCCATGATAAGTTCATCGGATTTCCAAAAACAATCAAAGACATTCAAATCTCTTCAAAATCACCTAAGAAGATAGGAAGAGTATTGGTGGCTAAAGTCAAGGAAAAATTGGCTAAGGGCGGGAGATATAAATACAAATTTTCTCCACAAATAGGAAAAAAAGAGGGAAATAAAAGATAATATTTTGCAAATCCAATATGAGGGACAAACTTTAACGAATTTCGAAGAAATAAAAAGTACAACAGTAGAAAATTTTAAGTGCCTCTATCAAGGGGGTCCTTTAAGTGACTAGGCATGTGAGGATTTTTTTTTGGACTTTGTCCCAGGATCAGTCTCTACTGAAATGAATAAATCCCTAATCACTCCTCTGTCCTTTGAGGAGATAAAGTCGCCTATATTCTCCTTATCCTTAGATAAAGATCCTAGTTTGGAAAACTTCTCTACAAGCTTCTATCAACTCTTCTGGGAGGTTATCCACAAATATTTATGCATAATGATTGGCTACTCCTTCAAAAAGTTCATTATGGGAAGTGGTATTAACTCCTCCTTTTTGGCCCTTATACCCAAAGAGTCAAGTCCATCTTCATTTTCCAAATTCAAGACAATCTCTCTTTGTATCATTTCCTACAAGGTGATATCAAAATTTTTAACCACAAGGCTTAAATTCCTCCTTTCGAATTTGATATCTATTAACTAGGGGGGTTTTGTTCCAAGACATCAAATATTTGAAAATATTATTCTAATTCAGAAAGCCATTGACTCTAGTTGGAAAAGGGGTGATCAAGGAATGATAATAAAATTAGACACGGCGAATGATTTTTATAGATATCAACATGATTTTCTTCTAAAATTTATGAGGAAAATGGGATTTGACCCTAAATTTATAAGATGGATCACTTTATGCATCACCTCTCCTTGGATTTATCCTCTATTAAATGGAAGGGTTGTGGGCTTCTTCAAAGCCTCTAAGGGATTACGTTAAGGATGCCCCCTATCTATTTTCCTCCATATTGTAATGGGAGATGCTTTGAGTCGTCATTTGGAAGATGATCATCAATCAAAGCATCTTCTGGGGATAATATACAAAGAAGCAATAAGAATTATAAACCATGGGAAGTTTGTTGATGACACTGTCTTTCTTGGCAAGGATTCCCTTTTAGTAGCCATACGTTTCAAAGATAATATGGAAAAGTTTCAACAAGACTCAGGAGGGGCTACAAACGACAAAAAAAGTCTAGTATATATGTGGAATATCTCATTCTAAAAAGAAAAAAAGATAGAAGAAATCCTAGGCTTCAAAATTGTCAATGAATGGAAAGACTTCAACTACCTAGCGGTGCCCATGTTTCTCAGAAGGGAAACTCCAATTGCGTGACAGAATATTCTTGACAAAATTAAAATGAAAATCGTAAATTGGGGTGGAATATGGTTAAATATTGTGGGGAGAAAAGTATTGGTGAAATAAATGTTGTCCTCTCTTCCGCTATATCAATTATCTACCCTCCATGCTCCAAAATATGTTCTACAACAACTTGGAATTTATATTAGAAAATTCCTATGGGAAGGGAGAAAGCAATAAAATAAAAAATTTCACCTTGTAAATTGGAAAACAAACACATCAGCAAAGTTACATGGGGGGCTTGGATTTTGAGACCCAAACTTGGATAATATGGAAATGGAAGAAAAAATATGGTGTACCATGGAAACAAGTAGAGACTGTTGGTGGGTTCAAGTCATTAGAGAAAAGTATATAAATCAACTTGATAATAGAGAAGAACAATTGGAGGCTTCACAAGGATCTTCCATTTGGAGATTTATGAAAGCATCTTCACCCCTTATCAAGGACCACCTCTATAAAATCCCAGAGAATGGAGCCTTCGTTAACATCTAGAAGGATCAAATTCTGTATCTTACACCTTTGGGGGAGGATCCCTCCTTCTCTCATCTACATGATTACTTGACATAATGGGAGTGGAGCATTTGGCCCAAATCTTAGTATGGGACGAACTTGGTTATTGGTAGGGATGGAGGATAGATAACGTTCATGTTAACCTAATTCAAATGAGAGATAGCTACATGGAAAAAATAAGAGGGTGCACTCCTATAACACTATCTTCAAAGGACAGTTGGGGGTGGAAGAATTTCGCTTACACTATAAGAGAGGGATACCGACAACTTCTATTTGATGATCAAATATTCCAAAAATCCTCTATTTGGAAAAAACATATGGGCTCCCAATGAAATCCAAAAAGTAAATTTTTTCAGTTGGTTGTTGGCACAAAAAAAATTCTAACAACAAAGAATCTCCAGAGGAGAGGCTTCATTGGACCCTCTAGGTGTCCTCTATGTGAAGTCTCAGAAGAAAGTATCCCTCATCTATTCCCTCATTTCCATTATTCCAAGCTAGTTTGCTTAGTGGCTCTTGGTCCTCTCTTTCAGAGGACAAGGTGGCCCACTGACCTCCTTAGATTTTTTGACTCCTGGCCCAAGTTATACAAGGGCTCTCTTCAGGACAAATTTTCTCTCAAAACTATCTGGACGACTTTGAATAAATACATATGTTGGCATATTTTTTTGTAAAGAAATAAATAATTTTTTAAGATGGCATGTCCACCAGCAAAGAATACTACTCTAAAATCCCTTTCCTCTTGTTTTAAATTTCACAAAACCTTCATGGACCACTCTTTGGAAGCCCCTGAATCAGTATGGATTTCTCTGTGGGGCTTCCCTAAATGCCCCTCACCCCCAAAAAATACTTATAGAACCAAAACTTTATGGCTTCTCTTCTTGTCTTAGGAGGGTTTTGCAGATTGGATCAACAAGGAAAAGGAACAAACATTAAAATTTGATGGAGCATCAAAAGGAAATCCTAGGGTGGTAGGAGGGGGAGGGGTTCTCATTAACCCTGAAGGAACAATAATAGATTGTTATGCTTGGGGTCTAGGTGAGAAGATGAAAAATCAAAGTGAGGCATATGGAATTTTTTTTATGGCCTCATCATTGCTCAACATAGAGGGATCAATATTATGAACATTTTGGGGGACTCCCTCCTTATTATAAAACACATGGTCAACAATAGTGCGGCTCAAACCAATAAGCTAAATAAAATCCTTGAAAGAATCAAAGGACTCTGTTGGCTATTTGAAAAATCTCATTTCTACCATATAATAAGAAGGCTGAACTAGGAGGTAGACAATCAAGCTAACCAAGCATGCCAAGGAGAGGAAAGAAAGAGCCAAGTAAACATACTTGAAGGTCACTACCTTATTCCCTTGTCATGATTATGGATAGAAACTTAATGTTAAAGGAAAATATTATCCCTCTTGACAATAACAATAGCAAAGTAGAAGGGAATTTAGGGATAAATTGGGACATTAACTTCCCTAAGAGTGTTGTTTTCGAGGTCTGATTAATGCTCCCTCCTCACCCATTCATTTCTATCCTCCTTTTCCGACACCACTTTCCCCAACCCCCTCACTCCTCTCCCCTCTCATCTCCTCCCTTCACTCTATGCCTTCCCCCCAACCCCCCCATCTCTCCCTTCCTTACGCTTACCCGCATCCCCTTCATCCTTCCATTCCCCTGTTCCCACATCCCCCATCCCCTCATATCCTCTCCCCTCAACATGGGGGCTCGTAGAACAAGGCTTAAGTGGCACTTCATGGTGATATGGTGGTCGTGAAATATTGTTAACTCTCCTAATGGAAATAGTATAGGAAAGTGGAGGAAACTTAGCGGTTGGAATGGTATAAGCATGGTAATTTACAGAGTTCAATCACAAAAATAGGCTCATCGCATTATCCATGCTACCAAAACCATGCGAGAGCCCTCTGAGAATGCACCTCAATTAATTTCGGAGAGAATGATCAGATGGCTCACGTGAGGGGCAGTTAATTTGAACTAGAACAAGGTTGTTTTAGCCATCAAAGTAATCATTGAATAGAGTTGTGATTCTGGAGGTGAGAGGCCAATCAACAATCTCACAATTTATTGTGAATTAAGGTCCAATTATCATAATTCTAGTCATGGAAAGATCGAGGTCTTGTAATATGGTGGTGGCAGGACCCATGGTTTTGAGTGGTGCTTCCTCTGGGCATTTTGGGTTACAACCTTCAGGCTGGGGAGGTTAAGGTTTGTGTCTTTGTCAACATGGGGGGGAAATGAGAGGAGAACGAGGGTATTTTTAACATCTATAGTTTTGTCTGAGAGGAATTGTGGGTTGGACCATTGTGAATTGCATCTGGTCTTGGATTGACCTCTTGACAATGGATTGGGACATTGATCTTGGGGTGATTTTTCTCTTTGGTGGGATTTTTTCTTGAATTTGGCTTACGGAATTGAGGGAACTTTGGAGAGACACGAAATAGTTAAAATAAGTGGGTGGAATTTTGGGATAATTGTGCTCATAACTCTGATAATTAGGTCATGGAACTACAGTACGCTCAACTTTCTGTCTACAGGGACCTCGGGCTTTCATTCTGAGAAAGGCATCATGGAACCGGAATGCTGGGGATACCTCCACAAGCGCTCAGGAAGGGTGGCCTGCAGAACTGAAAGGAATTGGGAGTCTTTTCCTCCACCAAAAAATTTCTCCTCTCACCTATGCACTCCCTGTCAGAGGGAACATTATGAGATAAGAAAATATTAGTTGGAAATAAAGAGGAGTTTCTAGTTGTAGCGAGAAGAGGCATGACAATGACTGAGAAAAATATTAAAAAAAACCAGAAAATCCTCCAACTGGAGGATGAAATCTATGCATTTTGCTGTCAACTCAAGGATTTAAAGTTCCATCTCATCGAGAAGAACTCCTTCACTGATGAGGGGTCATTTGGATTCGACCTCAACAAGCCTGTAGACCCAAATAGTTAACCTTCCCATAGTTTTTTATGCGAAATTATAAGTGTATTGTGTTGCTCGGTCAATATTGTAAAGTCTATAGTACGGTCTCAGCAATAGCTATGCTGCATCTTGTAGTCTTGTTTAGAATATGGGAAAGTCTAGAAATACAGGAAAAAAATTTGCCCAATTTTGGCAAGACTCTGAAATGTAATTTCCCGACTTAGTCGCAATCCAAGTGCGGATTAATATAATATCAATACTTTTTTCTGTTAAAAAAAAATAGCCTTTCCAAATGGATTTTTTAAACTTTCTTAATGGTTATTAAAATAAATTAAAATTATTTTCAATTTAATTTATCAATATTAACCACTTACACAATTAATTTAATTGTAGATAATCTGATTGCTTTAAAGGTTATAAATTCCTTCTTTTTACTAAATTCATATACTAACATAACACATATTAATAAATATTTTCATTTCATTTTTATTAAATAATATATTAGATAAAAGAATTTAAATAAAGTTAATATTTTTTTATTAATTTTTATTTAAATTAACTAATTTTTTTAGCATGAGTGAAATATTTTTTTATAATTTAAAAAAAAAAATTGTTTGTTTTAATTCTCCTATAATGATTTCCTTCCTCAAACCCCCTCAAACCCCACAAACAAATTGGTATACATCTTAATTATGTAATATCAAATATATTTCATATATAAAACCCTATAACTTACCAAACTTGGATTGTTTGAATAATTGATCTCAACCAAACATTAAACACAATTAAAAAACCCTTCAATCCACCTATAAATAATAAATAAATAAAACATTTTTAAATATATTCAAAACATTTATAAAAATAAAATAAAATTAACACAAAGTAAATGTTTATCAAATATAACCACCACTTATAACAAGAGCCACATGGTGACATGCCACTGCTTATTTACATACATGAATTTTCTGCACAATAAATTCTATTTCGAGAAAGAGTTGGGACTCCTTCTATCTACCACTACAACCAAAATGAATTATTATCGAGGTGTCAGGTGCCAACATTCTCCCCAAGAGCTTTTGCAGTAGCAAGCCTTAAACTAGAGGATGCACCTATTATGATAATATTACCCTTTCTATCTATTGTTTTGCTTGTTATAGCTTCCTTTATTTCCACTGGTGTGGCCACAGTCTATGCTCTTATTATAAGAACATTTCTACTTCTACTGATTACTTTCTGCAATGAAAAAAACAAGGGACTTTGTTCAAAGGAAGTAGTTTTCTTCTCCAAGATAAAGCAACAATATTGTTATGCAACAATTAAAACTATTTCAAAAAAGAATGGACTGAGCCAACAATTAGCCACAACAACGATTATCAAAAGTAGAAACTTCACATTTGAACAAAATTTCTTCTCTTATATGTACAAAAAAAAATAGTAAAAGGGGCACTGGAGAAATAGAGAAGTGAAGGAAATTTTTAGTTTATATCTCACTATGCATTTTCCTTTATAACAGGTATACATGGATTGCCCAAAATATGTGACAGAATCCATTGAATTCATTCTTTACATGTTCAATCAATGATACATTGTTTTTATGTCGGATGCTTCATAAATAAATCACCTCTAATCATTTTGATATCAACTACTTCAAATATAATCAAGACCCTTTTTCCTCATGCCTCTAAACTAGTCTTACATTGCAAATACATATGTACTAGTGTTATAATGTTATCCATGGGATTTCACATTTAATGCATAACACACTTTAGAGAGTGAGTCCAGTAGTGCACTTGCTTTAAAAATATATAATCAGTGATTATTGGGCTTGTGCAAATTTAATGCATAATTTGAAAGCATCCTTCTTTGTCAAAAAATCTATAAATATCTCACATTTGTTGGACACTTCTACATATTTTATTCGAAATATTCCATGACATGTGTGAAAATATCCTTGGTATTAGTCTGTAACTTTACAAAACTAAATGTTGCATGGAAGAGTTTGGATAGTCCCAATACGAGAGGGTAAGTTTTTTCTTCAATCTTTTAGGTTTCAAAAATTCAGTGTCCCAAGTTGGGTAAGCTAGAAGCACGGTCATATTACACTGACACTAGAATGTACACACTTTAATTTAGGTTAGAAAAGGGTAAGTACGGTGCTGGAAGGGACACAAATTAAACTAGAAAACCGGTTCATTATTATAATTCAAGTTATCCATGCATGTCCTTTTCTATAACTATTCAATTTATACTTAGGATAAGAATAATGACTAATACCATTGACTACCTGCAATCTTAGGCAAAGAAAAAAATTCCAAACATAAAATGGTTAGCTCTAGATAAGTGGTGATATGAAAATACTAGATAAATCCTAATTCTTGCTTCCTCTTCATTAACCCTTCCCATCATGTTCTGTTAGCATGAACATTTCCACATCAAATCAACATATGTTCTGTTAAATCTAGTGTAACTTTGTTAACACTCTGCTACATGTTTGGGTTGATTCCTTCTAACACCTTGTCATACCCCCTTTGATACCACCTTTATGATTATGAATATATAAAGGTATGTGTTCCAAAGATATCCCAATCAATAGAAAATGTATAATCATAAAGATGGGATAAAAACTGGTAACCATAGAAGAATCAATGAAGTCGTATCGTTTCAAAAATATTACTTGTAAATTGTTGTCCCAACATCACTCTGATAAACTAAGAACTTCATGGTGAAGAGCCTAATCAAAATGACTCTGGATGAAAAATGAGAGCGCCTTCATGGAAAGAAGAGGGCATTGATATTGATCATTAAACAAGAAACATTTTTAAGAATTCCCAACTATTATTTTTCGAATTTGAAACCATCTTAGTAAATATATAGTGTAATGAAGCTCTCCTACATAATTTCAAGTGACAATAGTATAGCCATCAATAAAGTTTAGCTTTTTGATTGGATATCAGAGAATTACAAAATCTCATCAAAGAATTCTTGATAATATTCATTATGATTTGGACATGGCATTAGAAATATATCAAATAATATTGTTGGAATGAATATAATTAACAAAACAAAATAGGTTAAGACACATTTGAATGAGATAATGGTAGCAAGAATCAAAATGTAAGAGAAAAAGATGACACAATTAGCAACATTACATTTCACTCTTCGTAGCTCTTACTAAAGATTATATTATATTCTGGTCACATGATGTTCCTTCTCGGAAGGAATAAGTAAGTGCTAATTTCCACTAGGTTATATATATATATATATATATATATATATATATATATATATATATATATATATATATATGATAGGGAACTATTGGTCTTACAATAATTTCATACTAGTCCATGCCTTGAGTTCTCTAGTACAATTCTACAATTAATTGGTCATGGTGTTCTTTAGTTATTAGTCCATCCAGAAGGTAATTTGGACATTTTAAAAATTCTGAATAATAGCAAACAAATCATGTGTATCTACTTTCCAGAAAAACTAGGGCATATGCTATTAAGACGATACAGGAATTCTAAAAAAACTTTGAACTGTGAAAAATAATAATACAAAATACTGTAAAATCTATGCTACAAAAGTGCTGCCACCACATGCGACAGGACATATCACTCTTAGTATAATGTATTTCCAGTATCCATGTCCATATGCTCTTTCATTCTCAGTGAATGTGCAAATGTTACAATTAATTACAAAAATACTGGTTAAACCCTTTCACATTTTCACTTTAGCAGACAATGATAGAAGCTTACAGAGAATTTATTTGGAGAAATTCATTAGGACACATAAATAGTGACCATTGCTAAATATAAATTTTAGCATAAATGATAGTGATATTGACTTGCTAGCAACCTCTATAATATTATTTCAAGTTTTCATCCCTGATGCGAGTTGCCCCATCTGTTTTTTAAGTTGATCCAATTTTTCTTGTTGCTCCAACAATTCCCATTCTTAGGAATCATTTCATCTCGATCCTTAGTTCCACTCTCCTGAATTTTTGACTCAACTTCTTTTATATCTATTGTTGAGCTCGAAGTCTTTGTTAGAAACTATTCCCAAAATAAATCATTAAATTTAAAAATTACCTTCCCACTGGTGGTGACTTTCCCTATAGCCCTCTCATTGTTTATCATCTCCATGGCTATTGTTATGAGTTGAAATCTATGCCATTAGCCTTGGATCCCATGTAAGCCTCTCTCTCAACTTTTCCACTCTGCTTAAGAGTCTCAACACCCTTAGAAGTTTCACATTGAGAAAGAGTAAGTCCCAAACTCATCTGACAAGGAATTTCACAAGTAATTGATTCTGCCAACTGTGGAGAAGCATGGGATGAAGAATGCATCTTAGATAAGGAACATGATCGTTTAATATCTAAAATTGCTGATGAAATACACATACTTGGAAAACACGTTCCATGCATCTTTGTAAGACACGCTGAAGATGAATTTCCACATACACATACTTGGAAAACACGTTCCATGCATCTTTGTAAGACACACTGAAGATGAATTTCCACTATCCATCACTTCACCACATGCTTGACCCACATGCTGGAAAAAGGTTTCCAAAGTATTTAAAGATGATTACACTCTATTGAATGGGTCTCTGTTTACAATCCTCAATGAAACTACACTTTGTTCATCACCTAAAGCAAGTTCATACTTCATAATATAATTTTTTGTCAACTCAATTTCCCCATCCTTTAAACAATTCTCTTTCTTGGGTAATCTTCTCTTCTTATTAGTTGTTTCAAGAAGCTTATTATTTTCACTCTATTTCACAAGTTGTGCCACAAATCCATGATTTCATATATCTTTCGCCATAAATTCCATCATTTGTTGTTGATAGTGTTCCATGGTTTGCAAACACTCCTCCAAGGTCTACATATGCATCTCGGTACCTTGATGTTGATGCCTAATTCTAACGAGCTCCATCATGAGCAGAGTCATATCCCTCTTGCGCCTCTGAATTTCCTCCTCTAGTTCATATTTTATAGCATCATTAAATGTGCCTTCTTGGAGATTTTGAGAATGACTATGCATAGGATTGCATCTGTGAATATTTTTCAACAAATTCCTTTATCCCCGAACAAAATCTTCATTTACAAATTCCCATTGATCTGGATCAATTTTCCTAAAGCCCTGTTGGAAATATGATACTAAATCAACCTTCCTAATCCCAATTAAATTTGGAACGAAAAAATTACTAAGAGTAACCTAAACCTCCATTGAAAGGAAATGTCGAATCAACTGTACTACAATTGGCTATACTATATGCTAACACCTTTTAACCACCATCATATGCATAAAATTCATACCAATGAAAATTATAAAGGTAATTAGCTAAAAATATCAAATAAGAGAAACATAAACCAAATGAGCATTATGCCCAAGACTAAGACCAATGGTGGGGTAAATTCCACCAGATCTTCTAAAATAAGTGATTATTCTGCAAGGACTACATTACGAAAAAATAAGAACTCAGAAGAAAAAGTATTCGAGTATAGACCCTATCAAGTTCACATAGAAATGAATGCTTGGTTAGACAAAAAAGATTGTACATCTGCCCCAAATCATTGCCTCTCTTATGTTCAACATTGCACTCTCCACCTTCATCAACCTGCACAAGCATCGACATATTTAAATAAAGACATGAAAAAATGCAAGAAAACAGATAATGCAGTCATGACTTAGCATGTATTTTCATATTCATCGAACTTGGAAAATCTCACGTCTTTCATGGTACTAAATTGAATTGGGTCATGATCACACCCATATCGATATAGTCACAACAACAAAGTCGAGGTGTAAATTGCCAATTCTAATATCAGTGTCATTAATCAAAAGACTTACATGGGGCAGTAAAGATTACATGGAGCAATAGACCATGACTGAAATGAACTAACAATTTAATAGCCAGACATTTTGAAAATCTATAATCAACTTCGTTCCACTCTTCTCTTCTTGAACACTTGCACAATACAAACACAAAGAAAATTTAGAAGACTAAAAGCTACAACCATGTTCATACATATTGTAATTCACACCTCATCCAAAAAGATATGATATTCAAAGAAAAAGAAAATTTAGATGACTAAAAGCCACAACCATATTCATACATATTGTAATTCACACCTCATCCAAAAAGATATGATATTCAAACACAAAGAAAATTGAGAACACTAAAAGCTACAACCATGTTCATACATATTGTAATTCACACCTCATCCAAAAGGATATGATATTGGGTGTAAGGAGGAGCTATGCGACTGGGTAAAGTAATGAAATGGCTTCTGAACGGATGTTAATGCTGGTAGCTAAACGATTTATTACCTTGTTTCCTTTACTCTAGTTTTTAGCCATCAAACACATCTCCTTATGCCTTTACTACGGGTACCAATCCAGGTAGTGTACTACTTCTTTGAATCGATCAACTGTATAAATTGGATATTAAACTTGATTTATACATTATTCATTTCTACTAAAGGTTCTTGAAATGGAAGTGTTGTTGGATAGGAACTGAACAAAGAAAAGCATGGATTCACTCTCGAAAGACATGCTCTGAATCAGGATCACTAAATAAAATGTGCTATGCTCCAGCTGAAATATTGAAATTAAAATACACTTGATTCAGATTAGAAGAATTAGCAGATATTCTTTTTTTTCAATCATCAAACATTGCAATGCCTTCAATTCCCGCATTAATGGTGTCCTGCAATTTCAATGTGGTGTGTTGTTGTAAATCCAGAAGGGAGTTAGGTGGGAATTCAATGTAGAATGGTTTTGAACAACCACAACTCAAGCTGCATTGGAGAGGCTTGAGGTAAAAACGTATAGTACTTTCTGCAACTTTAAAGACAAGGGACAACAATGACGCCCCGTGGGCTTTGGCCCGAGCATGCAGCAGCGTGCTTACGTTTGCTAAAAAAATATATGGAGAAAACCAATGTTAACTTAGGAAAGGGAAAAATTTTACATGTAGAAACAGATTAATGCCTCAAACCCTATACTATATGCCACTTACAGTGACATAATAATCACATAGTTGTGAAGTGTGGCCAAAATCACAATGTAATGAAACTTTTAAATTAATGACAATTTCCATTACAACCTTAATCTATACAAACGAGATATTATGTGTCTTTTCAAGGCTAAGATTAATTCATAACTTTAATGTCAACGTCAGCTTTGCACGTATTTCAAAAAGCAACATAATATCTCATTGTCCCTCATCTATATAAGTTTTTCATAATTTTAATGGAAATCAATTTTATACATTCCACATTTATGTACCATTGTAAAATAAGGCACGAAATCATAAATATGTCATGGGCATCAAATTCCAACATTTTAATGGGACCATAACGGGCGTAAGCTACCTAAACCACATTGCTTGTGTTGAATGACAAAACGTTGTGTTGATAAGAAAAAACAACAATAACTAACATTGAATGTGTCAAACAATGCATGCAAGAAAATCACCATCATGTTTGGTGTCTATCATTAGATAGACACCCAAGTGTCCTTGTCTCTAACCCTCATAAAACAATCATCCTCATTAACACGCCATTAAGAATTAGATATCAACATAAAGATACAATTCCAACTATATTCTTTGTAATTTCAAAGCTATGGTTCCACCATTATATGTGAAGGTGGATTATTAATTTTCATGTATTTAACATGAACTATCCAGAATTAGATATCAACATAAAGATACAATTCCAACTATATTCTTTGTAATTTCAAGGCTATGGTTCCACCATTATATGTGAAGGTGGATTATTAATTTTCATGTATTTAACATGAACTATCATTTTGATCATCATATCAAAGCATAATAAACTTTATAAATATTATTTTAAGGTAAATTGGATGGTATTTAACGTTCAAGGTTTAAGAATGAAAAGTAATTGGTAGATGTTGAGACCCTTAGTCTTAAAGTATGCCTCATCTTAACTTTCTTTACTTTAAAGGAATATTTTATGAAAAAATATATGGTATGCTTATGTGGTTTTCTTTGTTCTTAGTTGTCACCAATATAGAACATTTCAAAATATTTGCCCTTAAACAACTTTCATATTAAATTAAATGTTGGTTCTAATTTATTGATGATACTTTTCTTGTTTGGCATCATGGCCATCCCTCTTTGACCTTTTTCTTTCTTTTTACTCTTCCACTAGTAGATTCTTCCATTCATTTATGAAGTACTTAGTAATTGCTTAAATTTACAACTAAGTAATCCTTGTTTCAAGGATTATTTTTTGTTCTAATATGAATTTCTCTTCTTCATTAATCTTTGGTAAAATAGTTTGGACCAATTTTTTTGTCACTAGTTACCTTCTTTAAGAAAGAAACATGGAAGAATAAATGTACATGTGAAGTTGGAGACAAATCTAATTTCTAAGCCATATTTCCAATCCTTTGCAACATGTTATAGGGGCCATAATTCGTATTTTGTTGCTTGAGGGGCATTAGTTTATATTATTGCAACCTTAAAAAATACCCAATCTCCCACTTCCAATTTCCTTTCACTACAATGTTTATGTGTTTGTTGTTTCTTTCTATTTTATGCTATAAACAGGTTGTCCTTCAATAGCTTGAGAATCTCTTGTTATACCTCAATGTGGTTCTCAATTGCTTGAACCTTTGTAGCCCCTTTCAAGGGCGATGTGATGGATGGAAGATGATATATATAAAGTTCCATAAATGGAAACATTTTTAGTGAAATATGGTAGGATGAGTTGTACCACATTCTACCAAGGGTAATAACTTGATCCATTATGCCTATTTATCATATCTCGAGCAACATAATATCCTTCATTTATTCACAATCCTAGTTTTCCCATCCAAATGAGTATAATAAGATGAATTGTGAGCCAATTTACTAACCAAACAAGAAAATAATTATGTCCAAAAAAATTTAGTGAAAATTAGATCTCTGTAAGGTACAATAATCTTTGAGATTCAATGTAGCTTTTGGACTATTTCCACAAATTTTACTGCCACTTTACTTGCTTTAAAGGGATGAGAAAAAGATAAAATATAAGTATAATTTGTTACTTGATCTAATACTATCGTAATGATATTATATCCTTCAAATTTTAGTAAGTCGTTGATAAAATCCGTTGAAAATTCTTCCCGACATTGACTTGGTATAACTAATTATTGTAGGAGAATTAAAGTCTTGATTTTTTCTCCTTTATTTTGTTGATATACCACACATTCTACCACAAACATTTGAACGTCAATTTTAATACCTTCCCAAAAAAATCATTTTTCATATTATAGTAATTTTTCAACAACCACAAGTGTCCTCCTATGGGAGAAGTATGCAATTCCAAAATGACCTTTTGTTTAAGTTGGGAATTTTTTCATAAATATAGGTTATCTTGATAGCACAGTAGATCACACAAATTTATGTAATGCATTTGGTTCCTCTTATTTTTGTTGAATAGTCTTTGATACCTTATGATATTCCTTCCATTTTGTCCTTGCTTCTTCCACCAAATCAAATTGTAGAATAGAAATAGAACATATTAAAGCCTTTTTTTTTCTTATTCCATTGAAAGTGCATCTTCCACTATATTATGTTTTCCTTTTTTTGCATGATAATTTCAAAATGATAACCCAGTATCTTTGTAACCCATACTTCCAATCCTTTGCAGCATGTTATAGAGGCCATAATCCTTATTTTGTTGCTTGAGGGGCATTTTTATATGATTGCAACCTTAAAAAAATTCCAATCTCCCACTTCCAATTCCCTTTCACTACAATGTTGATGTGTTTGTTGTTTCTTCCTATTTTATGCTATAACTAGGTTGTCCTTCAATAGCTTGAGAATCTCTTGTTGTAGCTCAATGTGGTTCTCAATTGCTTGAAACTTTGTAGCCTCTTTCAAGAGTGACATGATGGATGGAAGATGATATCTTTAAAGTTCCATAAATGGAAACAATTTTAGTGAAGTATGGTGGGATGAGTTGTACCAACATTCTACCAAGGGTAATAACTTGATCCATTATGGCTATTTATCATATTTGAAACAATAGAATATCCTTCATTTATTCACAATCTTAGTTTTCCCATTGAAATGAGGATAATAAGATGAGTTGTGATCCAATTGACTAACCAAACAAGAAAATAATTATGTCCAAACTTTTTTGGTGAAGATTAGATCTCTGTAAGGTACAATAATCTTTGAGATTCGATGTAGCTTTTGGACTATTTCCACAAATGTTACAGCCACTTTACTTGCTTTAAAAGGATGAGAAAAAGATAAAATATGAGTATAATTTGTTACTCGATCTAATACTATCGTAATGATATTTTATCCTTCAAATTTTAGAAATTCAGTGATAAAATCCATTGAAACTTCTTCCCGACATTGACTTGGTATAACTAATTATTGTAGGAGAATCAAAATCTTGATTATTTCTCCTTTATTTTGTTGATACTCATTCTACCACAAATGTTTGAACGTCAATTTTAATACCTTCCCAAAAAAATCAATTTTCATCTTATAGTAATTTTTCAACAACCACAAGTGTCCTCCTATGGGAGAAGTGTGCAATTTCAAAATGACCTTTTGTTTAATTTGGGGATTTTTACATTAATATAGGTTATCTTGATAACACAGTAGATCATTCTTCCACACAAAAGTATGTAATTCATTTTGTTCCTCTTATTTTTGTTGAATAGTATTTGATACCTTAAGATATTCCTTCCATTCTATCCTTTCTTCTTCCACCCAATCGAATTGTAGAATAGAAATAGAACATAGTAAATCCTTTGTTTTTCTTATTCCATTGAAAGTTCATCTTCCACTATATTATATTTTCCTTTTTTGTAGATAATTTCAAAATGATAACCTATCATCTTTGTAACCCATTTTTTTTCTCTTTTGCAAATAATTGTCTCTCTAAGAAGTACTTCAAACAATCATTATTTGTTTTTACTTTGAAGTGTCTTCCTATTAGGAAATATTTCTTAACCACATGTAGTATGGCCAACATTTCTATCTCATAAATGGGTTTGATCAAGTTATTTCCTTTGACTTGTTTTCTTTCAAAAGAAATGGGTCTTTCTTATTTAACTAAAACTACACCAATACCATGGCCTGAGGCATCACACCATACAAAAATTTTTGTATGAAGTTAGGTATGGTGAAGATAAGATTTGTACACAAAGCATCCTTAAGTTTCTCAAAGGATTTGATTTCTTGTTGAGTCGAGGAAAATGATTCCTTATTTAATAAAGTTTTTATAGGTACTACTATTTGGACATAATTATTGACAAACTTGCAGTAATAACCTATCAATCCTAAGAATCTTCCTAGTTTCTTGAAGTTTTTAGGGATTGGCCATTCCATCATAGATTTTTAATTTTGTTAGGGTCCACTTTGACACCCTCATGAGGTACAATATGACCTAAGTTTTCCACTTCTTGAACCCTAAAGGAACACTTATAAGGATTTGCATATAAATTTTCTCTTCCAATAATTTTAAGACCCTATCAACATGTTGTATATTGCTCTTCCCAAGATTTGTTGTAGACTAGTTGTCATTAAAAAATACCAACACAATTTTTTTAAGGAAGGCTATGAAAATAGAATTAATCAAGATTTGAAATGTTGGACACACATTAGTATTTCCAAATTTCATAACCAAAAAATCATAATGACCTTCATGTGTTGTAAAGGCCTTTTTGCGAATGTCTTCTTACCTGAATATAATTCGATGATATTCCAAATGGAGATCGAACTTAGTAAAGAAATTTCTCCATGCAATTCATCTAATAATTCATTAATTATAGTATTAGGAAACTTATATTTTAGGGCCATTTTATTGAGTTTTATATAACCTAGACACATACAGAATGAACCACCATTTTTTGTAACAATCATCACTATTGAAGAGAAAGTAAGTTAGCTAGGTTGAATGATGTTAGCCCCTAATATTTCTTGAATCTGATGCTCAACATCACTCTTATATGAATGTGGATACTTGTAAGGTCTAATGTTATGTTGTACACTTCCAAGTTTCAAATGAATAGAATCGTCATTATCTCGGGAAGTTAGAAAAACCTTAGGGATTTCTCCAAATACCTTAAAATGAGTGTTGATAAGTTCTTGGAGATCCACTATAGCAGAGGATATAAATTTTTGAATATCTAATGAGAACAATTGTGCCATTACACCACGGATTCTATTTTAAGTAATTGTGTAATCCTGTTAGATCTTATCACTTTAGAGGGTTTCCCTTGGATTTCTCTTAGCTCAATTTCATCTCCTTATAAATAGAATCTCATGCAGATATCTTGAAAATCAATGGCATACGTTCCCAATAATTGTATCCATTTGATCCCTATTAAAAAATTAGCACCCCCCTTTTGGTTGCAATCATGGGACTATCCAATAAATACTTCCCCATATTTAGCTTAATATTATGGCATGTGAAATTTTCAACTCTATTGCAAAAATTGGAAACTATTCTTCTAACTGATTAATATTAAGTGCAGTTTATTTGCTACGGCAAACAATGAATAAAATCACAACTAAAATTTTCACTATAAAAATGTTGTGGAAAATAAAATACTAGAACTGGGAAATATAGAACACACATAAAATAAAAATTACACTGTTATTTTTGAAAAAATGTCCTCGTAAAAACCCAATGTGGGAAAATCAGTGTAGCAAATGAGGGTTTTATTTTTATTATTATGCAACAGTGAAATTTCAGAGTACAATATGGATGCCAAACTAGCTATACTTAGCAAATAATCTGGCAAAAATTATTAGAGATGATTTTCTCTCTCTCCATAAGAAATCTCGGCACAGCCTGCTTAAGAAAACTGGCCCTCAAGAACCCTTGCGTAGGCCTCTGCACAATTCTTGCACAGAACCTCACATGCACAAACTGAATCTACCTTTGATCAAGTCGTTCTTCCTACTGCTACTGCTGGAAGTGATCCTCTATCTCTTTGGAAAATTTTCCTAGCCTATGGAAACTAAATCAACCTCCCGCTCAACCCAATCGAACTGCCTCAGTGAAGTTGTTTGTGCAGTCGTTGCGTAACCTCTATTGTAAAAACTTAGCCTATTTTCTACTAGTACCTCTCTCTAAATGGAAACTCTTCTGAAATCATTGTCTCTTCTCCCTCTTTGTCTCTACGTCCCTTTTTTATCCAGGTGGATATCGGTGGCCGCCCACCTATTCCATTTGGACCCGCAGCATCAATTCTTTCAGCTTTTCAACTTCATCACAACTTACTATTTTTAGCAAGTTTTCAGGTCCTGCACTCCCAGAGCCGTTTTGGGGACTTAATGATCCAAGTGGATATTGGTGGCCACCCACCAAGTCTATTTGAACCCCCACCATTAGTTATTTCAGTTTGTAAGTTTCAACACAACTTACTATTTATAGAAGTTTTTCGGCTCTGGAAGTTCAGGACTCGAAAAACTGCTATAAATAGTAAGTTGTGTTGAAACTTACAAACTGGAATAATTGATGGTGGCGGTTCAAATGGACTTGGTGGGTGGCCACCAATATCCACTTGGATCATTAAGTCCCCAAAACAGCTTCGGGAGTGCAGGACCTGAAAACCTGTTAAAAATAGTAAGTTGTGATGAAGTTGAAAAACTGAAAGAATTGATGCTGTGGGTCCAAATGGAATAGGTGGGCGGCCACCGATATCCACCTGGATCACTTTTAGCTCGAAATCTTCTTCTCTACTCTATTATTCTACATAGATAGCTCGATCTTCCAAGTAACTCGACCCCTCAAGTGTGTTCTCCATCTACCCATCGTGTTTCTCTTATAATATCTCACTGGTGAATGAATGACCATGATTAAATCCCCATAAAAAAATTAGATCATCTCAAACTTGGTTCGTGTGAGTTTCTAGAGCATTATCACCTTTCTCAATTAATGACTGTTAATCACTTTTCCTAAGTTAGACTTAGGAAATATTTAATTATTGATCAATTAACTTAGTTGAACCATCTCTAGGTGTTTTCTCTTGATTTTTTCTTGGTTTTCGAGATCTTGTGTTTCTTAGCCTCTCTAACCAAAGTCGAGACTAGAACACTTTTCTGGTGCTAAAAAACTAACACTCCATCTTATAGAGGAAGTTTTTCTCTCACTTATTCTCATAACATCTCCCCATACACGTTGTTGATGTCTGACAACTGACAATTTTCCACTACCCATCAAACATTGCACAAATCCGATTCATTTTCCACTCTGAGCTGAATTACCCTGAATCTGTGCTATTGCTGACATTGCATTGTGCCATCCTGCACAACTGCCAACTATGCTCTGCACTGCAACTGATCTCATGTTGTTATTGTTGTTGCAAATACTACAACTGAGAACCAAAAATCTTGAATCAATTTTGTCCCTGTGCTGCAACGGTCTCTTGAGTCTTTGTTTGAAACTAGCCTCTACACTGTCAACTGAGTAATTGTTTTCACACTATCTAGTTTTGCACCCTAGCCTCTAACTGCAACTAGTATTGAAAATGACTCTCAAGATATGAATATGCCAATGATACTGATCCATCTTGATGCAAGAGCATTAGAGTCATCAAGCTTTTAGGAGACAAAGCTCCAAATTGAGACTTAACATGGAAAAGGAATTTTATTTCCTTATTGTAAATAATTTCAAATTATTTATTTCTTAAAGAACTATAGATAGAGATAAGATTATGTAGATAATATTTTTAGGAAGAAAATATGCCTTTTAAGGCATAAATTTTTTAGGAAATAACTCGTGAGAGGTTGTAGGAGAAAAAAATCTCGGTAGCAATTAGAAAGTTGTTAGGATAAGGAAAAGTTTAGAAATCTTAGAAACTATTTGGGTGCTTTTAAGATTTTAAAAAGCTGTGGATAGGAAATATTTTGTCAATAAGGAAAAGGAGAGCCTACCTTGAAAAGCATAAGTGATTTGTGGATTGATTATGGATCTAGGAAAATTTATTTAGTTTGCATATGTTATTATAAATATTGTGAGCCTAAGGGGAAACAAATGGCCAAATGAATTTCGAATTAGGCCAAGAGAGAAATGTATGATTGTGAAGCTATGCATGTACACATTTTATTTGTTAATGGAAACACAAATTTTCCAAAGGTTCTATGTATGTCTCCTTGTAATATATTGTGTTATGTTAAACTCTTTGAGTTTGCTTGAAAATATTAATTTGAGTTTGCATGAACTCATTGAAGTGGAGAAATGTGTGTGAATTGTTGGAGAGGTGAAAGTTATATTATCTTATTCAAAATTAATTAGGGATGTCATTAAATGAGCGCTGGCTATCAGGAATAAAATTTTTGTTATGAGCGAATATTGCAACTGGGAGCTGGAACCAGTCCAACTGCGACCTAGCCTCTCGTGCTGCCTTCTACAACACTGCCCTTTGATATTTCTTCTTTTGGCCTCCTCTCATTGCCCCTCCAGAGCGCTTTTTAGGATGGGGGTCTTTTGAAACTCTTGATCTATCCTCCCTGGACTCCCAGGTTCATTCCTCTGCTTGAGATGATGTCGCTTTGGATTTTTCCTCCCTCATTTCCTCAATTGGTCCTCCCACAACTCGTCCTGCATTTTCACAATTTGTAAATAAACTTGATGACATGTAGGAAATCATCTTTCCTCCAGCTCTTCCTAGTAGAGCTTCTCTCTATTTGTTAGAAAGGGGTCTGGTGGGTCAGTTTACTAAGCTCTGGCCTTCCCCCAAAATTGTGTAAAAATGGGTAGAATGTAACTGGTCTCATTCCACCCAAGGAGAAATATCTATCAGATTATGTGGAAGAGGTTTCTTCACCTTCCATTTCGAATCCAAAGAGGATAAAGACTTCATATTAAGAAATAAAATAATACTTCATTGACACAAGGTACCTTTATCTAAATATATGGACTCTTGATTTTGATCCCGAGTTAGATGTTCCAAGTGTGGGTCCTGTTTGGGTTCGTCTTCCCCATCTCCCTCTTCATTGTTGGGGAGATGAATCTATTAAAGCTATTGGAAATGCAGTAGGAAAATACATCGATGCAAGTGAAGCCAAAGAAAACATGCATGCTTGTGCAAGAATATGTGTTGAATTCGATCTTGGAAAAGGACTCCTATAAGCAGTAAAAATCAGGGTGGAAAAATAGACTCACATTCAACAACTGGATTACGATAAAATACCATTTAAATGCAATTTATTACATGAATATGGTAATTTTGCTAGTATGTGCTCTAAGAATGAAGTAGAAGAAACTAATGAACCAAAAGACTCCCAATGGGAACAAGTTAAGAGAAAAACATTGGGAAATAAACCCTTCAAACCCCCTTCCCAACCTCAATCTGCCCCCCCTCCCCCCTTCTCTCCTTCCTGCGTGATTGAGTTCATCCCAAAAAACTGGAAATATACATGGAGAAACAAAAGAATTGGTGTTGGATGCATAAAGGAACACATCGATAAGTTTCTTCTTCAAGATTGTATCACATCATAATTTAATTCTATCTCCTCAAAAATTATCCCATATGTTGCCTCTGATCATAAACCAATTATTGTAATTTTAGGAGAGAGAAAAAATTTGGGACCTATACCATTCAGATACAATCCTCCTTGGAGCATCCATGAAGAGGTCAAAAATATGATTGCTGAAGTTTGGAAACAAAGCATTAACAGTTCTTTAGGATTCAAATGGGAATCAAAGATCAAATGTGCAAGGATCTGGCTAAAGAAGTGGGCTAGAGAACACTATAAAGAGCCCCAGGAAAAAATTATTGAGTTGTAGCAACAATTAGAAAATTTACAAAAAAAAAGGGAAGAATGGGAGGAAACAAAAGAAAAGCAGCTTAAAGAGAAATCTCTTCATTGGGATATCTACAAAAACAATAAAGCATAAGAAGAAATATGGAGAATCAAATCTAGAAGCCTCTGGATCCAAGCTGGAGATCAGAATATTGTTTTCTTCCATAATACCACCAAGATAAAAAGGATTAAAAATCATATAGAATCAATAAAAGGAGCATGTGAAATAGAAGTTAGGGAACAAGAGGATTTAGAAAATGAAGCTTATCAACAATTATAAAAATATGTTGTCAGAAGATTTGGAATCTCCAAATTGTGAAGACTTCATAAATCACATTCCCAAAAAGGTCTCCATAGAAGTAAATGTAGAAATAATGAAAGAAGTAGATGAATATGAACTCATGAATTTCATTTGGTCATTCCAACCTGGCAAAGCCTCGGGGCTCGATGGGTTCTCTTTCTCTTTTTACAGATCGTTTTGGCATCTTATCAAAAAATATTTGTTAAAAATGATGGATATTTAAGAAATGAAAGATTGGTGGTATCACCAACTCCACATTTTTGGCTTTAATCCCAAAAGAGTTTAAATCATCCACTTTCAAGTGTTTTCTTCCTCTCTCTCTGCAACTCCTATAAATTCCCTTCAAAAATTTTAGCCAACAGGATTAAGCCTCTTATTCAGGGATTTATTTCATAAATCGAGGAGGTTTCATTCTGGATAGAAAAATAATTGACAACATTCTTGTTGTGCAAGAAGCTCTACACTCAAGCTTACTCAAAAGAGAGAAAGGTTTCATCCTAAAATTAAATATGGCCAATGCACTCGGTCGAGTGAATTTATCCTTCATCACATCAATGCTCAAAAAATTTTGGTTTTCAAATGACCTTATATACCTCATCCAAGCTTACATCAAAGGACCTTGGATCACTCCTCTCATCAATGGAAGACGAAGTATCCTTTTTCAAAATTCTAGAGGGTTGAGAAAAGGATGTCCTCTCTCCCATTTTCTCTATATTTTAATTGTTGAATCACTCAGTAGCAATCTAGAATATTGTAGAAGAATTGGATCCATCACTAGTCTCTCCTTCAAAAATGGCATCAAAAGCATCAATCATTCACTCTTTTCAGATGACACTTTGCTTCTTGGGGGAACATCTTGTATTGTTTCCCGTAGATTTAAAACCATTATGTATAAATTCTTAGAGGTATTTGGATGTCTCATAAACCATCTCAAAAGAAATATCTATGGCTGGAATGTACCATTCAAAACTCTACAATGAATTTCTCAAAATTTCAATGTTCCATTTCAAGTGAATTGGACTCATTTCAAGCACCTGGGACTGCGAATTATGAAGGAAAATATGAAATAAAAAATACAGAACATCTCATTAGAAAAAATTAAAAAGAAATTTCTTAGATGGGGTATCTTTGGCTCAAACTTGCTGGAAGGGTCACCCTAATTAAGGTTGTGCTTTCAGCTCTCCCAAATTATCAATTTGCAATTGTCTAGGCTCTTACAAGTGCTCATAAGCAGATTGAACTTATCATTAGAGGTTTCCTATGCTAGGAAGGTAAAAAAAAGAAAACAAAATTCAGTTTGGTAAGCTAGAAGCAAGTCACCTCTCCATATGATAAAGGAGGAATCTCTATTAGACTTCCAGGATTGATGAATTTGGCCCTTGGTGAAAAAATCATATGGAGACTAATCACATGACACTCAAGTTTGTGGAAAAAAATTCTTGAAGATAAATATCTAAATTTTCCTCATTTCTCTCTCCTTTCTGAAAGGATTCCAATCAAGCTTCGTTCTCAGCTTTGGAAATTAGTGACAAAAAGCCCACCCAATCATCCCTAAAAACACCCCCAAAATTCCAAAAGGAGGGCATGAAGTGCATATTTGGAGGGATAGCATCATGGGCCAGCCTCCCATATCAAAATCACCATGAAATAAATTCGATGTTGGATTTGATGAGCAAGAAAGGAATATCATACTTAAATCAGATCTCCAAATGGAATCAAACTGATGGTTATTGGATAGGATGGAAAACTCCAGCAATCTATCCTGATCCGAAGCTTAACTGGGAATCCTTACTCAGCCTTTTAAAAGGCGTTTCCCCCCTCAAATTTAACAAAAAGACTCTTTCAGGTGGAACCCCACAACTGGGACTTCCTGTGTTAAATCGTGCTACTCAAAGCTGCAAGAAAAATGGAATAATCAAGATACTCATATTTTCCCTCTCTAGAAATCAATATGGAATATTGAAAGACTTCCAAAAGTTAAGATATTCATGTGAGCCTTGCTAAAAGGTAGGATTCTAACAACATAAAACTTTAAAAAAATAGTTATCATAGGTCCTTCCAGGTGTCCCATGTGCAAGGAAGAACAAGAAATCATCAACCATCTTTTCATTTGATGCAAACTTGCAAAATATTGTTGGACCATCCTCGTTGGTCCACTGGAAACTGATATAAATTTCAATCTAAGAATAGTCGATTTCTACATAAAATGGAAAAATATTTTCCCCTATTCCTTCAAAAACAAGAATAACCTCAAGATATTTTGGATTGGTTTACCATCCTTCTTAATTTGGCACATATGGATTTCTAGAAACAAGTAAGTATTCCAAGACATCAAGCCTGATACAAGGAAAATTCTCACAAAGACATGGGCTCTCGCAGCCGAATTCTTGTTCTCCAAAGGAATAAAAAATATGGATATCTATATTCTCCAACAAGAAGAAAGAAAATGGATAAGCCTATCTACTAAAAGATCGAACTTCCCTCAAGTTCCACTCAGGAAAGGTCCCCTCAATCCCAAAATTTGGAAAATTCAACTAAAAGAAAAATGATTTTTACTCTGGATTTGCACACTCAAGAGACCATGCCTTTTTTTGATGGTGCTTCTAAATATAATTCGGGAAGAGCTAGTGCAGGTGGTTTTATAATGGATCAATATTAGAAATAAATCTCTGTTTTTGAATGGGGTCTTGGCACAAAGTCAAATAACAAAGATGAAGCCTATGATTTTTTAATGGTCTCTTAAATTATATATATATATATATATATATATATATATATCTATATATCAGGAATCCAATCATATTTAGTGACTCCTCCATCATAATCCAGCAAATGGTAAACAATACCACTCCAAAGAATACAGACCTCGGGAAAATCATCCTTTGTATTTGGGCCAATTTGGTCAATTCTAATAGAAAATAATAAAATTGCGGATGATCTCGCAAACAAAGCAGTAATAAGATCACAGGGTGAATTCAAAATTGAGAATGACATATCATATAAAATCATCCCCTAGTTATTCCCTCATGCTCCTGTACCATATCCTCGTACTTTGGATTTTTCTATCTCATTATTTTCACCTTATGGACTTTTCATATATTTTTTTCCCAAGGATCTCATATTTTTCCTTTACTCTTTAATCCATGTTGATCCTCCTTTCCTCCCTCGATCTCATTCCTCCTCATTTTCTCCCTCCCTCATCCTTTATGTTTCTCGATACTCCTCCACACTTATCCTTCTCTGTCTCCTTCCTCACCCCGGATTCCTTTTATTTTCCTCCTCTCTTGGGATCTCCATGTTCCCTATCACTGCTTGTTCCTCTGATCCATGTTCCTCTCAGGTTGTGCTCCCCCTCTTTCCCTGAGTGCTCCTCTCCCTCATGCTGGCCTTCCCCTGCATCCCTGCAGCTCTGGGTGTGATGCTGCCCCTGCCCTTCTGCAACTTTAGCTTTCTCTTTGGCATGTCCCCTCTGATATTCTCCCCGTCTCTTATGTTCTTTCTGAAGCTCTCATTTTCTCTAGGAAATCATCCATGTTGTTACACCATTTTTTGGTCATCTAACCTATTATCATTAGATGGACCCAAGTACACCATGTAAGACCAGTTTTACCCTAAGTAAAACTGCTTTCACTATGTTAAAACAGGAAACCCCAAAAGGAAATATTAAACAAACCTATATTTGTTTGATTTTCCTCATGGAATAATTAATTAAACCATAATTTAATTATTATTCCAGTCATGTTTAACCCAAAATCAAAGAAATTAATTAGATAAACCTTTATTTATCTTATTATTTTCTAGGAATAATTATTTAAACCTTATTTAGATAATATTCAGCATTAGAAATATGATAGAGCGTATCCAATTCTCCTCGATTAGGATGGGTTTCTTGGAAGTCCTCGGCACTTAGGATCCAGGTTCCTCCTCTTGTTGATGTAGAAAACTAAAAGAATGAGCTGAAAGGGTTTCCCACTGTAATGATGTGAGAAAATGATGACCATAATATGTGAGTCAGGGTGATCTAGACAAACATAAGGTGGAAAATGGTGAAAGAAAAAGCTACCTCCTATTTCTGTAAATCTTCAGTTTTTCTGAATCTTGGTGCATTGGGTTATGGATTCTGAATCTGCCTTTTGTGAATATTTTATTATCTTTGTTGGAGGGAAAAGGTATTTGACTTGGGTCAAATCCCTTAATTTGTCAAAAATAAATAAATAAATGATTTATTTATCTTTTTAAGGAAGCGGTTATAAGATAATCAAATAAATAATGATTTATTTAATTATTTAAGGAAGTGGTTGAAAGATAATTAAATAAATAATGATTTATTTAATTATTTGTGGGTGATTTGGTCATATTTAACAAGGAATATTATCTAAATAAGGTTTAAATAATTATTCCTAGAAAATAATAAGATAAATAAGGTTTATCTAATTAATTTCTTTGATTTTGGGTTAAACATGACTGGGAATAATAATTAAATTATGGTTTAATTAATTATTCCATGAGGAAAATCAAACAAATATGGGTTTGTTTAATATTTCCTTTTGGGGTTTCCTGTTTTAACATAGTGAAAGCAATTTTACTTAGGGTAAAACTGGTCTTACATGGTATACTTGGGTCCATCTAATGCTAATAGGTTAGATGACCAAAAAATGGTGTAACACATGTCATCATTCCCATCTTATTTTCTCCCTCCCGGATTCCCTCCTTCTAGCTTCTCTCCCTTTCCTCCTCATGGATTCCCCCAAATCCAATCCCTGCCCTAAGTGCAAAGGTAATAAAATCATGATTAATCATGTCAAAGAACTTAACTCTCAGATCAATGATCAAAACTATTTAGAGCATGTTTTCATCCTTCATCGACTCAACAAATATAGGAAGGAATTTGAAAATACGATAGACACTTGTGTTCATCTAGAGAATAAAATAAAATTCCTCCTAGATTTGATCACCAAAATATCTAAAGGTAGCTCAACCTCGATGGATCACAATAACAGGAACTACCCTATGGAAGAAAGGACTGTAAACAAAAAATAACCGATCTCTCTCACTCGATGGACCACTCTTCTGCTAATGATTTTTTGTGCTCATCTCTAGCTTGGTAGTCTCTTTTAACCTCATGTCAAGTACTAGTTTTAGCTCTCTCAGATATATTCCAGTTTTCAGAATGCAGTTCTTAGTTATTTGCATTAGTTTTATTTCTACCCATAGTCTACAAAAACAATGAAATTCAAAGTTATCTTATTACTCGAGCAATGTGTATGGATCTAGAAGCTGAGTGTTGTAGGAGGACAAGTCTTTAATGATGTAAAGGAACTGGATGCCAAAAATGCATCAAGATTCTCGCATTCTTCCTCTATTTTATTCCCATCAACATTTTTGTATTTAGAAGCTTTGCTTCCCTTTTGGAATATAATATAAAATACTCGATCATGTTAAAAAACAAAAAAACAAAAATTTGGTTATGAGCATGTTTAACATATGGGTAATGTTTCATACTTAGCTTGGTCATATATTAAGTTAAGATTGCAGGTGCATGAAAGTGAAAAAAGAAGGAAAAGTCAATTTTCTTGCATCAAGTGTTATTAGAGCAAGAGAATATACTCAAATGTGTTTGCAGATAACAACAAGGAAAGAGCGTGGTAAAGCTCTTTGGAAGTGGAATCCAGAAGCTAAATTTGCGGTTGATGTAGAGGTGATGTTTATGTTCTAGTTGGAAAATGTTTTTAGATGATTACAGAATCAAAGTTGATATTTTGGTTCTTGGTTCTTGATGTTTGAAGATGAAGATTTGAATGTTTGTATCTAAACTCTGGTAAAGTGTTTTGAAATTTGTAGTAGCAAATGATATGGTAATTGTGGCAAAGGAATTTTTACAGATAGCATAACTGCGGAAGAAGAGTGACTGCAGAAACTTGAAGAGAAAGGAGTGCTCTAAAGGGGTTCCAGTGGAGGGGGCCAAGAAAGGTTAACAGTCCAATATTATAGGAGATAGCTTGGTGAGGAGTGTGTAGCAGGAAAGAGGTGAGTCTACTACAAAGGTTATTTGCAGTTCATAGTGGGTAGAAGAAAGCTCACAAAGCAAGAGGAGAAGATGAAGATGACTATGGGAAGACGTTTAAAGAATTTAGAGAGAAGCCACAGAGATGCTAAAGTATTTGGCATAAGGAAAATGAGTGATAAATAATACAAGAGGGAACTCGTTGAGATAAAATCACATTTGAATGTTCCTATAGAGTTGCTACAACAGAATGAGGAGAAATAAAGGTATGGGTGGAACTTGAGGAAAAGAGTCAAGTGTCATATTAAAAGATTATGCGCCAAGAAGAGGAGATAGAAGCTAAGAAACAAGTTGAAGGAATAAATCAAAGCTACTGAGTGTGAGGAGGAAATTTATTGGGGTGAACCTGAGCAAGGAGAAATCCTTGAAGAGAATGGTGATGAGGTTGATGGAGATTTGATGTTTGAGACATCAAATGAGGCTACAAAGCCTTACATTTTTTCTAATGATTCATTTATGGTTGTAGGTGTTATTGTAGATGATGGACAATGTTTTGAAACTGCCATGAAAAAGAGGAAGATAGAGGAGAGCAGAGTTCAAATTTTGTTCTTAGCATAGAGGAAGAGAAATACTCAAATGGGATTGTCATATCGAATGATGAGATGAAGGTAGAGATAAATTTTAGTCTCCACACTGATTGTGTGCATGCAGGTGTGGAATATTATCAGTTCTCAAACTAATGAAAGTGAAATAGAAGCCGAGGGTGAACAACTTGCAAAGTTTTTGTGAACGAGGATGCAACAAAGTCAAAGGAGGAAGAGTTTGTTGGCAACATGGAGACAGAGTTCGATCAAAAAATTGAAGTGAGGCAAAGTTTAGAGAGAAAATTTACAAGCATGTGATGAGGTTGAATGTATATTTGTTTGTTTGTATACTTTTGTTTTGATCACTTTCTTGGCTAGAAAAGTTTCACTTGGAATGGTGAGCAGAAGCATGGTGAAGAAAAATGTCTTGCAATTAGAAAATCAAGAGTGGAATTATGGTGGAATTCGATAACCTAGTGCAGAAGTACGAAAACATGACAAAGTCGATAATCGACAACAGAACTATGTGTGGGATCTAGGAGGATGTTAGCAAAAACGACCCATGGTTAGGAGACCATGAAATATTTTCTACCTTGGGAGTCTGATTCAAGAGCATTAGAGCTTCCAATTCATCAAGATTTTTGGAGACAAAGCTCCAAACCGAGTCTTAACATGCAAAATGAATTTTATTTCCTTATTGTAAATCATTTTAATTTATTTATTTCTTAAAGAAATATAGATAGAGATAAGATTTAGAAAATAAGATTTTTAAGAAGAAAATCTACCTTTATAAGGCATGAAAAATTTAGGAAATAAATCATGAGAGATTGTAGGAGTAAAAAATCTTTGAAGAAATTAGAAATTATTTAGGATAAGAAAAATTTCAGAAATCTTAGAAACTATTGGGTTGATTTTAGGATTCAGAAAATCTATGGATATGAAAGATTTTTTCAATAAGGTAAAAGTGAGTCTACCCTGGATAGCATGAGTGATTTGTGGATTGATTTCTGGATATAGGAAAATTTATTTAGTTTTTATATGTTATTATAAATATTGTAATACTAAGGGATAAACAAATGACCAAATGAATGTGGAATCAGGCCAAGAGAGAAATGTATGATTGTGAGGTTATGCATGTACAACTTTTCTTTGTTAATGGAAACACATATTTTCCAAAGGCTCTATGTATGACTCCTTGTATTATATTGGGTTATGTTAAATTATTTGAGTTTGCATGAAAACATTTATTTGAGTTTGCATGAACTCATTGAAGTGGAGCAATGCGTGTGAATTGTCGGAGAGGTGAGAGTTATATTATCTTATTTAAAATATAATTTGGGATGTTATTAAATGAGCATTGGCTATCAAGAATAAACGTTGGTTATGAGCATGTTTTACATATGGGTAATGTTTCATAATTATCTTGGTCATATATTAAGTTAAGATTATAGGTGTGTGGGAGTGAACATAACAGGAAAAGTTAATTTTCCTGCATCACATATGCTATTGAATATTGTGGGCCCCTGTAGAAAGGGTAACAATCCAAGAAGAAACACTTGTCTGATGCAGTGTTCCCGGGACCTACCCAAATATCTATGACTTTGGGAAATAGAGCTAAATGTCTCCCCACCTCTCTCCTAGAGGTATAGCTGGATGCAGTGCAAATTCATCCTCCAATGTAGAAGACAAATTATCTATCTTTATTGAATTTGTTTCCTACTCCTACTTCTCCTTCTTTACCTTCTTCCTCTTGTGATACTGAGTATTGTAGTGACCAAAATCACCACATTTGAAGCACTTGATCTTTGAAATATAATTCATCTTATTTTCTTTTCCCTATGAGCCTTGTCTCTGACTAGTACTTTTCTTTGCCTTCCCCTTTGATGCAAGGGCTACATTATCCTCCTATTTCACACTCTTTGGTCCTCTTCTACTACTGCGACTGATATTTATCTCAACTAGAGTAAGCCTCATCTCCTCCTGTGTGAAATATTCTGACAAACAATCCCAACCCGATAGATTAGCTCGTCTAGTGATGCCTTGGACGAAGGTATCCCATTCTGGGATGAAACCATTAGGCGTTGTACACACCAACTCACTCCCTTGAGGTGCTTCTCTAACTGCGGCAAGATCGTCTTAGACATTATGAATACTGGTGAGGTAAGGAGTGACTCCTTCACCCTTATGCATCCTGGTAACCCTCGAATTCTCATTAAAGAAATATTGAGGTAAAAAATTCTCCTCAAAACAAAAATGTACAACCAAAATCAACATTATATGAACCAATAGGATTTAAGGTAATGATTTCAACCATGGGGGATGATTCACCATTTTTTGAGTAAAAACATAAAGAGAAAAAAAAAAAAAACTACCTTTTAAAGTCATATTTCCAACTCATATCCTTACGGTTTTACTCAAATTTTGAGCGGGATTACTCATTGGATGCATAATTTAATTCTTCATTCAAGGAGTATGCACATTGCATACTTTTGATGCACCCGACTAAACAAAAATAAGAAATACGTGAAAAATGTGATTGCAATCACGTTTTTCATGCATTTCCCATTTTTCGTGTAGCGGGGTCCATAAAAAGTATCCAGCATGGGTAGTCCTTGGATGGGGAATTAAATTATGCATCCAATGAGTGATCCTTCTCAAAATTTGAATAAAGCTGAGGGAGATAAGTTAAAAACACAAGTTGAAAAAATAGTTTTTCTTTCTTTTTTCCCTCTAAAATTCGATGACATAATCTAATAGTATTTTATTATTTCCACTATTATTTTATAATATTTCTTAGGAGGTCCATTTTAAACCTCAAAATTTCTCTAATATCTTTCAAGAACACCTTCCGGTTCTTGGAAGGATTTTGGAAAGGCATAGCAATTTCATCCCACATTTCTTTGGTTGTATTCTTGGCTACTAAGTGTGAGACTATATGATCCTGAATTCCATAAAGGATCAATCGCTTTGCCTTGGCCATCTCCTTATTGTAGTTCTATAGCTGGTGTTAGTTTGTAGATACAACTACAAATCTCTTTAAGTACGTCTTGAGGCCATGCTCATCTAGCAAGAAAGTCATCCTGGATTTCTAGATATAATAATTTGAGGCTCCATCTAGCCTATCTTGATCCCGAAGTCTTGCTGAGGACATTTTTATGCAAAAATAATGACTAGGAAAATAAACAGGAATATGCTCCATTTCCTTCTTGGCTTGTTTCTCTACTACTCGCACTCCCTATTCTAATGCATGGTTTTGCTAGCCGCTACTGCCACCTGCAACTAGAAATCACATAGTTCCTCCAGAAAACTAAATATGGAAACCCTCTGAGAAAAAATACCTTTGTGTGTGTTTTTCTCTTCCACCCAACATTAATCTTCTACTACAAAATAAATTCACCCAGATCTCCTCAACGAAATATCTGATATGCTCATTGGAATTGCTTCCCAACAAATCCACTGCCCACTGGAACTGTTACTAATCTTGTTCGAAATTTTCCTACACCTGCAATTGGAAATTGAACCCTTTTCCTAGCAATTTGAATGGCCTGGCTGGCTCCCTGCGCAAACCTAGAACTAGATTTGTAGGAATCCTTCTGAACCTGCACAAATTTCTTCTCGTTGGTGAGCCTTTGATATTTCTTCAACATTTCTCTAATACCATGTGAAATTTTCAACTCTATTACAACGAATAGAAATTATTCTTCTAACTGATTAATACTAAGTGCATTTTATTTTCTAAGGAAAAAAACGAATACAATCACAATTGCAATTTTCACCATAAAAATGTTGCAGAAAATAAAATAATGGAACTGAAAAATATTGAGTGCATAGACAATAAAAATGACACTGTTATTTTTGGACAAATGATACTGGAAAAATCCAATGTGGGGAAACTGGCGCGGGATATGAGGGTTTTATTATTATTACTGTAGAAATTATACAAACATATGCATATCAATAGATTCAATCCGATCAAGCAATGTACTAAAGCAAGATACTGAATCCTTTTACAAATCAATTGTGGAAAATAAACAAGATCGCCATTCACAACAAGTAAAGAAAGAAGCAAATCAAACCACAACACATATATTTTCCCGGGCAAAGCTTGCTGCTCAAAACCCCTATATCTTCTATTGTATATTCAACATGGAATCATGAAACAATTACAAAGCACTCTTCTCACAAGAGTCTCCCCCGATCTCATAATTGTCTCACACTGACCTGGACAAAATCGACCAACACTTATCCAATTTCCTGCCTCTAATCAGCCTGTCTTGCTTGCGCAATTCATGTGGAATGCAATCCCTATTCTTTAGGAATTTCAACCTTCCAAAAATGCGCAAGCATCATGAGAAATCCAATGGATGTTTCGCTGCATGCGGGCTGGGCACGATTTCGCAATATCGCAATTGCAAGAACTGGCAGTAAGTGTTAAGGGAGAAAATTTAAATGGTGCGAAGTGTGATTTCGCAATATCGCATCGCAAAGAACAAGTAGTAAGTGTTAAAGGTAGAAGGTAAATGGTGCGAAGTGCGATTTGCAATTTCACAATTTCGTAATCACAAATAACGACATAAAGTGTGAAGAGAGAAAGGGAAAGAGTTGCGGAATGCAATTGAGATGTACGGTGGCGGGAGACTCGAGGAGAAAAGCTGGAGGTCAGGTTTTCAGTGGTTTTGACTGGGTTTTTCACGTGTTTTGAATAAAAAAGGTAAGGCAATGATGAATGGAGAAAAACAAAGAAGTAAGGCTTGAAGGGCTTAAGTGCGTTAGGAAAAAGGGTAAGTACAACGTTAAGGTGAGAAGGAAAGGAGGGGAATGGAGGTGTAAGAGTAGTGCTCAGAAATGAAACACACATGCAGATTATGCACGGGAAATAGAAGGAAATGCGAGATAAAACAGTGAAAGAAAGGCTTGGACTTGGTAATACAATTTCTTCCCAACAGTCAAACAGAAATCAATTTTGGCTTGTGGGAAGGTCTACCCTGCTCGAACTCTATTGAAAGAGATGAGAGGGGGGAATTGACCATAGTTTTTGGAGTTTTTCCTCTATTTACTACACATAAGAAATTAAAAAATATAGCAGCACAAAAAATAAACATCAATGAAACTTATCAGAAGTAGATCTAACTTAAATGGCAAAAGCAAAACTAGCTAAATTATAGAAAGGAAATGATAGGAACAACAGAGAAGCAGAGGCACATGGATTGGGCCCTAACCCACAAGCCCAGATCTTTGGAACTAGATCAATAGAAAGTCATTTGAATACTCATTGCATTAAGAATATAGTCTTATTACATCCCGAAGGTCTTAACAACAAAAGCCTAATATCTTGCAGCAAAAGTTCTGAATGGAATCAAAGAATAAAATGGAATCAAAGAATAAAATGGAATCTACTATAATTAATCCACTCACTAACTAACTAAATCCTTCCTAGATCTAGCTCTTCTTTATTTATTCTACAGGGAAACTACCAATAACTCCCTTGAAAATAGTGATTGAGTCCACTTTGACTCCAAGTAAACATAGATTGAGTTCCCTTTGTCTTCAATTTCTTGGTTACCTCTTAGAATTCGATTTGCTGGAGACTCCAAGTGAAGTATGGCTTGAGTGCACTTGGTCTTGAGTTTCTTGGCTACCTCTAGAATTAAAATTGCTAGAGGGAGATCTCATGAGGATCCTTTGGCTACCTTTGAGAGTTAAGGAGGGTGGACAATCCCCTTGAATCTCTCTAAGATTTATCCCTAATTTCCTGACATTGTTCTCATTTATTCTCCAATCTCGATCTTCCAGTGGCAGGGAGAAAGTCCCTAAATCATATCCTTCTCCAAATCTGTATAATCCGCCAAATATTCACACAATATTCTACAAAAATACCCAATATTAGGCAAAAATATGCAACTACCTTTAATCCTTCCTAAGAACATATTAAAGCATAAGAAAACATTATTAAGAGCAGAAGGAGAGATTTAATATATCCTTTTATGTGCATAAGAGAGGTAGATGGGCCTAAGAAATATTAGATGTGCCTTGATTTATGTCTAATTTATAGGCCCATCATCACCCCCCTACTAAAACTGTTGCTCATCCTCAGAGCGACCTATTCATCCTCCCTACCTTATGTTCTTTCCTGCATGTTGGCTTATTTCATTTTCTGTTTTATTGGCCCATGCGTTGCTCTTCTGCTAATCTTCTTGCTGCAATTCTTCTTGTAGGTGCTTCATGGAGGTCCTCAGATGCCTTAAGTAAATCTGTTTTGCATGCCAAGAGGTGGTGGATCCACCTTTTATTTGATTTTTTTTCTCTCTCTCTTTTTTTTTTCTTTTATTTATTTATTGCATGCAAAGTAAACTCATAGTTTTTTTTTTCTATGAATTGAGTTCACCCTTGGTTACCCCTTGGCACTCCTTGTCCTCTATCACAATGAGCTTCTTACTGCCCACTTTCTCAAGTCATTTTTACTTTTTTCTTGTTCCTTTTCTTGGTGGAGAAAGTGAGGCTAGTTGCTAGATAAGGCTGAGGTTGCTCTGCTACTGATTTGGGCTAGATAAAAAATTTCCTTCTCACACTTTTTAATGTTTTACTAAGCTAAAATAGATTCGAAGAAAGGTTTAGATGATTGCATAATTGAGCCTTACCATTGATTTATTTTTGCATGTGATATTGAAGCTGCTACTGATATGGTTGTTGAAGCTGCTACTGATATGGTTGTTGAAGCTGTCTTTGGTGGTTCTGAAGTTGCATTCAATAATTTGCTTGAGGTCCTTTTGGAGCTTCTGAGCATAGGAGGAGGAATTCCAAGTTCGAATACCTTTGACTAAAGTTTTGACCAAATTTTTTTTCTGTGCCAACTTTCTATTTTCTGCTTGCAAAGGTTGGAGAGCACCTGCATTCATCAGAGAGAGATACATGGAGAAATGCACAATTTTTTTTTTCCTTTTTTTTAAGGCCTACTAGCTGCCTCCATGAAGTTTTCAACTAGAAGGTCTACCATGCCTCAAAGGAGGTTTTCACCTAGGATATTTTATTTATTTTCAACCCAACGACCGCCTCATGGAGGTTTTCAATCAGTGAGCCAATCTCAGATGCCTCAAAGAGGTTTTCAAATGAGATTTTATTCTTTCCTTTTTTTTCTTTTTTCTTTTCCTTGTTTTCACTTTCCTACTCTACTTGAAAAAAACAAAACCTTTTTCAAGTATAGGAATACTTCCAATGGAGAAATGTACACATCAAGATGATAGATAAAATCAGGTGCACACTTGGAATACATGCTCTGACATGTACCCGAATATGAGAGATGAATTTATTTGACTGGGATTGTATCAAGTGCTGTTGGAGAAGAGTATGCTGCTCCAACTTAATAAATGTTTGGAACCATATGTCAATATAGTTGTGATGCCCCTGGTTCACTTACTGAGTTGGATCACCTTGGATTTCCTCTTCTATTATGACATTCAAATCTTCCTCTTTTTGCTGATTGTTCTCTTGAACACATGGAGGAAATGATGGTAAACATGAGGGAACTTCCTCAACATCTGATTATGATATCTGCTCTTCATCAAGTGCAGCCCTTGATTCTTTGATCTCCTCATTCGTATCTTCTTCTTCTTTATGTTTTCCTCTAATGACATTAAGAAAATCTCTTCTTTGCAATACCTTTCTTGAACTAAGATGCAGACCATTTAGATCAAGAGGATATGTTTGGTAGTGTTGTACCTCAACATTGTAAGTGGGTTGAGATACTTCATGGTGTGGGTTTGGAAATGGTGGTACATGTAGTTGAGTGGGGGTGGATATATGAGATGGATGTGTTTGAGGCTGTGGTTGTGGTGGAGGTGGATGGTAGGGATAACATGGATTTGGGTATGGAGGATATGGAGCGAAATATTGAGGATATTGTGGATTTTCCCAATAAGGAATTTGTCAACCATGTTTCCAAGATTGGTTTTGGGGTTGATCTAGGCAAGGTTGCCAAGGAGGGAGTGTATCCCAATTAGTTTGAGATGGATGTGAATAAGCTTGAAATTGTGAAGTGGATCCTTGCATCATATCAAGTTGACTAGGTTTCCAGGGTATCCTTGGAGCTACATAACATAGCTTCTTTGGTGATTGCCTTGCTCCATTGTCTTCTTGGTAAACTTCGTTAAACTTGGGGAATGATGAACAACGTTTAGTAGCATATGATTATGCATGGATAGCAAAAATATCAACATCTTCTTTTTGCTCATTTTTCATTCTAAATATTTCTACTTGTTCACTTAGATTGCTAAGAATTTTTGTTTTAAAGTTATCAAGAAAATTTCCAAGTTCATCTTGCCTTACCAATGTTGATGTTGATTTAATTACTCTTCCCCTTCCTCTTGATATGCGCTTGCATGTTTCACAAATTTCTTCAAATGATAATTGGTATACATATCCTCTACTCATGAGATTAAGGAGATCAATCCACTCATCCCTAATTGTTCTAAGTAAGAGGGTTTTTAGTGTGTCAAATCCTAGATGATGCAATTTTTCCCTCTTAACATTATACATGAACCTCTCTATTAGATCCTCAAGGCTCTCATCTTCTTCTTGGTTCATTCTAAAAACTTCTTCTCTAAGATCATGATCTTTATATTTTTCTAGAAATATATTTTGTATATCATTCCATGATCTTATTGAATTAGTACCTAGACTCATGAACCATTTAAGAGCTCTATCCTTAAATGTTGCAGGAAAAAATCTCATTTTTTGAGTGTGTGATAAGTAGCCATAAGACCAACAAAGTATCTCAAATTCAAAGAGAAATGTTTCTAGATCCTCTGTCCTCATACCATGGAAGTTGGGAAGGAAGTATGGAGGGATGTTCTTCATAGGTACACTGATGTTCATATCTTGAATGGGAAACCCAATAAGATCTTCTTCATTGTCATCATATCCATCCATATCTTCTTCCTTCAAAAGTGTATGGTGATGTGGTTCTTACTGCACCACGTGGTCAAGTAAGGGGGGGTTGGTATTGGAGAAGTTTTTTTTTTTTAAGATTCTGAGTATCCCTACTCATATGAGGCATGAAAATCAGATTTTTTTTTTTGTTTTTCAATATTTCAGACACAACATGAAAAGGAAAGTAGAAAATAATTCTAAAACAGAATCAAAGCATCTACTAGACACCTCCTCGGAAATGACACCAAAAAATGGTGAGCCCTGGTATTGCACCAAGAGTGCTGCAACTCTCAGGGGCTGCCCTACTTTTCTTTATCAACACAGGGTTCATACAAACTGGGAGGTGATAGTGCTATAAACACAACAGATGCATTCTGTTCATTTCATCCTCTTCTGCTTTACGAAAGGGTGCTATTTCTAAGGTTTCTTAGTGAATTCTGTCACACTTCAATGAAACTAAACTAAATTGCAAAAAGGAAATGAAAAAAAGGAAGCTAAACTAAATTTCTGAAAATAAATGACAAGAATGAAACTAATTTATTTTGCAGAAAAGAAATGTTAGAAGGGGAACTAATTTAACTTGCTGAAAATAAATGATATAAATGAAACTAATTTAAATTACATTTAACTCAACCAATCGGATAAACACACCCTACTCTACCTATCATGCTCGTATCCATGCAACTAGGATATCCATGACTTAATTCTAATTAAAAAGAGTTAAAATTTGCAGCTTGGGGGGAAGAAAAAGGTCTAAATGAGGTTAATGGGGGGTTTAACACATGAAACGAGGTTTGGAAGTGGAAAGAGGGGGTCAAACCCTTATAAAACCTTATTATAGAGTGAGAAATGACTTTGGAGTGGAAAGAATTAAAATGTGTGATGGCGGAGTGCGATGGAGGAGAAACGTTTGCGATGTGCGATGTCGCAATTGTAACTTCACAAGTTTAAAGGGATAGTGGTAAGGATTGACAAGAATGAACTAAGTTGTGTGAAGTGTGAAACTGTAAAGGCTGCGGGTTGCAATCTGCGATATGGTAAGTTTTTCCAAGTGGGAAGTGCGATGAGTGGCGTGGTGGAGTTATCGCATCGACGGAAAGAGTGGTAAGTGTTATGCGAAAATTTTAAATGGTGCGAAGTGCGATTTCGCAATATCGCAATCGCAGGAATGAGTGGTAAGTGTTTAAAGGTAAAAGATAAATGATGCGAAGTGCGATTTGCAATGGGTAACGTGGCGGTGGGACCGACGACGGGGTGCGATTTCACAATATTGCAACCACAAGAACCGACGGTAAGTGTTAAGGGAGAAAAGGTAAACGGTGCAAAGTGCAATTTGCGATTTTGCAATATTGCAATCACAAAGAATGAGCGGTAAGTGTTAAAGGTAAAAGGTAAATAGTGCGAAGTGCAATTTTTGATTTTGCAATATCGAAATCGCAAAGAATGGCGGTAAGTGTTAAGGGAGAAAGGGAAAGAGTTGCGAAATGTGATTGTGATGTGCGATGGCGAGAGATTTGAGGAGAAAAGGTGGAGGTCGGGTTTTTGGTGGTTTTGAATTGTTTTTTCACGTGCTTTGTGTTAGCTCCCTATAATTCTAGTAGATTGGCAAGACTAAAAATTCAGAGGCAACATATGAACCACTTTGGGATTCTAGGATCTAGCCCTCTTGAATCCAGAGAGGGATCTCTCTATAAAGTGCAAAGATTGATGTATCTTTAAGGCTTGAAATGTGATATTAGGCTAGTTATGAGGAACAAGGTTTTGTTTGTTTTGGTTGCGCTAAGAGAAATGAAGGTGAAGGAAGTCTAAATGAAGGGTGAAGGTGGTTTCAGCCATAAAAAACCACTGGTGCGCATTGCTTTGGGGTGGTTTTCAAAATTTCCCAAAAAGATGCGATATAGGTCTCCAGCCGACACGTGTCCTTAAAAAAACCGCCCATATCGCGTAATTTTTAGGAATTAACTGTTGGACTCAGAATTATGCGATATGGGCCCCTGGCCGTTGTATGAAGGGCGATTAGATCCAATGGTGGAGATGAGAGCACGATAAGACAAGTTGCGCAGGCGGAAGAAGGTGGGGCAGGGTCAAGGCGGTTTTGATCTGGGCCATTGGATCAGAGGAATGGACGGCTCGGATTTATCGATGGGGAGATAGGTCCCAAACGATTTGGGCTTATCAGGTTGAATATGGACCGTAGGATCTAGAATATTGACGACTCAGATTTAATCTCGGGGAAAATGAAAGGAATATGAGGCAGGGGGTTCGGGCGGAGGTTGGGTAAATGTGGACCGTTGATCCACAGAGATCAACGGTGGATCTTCGCAGAAGAGTTTAAACTGCGGGACTTTATAATATAACAGAGGGAGTCAAGGTTTGATCTGGACCATTACATCAGTGAAAATGATCAGCTCAGATGCGATCGCAGGATCGCCAATTGGCAGAGGAGAGAGGAAGGCACACAACAAAAATTGTGATGCGATTATGCGTGGACCGTTAGATTTAGAGAAGATCAATGGCCGAGATTTGATCGGAGGGGGAACAATGGGGGAAAATGGGCGGAGCACGATTAAATCTGGGCTATTGGTTCTTGTGGATTCAACTGTCCAGATTAAATTGGCGGAGCGATGATGTTTCAGCCGTCGGATCTGTTATGGATGGACAGTCGGGATTAGATCGGAGATCACAAATCAGAGGATACAATGGAATGATGCTTAAGACTTTGCGATTGGCGATCATGCGATTGGTGCTCGATCTTTGGATCTGCGGATGATCAACGGTGGAGATTGCAGCGGAGGTCGATAGAACAAATGTCCGTCGCATCGGAAATTTATAAGAAACAAAGGAAAAAAGGGAAACGAAAAGCTCAGATTGTGATTAGCGCCTGAGGGCTTAGCGCTTGGTCCTGGGCGCGAGTTATGTGCGGGAAAAGGGGTTAAGGGCTAGGCCGAAAGGGGCTTAAGGCCTCAATGGAAAAAGGGTGTTTTTAAGCCAAAATGAGTGTTTTTCAAGGAATTTCTTGGCTTTCAGTAAATGGGAAAAGGGTGCTTTAAGCCTGTAAAAGGGGTTTTAATAGGCTTAAAAGTATTTGGAGGCTTTTTAGAGGGATATGGAGGTTCTAAAGAGGGAAAGGAGGCTTAATGAAAATGAAGGGAAACGAGTGAAAAGAGGGGTAAGATGATGGGAAAATGGGGTTTTTTAAGCAGTCTTTCTTTAAGCAACAGCAGATTTTGAGGAACATGAGGGAAAAAACAGTGAAGGTTTTTTGAAGGAAAAGAGACATAATTAAGACTTTAAGAACTGAAAATTTGGAAATGAATTGTTTCTTGAAGGCTAGAAAAGATCTAGCCACCATTTGGTATGACAAATTTTTATAGGTGGCTAACAACGGCTCCAACTTGGGATGGCAACGCCTTGGAGGTGCCATGAATCTCAGACATGTCTTCTCTGGAAGATGATCAATGCCTCATCCATTGGGCTGCACTTGCTTTCTTTGCTGATCTTCTCTTTCTCTGACAATGTTAGCAACCATTAAAACCAATGGAATTCTTATCAAAACAAGCTTTATACCTACCCAATCCTAATGATCTAACATTTTTTCTTCTTTTCATAGTGCATTTGGATTTGCACACTCTTTTTACAAACATTTTATTCTTTTTAGAAAACATAAAACTATTCTATTTCTACCCTTATTTCTCCATGAACTTAGATTAAGCTGTTGAGTTCATAAGCTTCTCTACCTAACTACACTCTGTCAGGATTAGACTGTCTGACAGATTTTTATTCACTAAATTCTAAAACAGGAAATTTAAAAGCAAACAAGCCAGGATTGAACAGTCTAACTTGTTACTGATCTATGGCATAAAGACAAGCTGCACATAGACAAAAATTTGCAGAAAAATAAATCAAAATGGTGAAGGCTTAAGATCTGAAAGTTTAAGCAAATCCTTCACTTGTTCTTTAGCTCTTTTTTGACTTTGTCTGAGTTGTTTTGTCTTTGTTCTCTAGTTCAAGTTTTGGGCATGTTAGAACCAGTTTGATTTTTTTTTTGGCTCAAGATTAAAATAGATTAGAGCCATGCATCTTTTTTGAAACTCATAGGTTCAGATTTTGAGCTTGTTTAAACCTTTTTTCTTCTACCCTAATCTTCCTAACTGATAAGCCAAGATTAAACTGTTTGGCAGATCTATTTCACTAACCTATCAACAGTAAATTGAAAACTAATTAGTCATGATTAGGCTGTATGACTAACTAGAAGTGTGTTTCTTAGGAGTGGCATTTAAGCTTGCACACTTTCAGACTTTATTTCTCTTTTTTGGTATGGGGTTGTACCTTTCTTGTTTTCAATCTGCCCTCTTTTCTATATTCTATTGTTTTTGTATTTTTCTTTTTCCTTTGAAGACAAAAATCAACAACTATATAATTGCTCAAAACTGAGCTTTATTGACATTCCTATCTAACCTATTCTAAGTTGGAATATTTACATTCTTATATGATACAAAAGGGCCAATGTAACCAGTTTAGTAATGTCAAAAAGGAAAAGAAACTCTGGCTGCTTATCAGGGGTATCCATAGTACATTTTGAAGATTAATCTTCAAAACCAAGACTATCATGGAAGGTGACATTCTTTCATGCATTTGGCTCTTGCAAAGGATCCATGCTTGATAATTTGAGCTAGTTGGGACTTCCACACATTCTTCCAAAGGATCAACAAAGAAAAGATGAAAATTATCTTCTTTTTGGCCCTCCATGTCTGGTAGATTGTCTGCTTCCAAGACTTCAGCTTTGAGGAATATCTCTTCAGTACGTTGCTTGGAAGCATCATAATTCTTAACCTGCAAAACAACAAGCAGTGAAATTTCTTCTTTCTCTAAATCTATGCTTGATTCTGATATAATTTCAGGTTCTTTGCATGGAAGATTGATATTAGTGATGGGAGAAGTTTCTTCTTGAAAAGATGGTATATCCTTAGTAGGATAGTCTTCTATTTTTTTTTCTCCTTCAAAGGCCTGCCAGTATCTTTTATTGTTTGGGATAGCTGGTCTGAATTTTTCTTGAATTGTATATTGTTTTCTCTTCCAAGGTCTCAGACATGTACTAGCCATGAGGGCTAATCCACTAGAAAAACTGTTTTGGTCTTTAGGAACAAGGATAAGTTGGAATTATTTAAAATATTTTAACAAATCCATGGCATCATCCTTATAAGCTTTAAGTCTGTGATGCTTAACCATGCATTCATCCTTCACTTGCCTAGTTATCAATTCTGCATTTCCATGAACTGTTATCTTCTGGGCTCCGGATTTCTTCAAGAAGTGCAGCCCTAAAAGAAGTGCCTCATACTCTACTATGTTAGTTGTGCATTGAAAATTCAGTTTATATGAATGGGCTTCAGAATGATTGTTTCCTTTATTGTAAAGCCATATTCCTGCACCTGCATTAGTTTTATTACATGACCCATCAAAATTCATATTCCAAAGAGGACTAGTTCCAAGATTATCATTAATTCCTTTAGTATCCTCTTTGTCTAGAGTGCCATTAGATTGTTCTATGGAATAGGCACTATGTTCATGATTGTCTTGTTTGGATGATGGTTTGGAGGGTAGCTGCTTGCTTTGTATTTGATCAATTAGTTCTTCTGTCAAAGGAGAGATCTCTCTTTGAACATAAGCATAAATACAACTTCCCTCTTTCTCTTGATCTGCAAAAGAACTTTCTATATATTTACAACAAAGTTCTCTACGTGAATGAGCAAGAGTATTTGTTTTGCAAAAAGTTTCAGAGACTGGCTATTTATTAATAGTCTGATCTATTTCTTTTTCTGTCAAAGGGGAAGATGTTTCTATGTTCCTTTGAACAGGAGTACAATAGTTCTCTATATCCTGTAAAGGCTGATTTTGAGGCTGGATGTTTTCTTGAGCCTCTTCTAGGGGATCTTGACTTGTGCTTGCAGGGAAACTTTGAGGATTTTCTATTGTTTCCTGATCTTCTTATGTTCTAAAAAATTCCTCATGATTGTTATGATACTCAGTTTTCATATAAGGTTCATGAGTTGCTTTTTCTACATTATCAGGATGCCACTCATCTTGTGTAATTTGATATGGGTTATAATCTAGAGGGGGAGTCCCTATATGAGCTGGTTCTCCTTCCATATCATATTTTGCATTTTCTAAGTGGCTACCTGTTTCATCAAAGCACTACTCACTATAATTTTTTTCATTTTGGTCATGAAGTTCTCTAATCAGCATAGTACAAGACATAGGCATGCAATCAAAAATTTCTTGACAACCTTGCTTATTGATTTCTTTGTAAGTTTGCTCATCATCTTCTATAAAGTGTTGATCATAATACATACCTTGGTCACTGTCTTGGTCTTGAGGTGATTGGGCTTGTGTTTGATCAGGGAAAAGCATAGGTTGCTCTAGATCGTCAATATTCATATTAGCCATCAACCTATCCATTATCTTTCCAAGCATGTACATCATCTTTTCCATCATGATTAGAAATTTTTGTTGATTGTTTTCTCTATAATATTGTTCATCATACATGTATTGAAGTGGTAGAGTTTGTGTTTGCTCAGGGAAAGGCATATGTTGCCCTATATCACCAATGTTTATATTGGCTATAAACCTATCCACTCTTCTTCCAAGCATGTACATCAATTTTTCCATCATGACCATATGTTTGTCTTCTGGGTCTATATCTAAGTCCATGTTTGTAAATGAGGAAAGGGGTCACTGCATCTTGTCAACCAGTTTAGAGTCTTCTACCAGTGGAGTCATTTGGTCTTTTGGGAGTTTCAGAGTGTGGAGTCGCTAGGTGGAAAAGTTTTAGCTCATAAGGAGGTAAAATTTTTTATGGTTCCACCACCATGTTTATTATGAAGCCAATCTAAGGAGATTATGGGTTTTCTGAGGTCTTAGAGATGTATAACATGCAATTCACTTAGATCCCCAATGGAGTCACCAGAATGTTAGCTCCCTGTAATTATAGCAGATTGGCAAGACTAAAACTGCAGAGGCAACATATGAACCACTTTGGGATTCTAGGATCTAGCCCTCCTAAATCCAGAGAGGGATCTCTCTATAAAGTGAAAATATTGATGTATCTTTAAGGCTTGAAATGTGATATTAGGCTAGTTATGAGGAACAATGTTTTGTTTGTTTTGGTTGGGCTAAGATAAATGAAGGTGAAGGAAGTATAAATGAAGGGTGAAGGTGGTTTCGGCCATAAAAAACCACTGGTGTCACGCTTCTTTGGGGAGGTTTTCAAAATTTCCCAAAAAGACGCGATATAGGTCTCCAGCCGACACGTGTCCTTAAAAAAACCACCCATATTGCGTAATTTTTAGGAATTAACGGCCAGAATCAGAATTACACAATACGGGTCCCTAGCTGTTGGATGAAGGGTGCGTAGATCCAATGGTGGAGATGAGAGCGTGATAAGACAATTTGTGCGGGCGGAAGAAGGTGGGGTAGGGTCAAGGCGATTTTGATCTGGGCCGTTGGATCAGAGGAATGGAAAGCTCAGATTTATCGATGGGGAGATAGGTCCCAAAGGAGTTGGGCCTATCAGGTTGAGTATGGACCATAGGATCTGGAAGATTGATGGCTCAGATTCAATCTCGGGGAAAATGAAAGGAATATGAGGCAGGGGGTTCGGGCGGAGGTTGGGTAAATGTGGACCGTTGATCTGCAGAGATCAACAGTGGATATTCGCAGAAAATTTTAAACTGCGGGACTTTATAATATAACGAAGGGAGTCAGGGTTTGATTTGGACCGTTAGATCGGTGAAAATGAATAGCTCAGATGCGATCGCAGGATCTCCAATCAACGAAGGAGAGAGGAAGGCACACAACAAAACTTGCAATGCAATTACGTGTGGACCGTTAGATTTAGAGAAGATCAACGGCTGAGATTTGATTGGAGAGGAAACGACGGGGGCAAATGGATGGAGCACGATTAAATCTAGGCCGTTGGTTCTTGTGGATTCAATGGTCCAGATTAAATCGGCGGAGTGATGATGTTTCAGCCGTTGGATCTGTTATGGATGGATGGTCGGGATTAGATTGGATATCGCAAATCGGAGGATACAATGGAATGACACTTAAGACTTTGCGATTGGCGATCATGCGATTAGCGCTCGACCGTTGGATCTGCAGATGATCAACGGTGGAGATTGTAGCGGAGGCCGATAGAACAAATGTCCGTCGCATCGAAAATTTATAAGAAACAAAGGAAAAAAGAAAAACGGAAAGATCCAATTACGATTAGCGCCTGAGGGCTTAGCGCTTGGTCTTGGGTGCGGGTTATGTGCGGGAAAAGGGGTTAAGGGATAGGCTGAAAGGGGCTTAAGGCCTCAATGGAAAAAGGGTGCTTTTAAGCCAAAATGAGTGCTTTTCAAGGAATTTCTTGGCTTTCAGTACAGGGGAAAAGGGTGCTTTAAGCTTGTAAAAGGGGTTTTTATAGGCTTAAAATTATTTTGGAGGCTTTTTAGAGGGATATGGAGGTTCTAAAGAAGGAAAGGAGGCTTAATGAAAATGAACGGAAATGAGTGAAAAGAGGGGTAAGATGATGGGAAAATGGGGTTTTTTAAGCAGTCTTTCTTTAAGCCAACAACATATTTTTGAGGAATATGAGGGAAACATCAGTGAAGGTTTTCTGAAGGAAAAGAGACATCATTAAGACTTCAAGAACTGACAATTTGGAAATGAATTGTTTCTTGAAGGCTAGAAAAGATCTAGCCACCATTTGATATGACAAATATTTATAGGTGGCTAACACTTTGCATAAAAAGGGTAAGGAAACCGTGAATGGAGAAAAATAAAGAAGTAAGGCTTGAAGGGCTTAAATGCATTAGGAAAAAGGGTAAGTACATCATTAAGGTGAGAAGGAAAGGAGGGGAATGGAGGTGTAAGAGCAATGCTCAGAAATGAAACACACCTGCGGATTATGCACGGGAGATAGACAGAAATGTGTGATAAAACAATGAAAGAAAGGCTTGGACTTGGTAATACAATTTATTCCCAAAACTCAAACATAAAGAAATTTTGGCTTGTGGGAAGGTCTACCCTGCTCGAACTCTATTGACAGAGATGAGAGGGAGGACTTGACCACATTTTTTGGAGTTTTTCCTTTACTTAATACCCATAAGCAATTAAAAAATACAATAGCGCAAAAACTAAACAACAATGAAACTTATCAGAAGCAGATCTAACTTAAATGGCAGAAGCAAAACTAGCTAAATGACAGAAAGGAAATGATAGGAACAACAGAGAAGCTGAGGCACATGGGTTGGGCCCTAACCCATGAGCCGAACTCTCTAGAACTAGATGAATAGAAAGTCATATGAATACTCAATGCATTAAGAATACAATCTTATTACATCTCGAAGGTCTTAACAACAAAAGCCTAATAGCTTGCAGCAAAAGTACTGAATGGAATCGAAGAATAAAATGGAACTGGCTAGAATCAATCCACTTGCTAAGTAACTAACTCCTTCCTAGCTCTAGATCTACTCTATTTATTCTATAGGGAAACTACTAACAACACCCTTGAAAATGGTGATTGAGTCCACTTTGACTCCAAGTAAACATATATTGAGTGCCCTTCATCTTTAGTTGCTTGGCTACCTCTTGGAATTCGATTTGCTGAAGACTCCGAGTGAAGTATGGCTTGAGTGCACTTGGTCTTGAGTTGCTTGGCTGCCTCTAGAATTCGAATTGCTGGAGGGGGATCTCATGAGGATCCTTTGGCTACCTTTAAGAGTTAAGGAGGGTGGACAATCCCCTTGAATCTCTCCAAGATTTCTCCCTAATTTCCTGATGTTGTGCTCATTTATTCTCCAATCCTGATCTTCCAGTGGTAGGGAGAAAGTCCCTAAATCATCTCCTTCTCCTAATCTGTATGATATTCCAAATATTCTCACAATATTCTACAAAAATAACCAATATTAGGCAAAAATATGCAACTACCTTTAATCCTTCCTAAGAACATATTAAATCATAAGAAAACATTATTAAGTGTAGAAGGAGAGATTTATTTTATTCTTTTATGTGCATAAGAGAGGTAGATGGGCCTAGGAAAGGTTAGATGGGCCTTAATTTATGTCTAATTTAGAGTCCCATCATCACCCCTCTACTGAAACTATTGCTCATCCTCTGAGAAACCTATTCATCCTCCCTGCCTTATGGTCTTTCCTGCATGCTGGCTTATTTCATTTTCTATTTTATTGGCCCATGCACTGCTCTTCTACAAATCTTCTTGCTATTATTATTGCTGCAATTATTCTTGTAAGTGCTTCATGGAGGTCCTTGGATGCCTTAAGTAAATCTTTTTTGCATGCCAAGAGGTGGTGGATCCACCTTTTATTTGATTTTTTTTCTCTCTTTTTTTATTTTTTATTTTTATTGCATGTAAAGTAAACTCAGTTCTTTTTTTTTCTATGAATTGAGTTCACCCTTGGTTACCCTTAGCACTCCTTGTCCTCTATTACAACGAGCCGCTTACTGCCCACTTTCTCAAGTCCTTTTTACTTTTGTCTTGTTCCTTTTCTTGGTGGAAAAAGTGAGGCTAGTTGCTAGATAAGGTTGAGGTTGCTCTGCTACTGATTTTGGCTATATAAAAAACTTTCCTTCTCCAACTTTTAATGTTTTATTAAGCTAAAATATATTCAAATAAAGGGTTAGATGATTGCATACCTGAGCCTTACCATTGATTTATTTTTGCATGTGATATTGAAGCTGCTACTAATATGGTTGTTGAAGTTGTCTTTGGTGGTTCTGAAGCTGCTTCGATAATTTGCTTGAGGTCCTTTTGGAGCCTCTAAGCATAGGAGGAGGAAGTCCAAGTTTGATTACCTTTGACTAAAGTGTTGACCAAATTGTTTTTTTGTGCCAACTTGTTGTTTTCTGCTTGCAAAGGTTGGAGAGCACCTGCATTCATCAAAGAGAGATACATGGAGAAATGCACATTTTTTTTTGTTTTTTTTTTTGGATTGAAATGCACTTTCAATCCAAGTAAATATAAATTGAGTGCCCTTCATCCTCAGTTGCTTGGCTGCCTCATGGAATTCGATTTTCTTGAGACTCCGAGTGAAGTATGGCTTGAGTGCACTTGGTCCTAATTTTCTTGGCTGCCTCTAGAATTCAAATTGCTAAAGGGGGATCTCATGAGGATCCTTTGGCTGCCTTTGAGAGTTAAGGAGGGTGGATAATCCCCTTGAATCTCTCCAAGGTTTCTCCCTAATTTCATGATGTTTTGCTCATTTATTCTCCAATCGTGATATTTCAGTGGCAGGGATCAAGTCCCTAAATCATCTCCTTCTCCAAATCTGTATAATCTACCAAATATTCCAAAAATATTATACAAAAATAACCAATATTAGGAAAAAATATGCAACTACCTTTAATCCTTCCTAAGAACATATTAAAGCATAAGAAAACATTATTAAGTGCAGAAGGAGAGATTTAATATATCCTTTTATGTGCATAAGAGAGGTATATGGGCCTAAGAAAGGTTATATGGGCCTTAATTTATGTCTAATTTAGAGGCCCATCATCATCCCCCTACTGAAACTGTTGCTCATACTCTGAGTAACCTATTCATCCTCCCTGCCTTATGGTGTTTCCTACATGCTGGCTTATTTCATTTTCTGTTTTATTGGCCCATGCGCTGCTCTTCTGCAAATCTTCTTGCTGCAAATCTTCTTTCAGGTGCTTCATGGAGGTCCTCAGATGCCTTAAGTAAATATGTTTTGCATGCCAAGAGGTGGTGGATCCACCTTTTATTTGATTTTTTTTCTCTCTTTTCTTTTTCTTTTTCCTTTTTTCTCTTTATTGCATGTAAAGTAAAGTCAGTTCCTCTTTTTTTTTTTTTTTTTTTTCTGTGAATTGAGTTCACCCTTGGTTACCCCTTGGCACTCCTTGTCCTCTATTACAAAGAGCTACTTACTGCCCACTTTCTCAAGTCCTTTTTGCTTTTGTCTTGTTCCTTTTCTTGGTGAAAAAAGTGAGGCTAGTTGCTAGATAAGGCTGAGGTTTCTTTGCTACTGATTTTGGCTATGTAAAAATCTTTCCTTCTCACACTTTTTAATGTTTATTAAGATAAAATATATTTGAAGAAAGGGTTAGATGATTGCATACCTGAGCCTTACCATACCTCTAGTCATGAGATTATGGAGATAAATCCACTCATCCCTAATTGTTCTAAGTAAGAGGGTTTTTAGTGTGTCAAATCCTAGATGATAAAATTTTTCCCTCTTAACATTATACATGAACATCTCTATTAGATCCTTAATTCTCTCATCTTCTTCTTGGTTCATTCTAAAAACTTCTTCTCTAAGATCACGATCTTTATATTTTTCTAGAAGTATATTTTGCATATCATTCCATGATATTATTGAATTAGTACCTAGACTCATGAACCATTTAAGAGATCTATCCTTCAATGTTGCAAGAAACAATCTTAGTTTTTGAGTGTGTGATACGCAGCCATAAGACCTACAAAAGTATCTCAAATTCCAAGAGAAATGTTTTCGAATCCTTTGTCCTCATACCATGGAAGTTGTGAAGGAAATAAGGAGGGATGTTCTTCATAGGTACACTGATGTCCATATCTTAAATGGGAAACCCAATAAGATCTTCTTCATTGTCATCATATCCAGCCATCTTTTCTTCCTTCAAAAGTGTATGGTGATGAGGTTCTTACTGCACCACGTGGTCAAGTGGAGGGGGGGGCGGGTTGGTATCGGAGAAGTAATTTTTTTTTTTTTAAGATTCTGAGTATCCCTACTCCTATCAAGCATGAAAATCAGATTTTTTTGTATTTTTAAATATTTGAGAAACAAAATGAAAAGGAAAGCAAAAAATAATGCTAAAACAGAATCAAAGCATATACTAGAAACCTCCCCGACAACGACGCCAAAAAGTGGTGAGCCCTGGTATTGCACCAAGAGTGTTGCAACTCCTAGGGGTTGCCTTACTTTACTTTATCAATCGAGGGTTCGTACAAACTTGGAGGTGATAGTGCTATATACACAACATATGCATTATGTTCATGTCATCCTCTTCTGCTTTACGAAAGGGTGTTATTTCTAAGGGTTCTTAGTGAAGTCTATCACACTTCAATGAAACTAAACTAAATTGTAGAAAGGAAATGAGAGAAAGTAAGCTAATCTAAATTGCTGCAAATAAATGACAAGAATGAAACTAATTTATTTTGCAGAAAAGAAATGGCAGAAGGGGAACTAATTTAACTTGCTGAAAATAAATGACAGAAATGAAACTAATTTAAATTGCATTTAACTCGTCCAATTGGCTAAACACACCCTGCTCTACCTATCATGCTCCTATCCATACAACTAGGCTATCCATGACTTGATTTCAATTTAAAAGAGTTAATTTGCATCTTGGAGGGAAGCAAAAGGGCTAATTGAGGTTAATGGGGGTTTAACACATGAAACGAGGTTTGGAAGTGGAAAGAGGGTTAAACCCTTATAAAACCTTATTATAGCGTGAGAAATGACTTTGGAGTGGAAATAATTCAAAAGGGCGATTGCAGTGTGCGATGGAGGAAAAAAGATTGCGATGTGCAATGTCGCAATCGCAACTTCACAAGTTTAAAGGGATAGCGATAAGGATTGAAAAGAATGAACTAAGTTGTGCGAAGTGCGATGTGTGAGGTGGTAAAGGCTGCGGGTTGCGATCTGCGATATGGTAAGTTTTGCAAAGTGCGAAGTGCGACGAGTGACTTGGCGAAGTTATCGCATCGGCGGAATGAGTTGTAAGCGTTATGCGAAAAATTTAAACGATGAGAAGTGTGATTTGCGATTTTGAAATATCGAAATCATAAGAATGAGCGGTAAGTGTTTAAAGGTAAAAGCTAAATGACACGAGGTGCGATTTGCTATGGGTGACGTGGCAGTGGGATCAACGGCGAGGCGTGATTTTTCAATATCGTAATTGAAAGAACCGTCAGTAAGTGTTAAGGGAGAAAAGGTAAACGGTGCAAAGTGCGATTTGTGATTTTGAAATATCGCAATCACAAAGAACGAGCGGTAAGTGTTAAAGGTAAAAGGTAAACTGTGCGAAGTGCGATTTGCAATTTCACAATATTGCAATCGCAAAGAACGATGGTAAGTGTTAAGGGAGAATGGGAAAGAGTTGCGAAATGCGATTGCAATGTACGGTGGCGGGAGACTCGAGGAGCAAAGGCAGAGGTCAGGTTTTCGGTGGTTTTGAATGGTTTTTTCACGTGCTTTTCATAAAAAGGGTAAGGCAACCATGAACGGAGAAAAACAAAGAAGTAAGGCTTGAATGGCTTAAGTGCATTAGGAAAAAGGGTAAGTACATTGTTAAGGTGAGAAGGAAAGGAGGAGAATGGAGGTGTAAGAGAAGTGCTCAGAAATGAAACACACTTGCAGATTATGCACGGGAAACAGATAGAAATGCGTGATAAAACAGTGAAAGAAAGGCTTGCACTTGGTAATACAATTTCTTCCCAAAACTCAAACAGAAAGCAATTTTGGCCTGTGGGAAGGTCTACCCTGCTCGAACTCTATTGGTAGAGATGAGAGGGGGGAATTAACCATAGTTTTTGGAGTTTTCCCTCTATTTAATACGCATAAGAAATTAAAAACTACAGCAGCAAAAAAACTAAAAAACAATGAAAATTATTAGAAGCAGATCTAACTTAAATGGTAGAAGAAAAACTAGCTAAATGGTAGAAAGGAAATGATAGGAACGTCAGAGAAGCTAAGGCACATGGGTTGGGCCCTAACCCATGAGCCCAACTCTCTGGAACTAGATCAATAGAAAGTCATCTGAATACTCATTGCATTAAGAATACAGTCTTATTACATCCTGAAGATCTTAATAGTAAAAGCCTAATAGCTTGCAACAAAGTTCTGAATGGAATCGAAGAATAAAATGGAATTGACTAGAATCAATGCACTGGCTAACTAACTAAATCCTTCCTAGCTCTAGATTTTCTCTATTAATTTTATAGGGAAGCTACCAACAACTCCCTTGAAAATGGTGATTGAGTCCACTTTGATTCCAAGTAAACATATATTGAGTGCCCTTCATCTTGAGTTGCTTGGCTACCTCTTGGAATTTGATTTGCCGGAGACTCCAAGGGAAGTATGGCTTGAGTGCACTTGGTCTTGAGTTGCTTGGCTGCCTCTGGAATTCAAATTGCTGGAGGGGGATCTCATGAGGATCCTTTGGCTACCTTTGAGAGTTAAGGAGGGTGGAAAATCCCCTTGAATCTCTCCAATATCTCTCCCTAATTTCCTGATGTTGTGCTCATTTATTCTCCAATCCTGATCTTCCAGTGGCAGGGAGAAAGTCCCTAAATCATCTGTATAAGTTGCCAAATATTCTCACAATATTCTACAAAAATAACCAATATTAGGCAAAAATATGCAACTACCTTTAATGCATCCTAAGAACATATTAAAGCATAAGAAAGCATTATTAAGAGCAGAAGGAGAGATTTAATATATCCTTTTATGTGCATAAGAGAGGCACATGCGCCTAAGAAAGGTTAGACGAGCCTTAATTTATGTCTAATTTAGAGGTCCATCATCACCCCCCTACTGAAACTGTTGCTCATCCTCTGAGAAACCTATTCATCCTTCCTGCCTTATGGTCTTTCCTGCATGCTGGCTTATTTCATTTTCTGTTTTATTAGCCCATGCACTGCTCTTCTGCTAATCTTCTTGCTATTATTCTTGCTGCAATTCTTCTTGTAGGTGCTTCATGTAGGTCCTCAGATGGCTTAAGTAAATCTGTTTTGCATGCCAAGAGGTCCTTGATCCACCTCTTATTTGATTTTTTTTTTCTTTTTTCTTTTTATTGCATGCAAAGTAAACTCACAGTTTTTTTTTTTTTTTCTTCTGTGAATTGAGTTCACCCTTGGTCACCCCTTGGTACTCCTTGTCCTCTATTACAAAAAGTTGCTTACTGCCCACTTTCTCAAGTCCTTTTTACTTTTGTCTTGTTCCTTTTCTTGGTGGAAAAAGTGAGGCTAGTTTCTAGATAAGGCTGAGGTTGCTCTCCTACTAATTTTGGCTATATAAAAAAACTTCCTTCTCACACTTTTTAATGTTTTATTAAGCTAAAATAGATTCGAAAAAAGGGTTAGATGATTGCATACCTGAGCCTTACCATTGAATTGTTTTTTTATGTGATATTGAAGTTGCTACTGATACGGCTGTTGAAGCTGTCTTTGGTGGTTCTAAAGCTGCATTCGAGAATCTGGTCAAGGTCCTTTTGGAGTTTCTGAGCATAGGGGGAGGAAGTCAAAGTTTGACTACCTTTGACTAAAGTGTTGACCAAATCTTCTCTTTGTGCCAACGTGCTGTTTTCTACTTGCAAAGGTTGGAGAGCACCTGCATTCATCAGAGAGAGATACATGGAGAAATGCACAATTTTTTGTTTTTTGTTTTTTTTAAGGCCTAATAGTTGCCTCCATTAGGTTTTGAAATAGAAGGTCTGCCTAGGCGCCTCAAAGGAGGTTTTCACATAGGATATTTTATTTATTTTTTTATTATTTTTCAACCCAATGACCACCTCATGGAGGTTTTCAATCAGTGAGCCAATCTCAGACGTCTCAAAGAGGTTTTCATATGAGATTTTATTCTTTCTCCCTTTTTTTTTTTTCCTTTTTTTCACTTTCCTGCTCTATTTGAAAAAAACAAAACCTTTTTCAAGTATAGGAATAGTTCCAATGGAGCCATGTAAACATCAATATGAAAAATAAAATCAGGTGCAAACTTGGAATACATGTTCTGACATGTACCTGAATATGAGAGATGAATTACTTTGATTGGGATTGTATCAAGTGTTGTTGGAGAAGAGTGTGTTGTTGCAGATTAATGACTGTTTGGAACCATATGTCAATATAGTTGTGATGCCCATGGTTCACTTGCTGAGTTGGATCACCTTGGATGTCCTCTTCTATTATGACATTCAAATCTTCCTCTTTTTGCTGATTTTTCTCTTGAACACATGGAGGAAATGCTGGTAAACATGAGGGAACTTTCTCAACATCTAATTATGTTATATTCTCTTCATAAGTGCAACCCTTGATTCTTTGATCTCCACATTCGTATCTTCTTCTTCTTTATGTTGTCCTTCATTAACATTAATAAAAACTCTTCTTTGCGATGCCGTTATTGAACTAATATGGAGACCATTTAGATCAAGAGGATATGTTTGGTAGTGTTGTACCTCAGCATTGTAAGTGGTCTGAGATAATTCATGGTGTGGGTTTGGAAAAGGTGGTATAGGTAGTTGAGTGGGGGTGGATATAGGAGATGGATGTGGTAGAGGTCGTTGTTATGGTGGAGGTGGATGGTAGGGATAACATGGAGTTGGGTATGGAGTACATGGAGGGAAATATTGTAGATATTGTGGATTTTCCCAATAAGGACCTTACCAACCATGTTGCCAAGATTGGTTTTGGGGGTGAGTTGGCCAAGGTTGCCAAGGAGGGAGTGTATCCCAATTAGTTTTAGATGGATGTGAATAAGCTTGAAATTTTGAAGTGGATCCTTGCATCATATCAAGTTGACTAGGTTGCAAGGGTATCGTTAGAGCTACATAACATGGCTTCTTTGGTGATTTCCTTGCTCCATTGTCTTCTTGGTAAGCTTCTTTAAACCTAGGGAATGATGAACAACATTTAGTAGCATATGATTATGCATGGATAACAAAAATATCAACATCTTATTTTTGCTCATTTTGCATTCTTAACATTTCTACTTGTTCACCTAGATTTCTAAGAATTTCTGTTTTAAAGTTATCAAGAAAATTTCCAAGTTCATCTTTCTTTACCAATGTAGATGTTGATTTACTTACTCTTTCCCTTCCTCGTGATATGTGCTTGCATGTTTCACAAATTTCTTGAAATGAAAATTGGTATACATCTCCTCTACTCATGAGATTAAGGAGATCAATCCACTCATCCCTTTTTGTTATAAGTAAGAGGGTTTTTAGTGTGTCAAATCCTAGATGATGCAATTTTTCCCTCTTAAAATTATACATGAACATCTTTATTAGATCCTCAAGGTTCTCATCTTCTTCTTGGTTCATTCTAAAAACTTCTTCTCTAAGATCACAATCTTTATATTTTTCTAGAAATATCTGTTGCATATCATTTTATGATATTATTGAATTAGTACCTAGACTCATGAACCATTTAAGGGCTCTATCCTTCAATGTTGCAGGAAATAATCTCAGTTTTTGAGTGTGTGATAAGTAGGCATAAGACCTACAAAGTATCTCAAATTCAAAGATAAATGTTTTTGGATCCTCTGTCCTCATACCATGGAAGTTGGGAAGGAAAGATGGAAGGATGTTCTTCATAGGTACACTGATGTCCATATCTAGAATGGGAAACCCAATAAGATATTCTTCATTTTCATCATATCCATCCATATCTTGTTCCTTCAAAAGTGTATGGTGATGTGGTTCTTACTACACCATGCCCAAGTTGGGGGGGGGGGGGGTGGTATTGGAGAAGTATTTTTTTTTTTTAAGATTATGAGTATCCCTACTCCTATGAGGCATGAAAATCAGATTTTTTTGTATTTTTCAATATTTCGGAAACAACATGAAAAGGAAAATAGAAAAGAATGCTAAAACAAAATCAAAGCTTCTACTAGACACCTCCCTGGAAACGACACCAAAAAGTGGTGAGCTCTGGTATTGCACCAAGAGTGTTGTAACTCTCAGGGGCTGCCCTACCTTACTTTATCAACCGGGCGTTCATACAAACTTGGAGGTGACAGTGCTATATAAACAACAGATACATTTTGTTCATGTCATCCTCTTCTGCTTTATGAAAGGGTACTATTTCTAAGGGCTCTTAGTGAAGTCTGTCACACTTCAATGAAACTAAACTAAATTGCAGAAAGAAAATGACAGAAAGGAAGCTAAACTAAATTGCTGAAAATAAATGACAAGAATGAAAATAGTTTATTTTGCAGAAAAGAAATGGCAGAAGGGGAACTAATTTAACTTGCTAAAAATAAATGGAAAAAATGAAACTAATTTAAATTGCATTTAACTCGGCCAATCAGCTAAACACACCATGCTCTACCTATCATGCTCCTATCCATGCAACTGGGCTATTCATGAATTAATTATAATTTAAAAGAGTTAATTTGCATCTTGGAGGGAAGAAAAAGGGCTAAATGAGGTTAATGGGGTGTTTAACACATGAAACAAGGGTTGGAAGCGAAAAGAGGGGGTTAAACCCTTATTAAACCTTATTATAGCGTGAGAAATGACTTTGGAGTGGAAAGAATTCAAAAGTGCGATGGAAGAGTGCGATGGAGGACAAAAGCTTGCGATGTGCGATGTCACAATTGTAACTTTGCAAGTTTAAAGGGATAGCAGTAAGGATTAACAATAATGAACTAAGTTATGTGAAGTTCAAAGTGTGACGTGGTAAAGGTTGTGGGTTGTGGTTTGCGATATGGTAAGTTCTGCGAAGTGAAAAGTACAGTGAGTGACGTGGCAGAGTTATCGCATCGGCGGAATGAGCGATAGGTGTTGTGAGAAAAGTTTAAATGGTGCGAAGTGCGATTTGTGATTTCGCAATATCGCAATCGCAAGAATGAACGGTAAGCGTTTAAAGGTAAAAGCTAAATGATGCAAAGTACGATTTACGATGGGCGACGTGGCGGTGGCACTGATGGCGGGGTGCGATTTCACAATATCACAATCGCAAGAACCAACGGCAAGTGTTAAGGGAGAAAAGTTAAATGGTGCGAAGTGCGATTTTTTATTTCGCAATATCGCAATCGCAAAGAACGAGCAATAAGTGTTAAAGGTAAAAGGTAAATGATGCGAAGTGCGATTTGTGATTTCACAATATCGTAATCACAAATAACGGTGGTAAGTGTTAAGGGAGAAAGGGAAAGAGTTGCAAAATGTGATTGCGATGTACAGTGGCGGGAGACTCGAGGAGCAAAGGTGGAGGTCGAGTTTTTAGTGATTTTGAATGGTTTTTTGGCATGTTTTGCATAAAAAGGGTAAGGCAACTGTGAACGGAGAAAAACAAATAAGTAAGGCTTGAAGGGCTTAAGTGAATTAGGAAAAAAGGTAAGTACAACGTTAAGGTGAGAAGGAAAGGAGGGGAATGGAGGTGTAATAGAAGTGCTCAGAAATGAAACACACTTGTGGATTATGCATGGGAAATAGACGGAAATGCATGATAAAATAGTGAATGAAAGACATGGAATTGGTAATACAATTTCTTCCGAAAACTCAAAATGAAATTTTTTTTGGCTTGTGGGAAGGTCTACCCTGCTCGAACTCTATTGAGAGAGATGAGAGGGGGGACTTGACCATAGTTTTTGTATTTTTCCTCTATTTAGTACAAATAAGGAATTAAAAAATATAGCAGCACAAAAACTAAACAGCAATGAAAATTATCAGAAGCAGATCTAACTTAAATGGCAGAAGAAAAACTAGCTAAATGACAAAAAGGAAATGATAGGAACAGTAGAGAAGTTGAGGCACATGGGTTGGGCCCTAACCCATGAGTCTAGCTCTCTGGAACTAGATCAATTGAAAGTCATCTGAATACTCATTTCATTAAGAATACAATCTTATTACATCCTGAAGGTCTTAATAACAAAAGCCTAATAACTTGCAGCGAAAGTTCTCAATGGAATCGAGGAATAAAATGAATCGAATAGAATAAATCCACTGGCTAAATAACTAACTCCTTCCTAGCTCTATCTATGATCTATTTATTCTACAGGGAAACTACCAACAACTCCCTTGAAAATGGTGATTGAGTCCACTTTGACTCCAAGTAAACATAGATTGAGTGCCCTTCTTTTTAAGTTGCTTGGCTGCCTCTTGGAATTCGATTTGTTGGAGACTCCAAGTGAAGTATGGCTTGAGTGCACTTGGCCTTGAGTTGCTTGGCTGCCTCTGGAATTCGAATTGCTGGAGGGGGATCTCATGGGGATCCTTCGACTGCCTTTGAGAGTTAAGGAGGGTGGAAAATCCCCTTGAATCTCTCCAATATTTCTCCCTAATTTCCTGATGTTGTGCTCATTTATTCTCCAATCATGATCTTCCAGTGGTAGGGAGAAAGTCCCTAAATAATCTCCTTATCCAAATCTGTATAATCTACCAAATATTCTCACAATATTCTACAAAAATATCCAATATTAGGCAAAAATATGCAACTACCTTTAATCCTTCCTAAGAACATATTAAAGCATAAGAAAAAATTATTAAGTACAAAAGGACAGATTTAATATATCCTTTTATGTGTGTAATAGAGGTAGATGGGCCTTAATTTATGTCCAATTTAGAGACCCATCACCAACCTTGCTCTTTCTCATGCAGATGGCCTCACCTGCAGCCTGAATTGCTGCCATGTACTCTATCTCAGCTGAACTGAGTGCCACAGATCGCTGCTTCATGTTGTACCAAGAAACTGATATCGATTGTATGCTGAAGATCCCTCATGATGTGTTATTTATGTCTGATGGACTGCCTACCTAATTTGTATCGGTGAATCCTTGAAGCTTCTCTCCCTTTATCTACTTGTACCATAATCCATACTCTGTAGTGCCCCTGAGATATCTCAAGACATGCTTCCCCACCTTCCAAAAGAGCTTGGTCAGCTTAACCATAGCTTGAATCATCTAGTTTATTGCGTAGAAAATGTCTGGTCTGGCCTTCACTAAGTAGATTAGTGAACCTATTAGCTGCCAGTAGACAATAGCGTCCACTACGTCTCCTAAAGTAGCATCCTCTTTCCTCCAATTTCCTCGAAGAGGAGTATCCATGGGTTTATAGCTCTCCATGTGAAACTTACCCAGAATCTCTTTGGCATACTTTCCTTGAGAAACAAATATCTCACCATCCCGCTTCCATATTCCCATACCGAGGAAATAGTGAAGGAGTCCCATGTCCTTCATTTCGAACTCCCTTGCAAGATCCTCCATGCAAGAAGTTATCAGCTGCTCATCACCTATAAAAACTAGATCATCAACATAAAGTACGATTATCAAGAGCTTACCATCAACCAAAATCTGGTATAGGTTTGCATCCGCTTCACTTTTGGAGAAGCCCAACCCAGTGAAATAGCAATCAATCTGAGTGCACCAAGCACGAGGTGCTTGCTTCAGCCCATTTAGTGCTCTCTTGAGTCGAAACACATGCGAATCGTTGTCAAAGATCTCAAAACCTTCTGGATGCTCTATGTACACTTCTTCCTCAATAACTCCATTGAGAAACACAGTTTTCACATCCATTTGATGTATCTTCCACCCCATTTGCACTGAGAGTTCAAGTTAGATCTAATCAATGAGTATCTCGCAACTGGTGCGGAAGTCTCCTCATAGTCAATCCCCTCAATTTGTGTGAATCGTCGGGCCACAAATATGGCCTTTTACTTGTCTACACTCCCATCTGCATCCTAATTCACCTTACATATCCATCTAGATCCAACCACTTATTTTCCAACCGGTCTTGGGACAACTTCCCATGCAATGTTCTTAATGATGGAGTCATACTTGTCAACCATGGCGTCAACCCAAATTGGTTGCTGCACTGCTTCCTCAAAGGAGGATGGTTCTTTCAAAATAAACTTGCTCATAAGAGCCATGTATCCAGTAAACTTGTCTACAGACTGTATATGTTTGCATAGTGAAGTAGGTGCTCCTACATGCTCTATCGGATCGAGTCTCAATCTATCAACTTCCTTGGTGCACCTCCTACCATTTTTGGTGGATGGCTCTACATGAGTGTTTTCTTCCACTCCATGATCCTTCGCATATGGCTACTCCACATCTCGAGGTTCATTCTTTGGAACCAAGAGTTCCTGATCTACATGAAAATCCAACTCCCTCTCAAGGGATAATCGCATGGATTTCTCCTCATCAAATTTTATAGCCCGTCTCACAACAGTCATCCTGTTGTTTAGAAAATACACTCGATAATTGTGGGGAGTATCAGTGTACCCCAAAAATATCCCAATCTCAGCTATTGGTACGAGCTTCTTCCTGGAGTCTTTGGTCACATTCACATATACATATGAGCTAAAAATTTTAAAATATGAAACATCAGGTTTCTTACCAAAAAAAGCCTCCTCTAGTGTACTCATGCCAAGTATCGGATGAGGAATACAGTTTTTCACAAATACCGTTGTGTTGCATGCCTTCGCAAACATATGCAATGATAGGCCCTGATCATGCAACATCGCTCGGGATGCACCCACAATTGTTATGTTCTTTATTTCTGTGACCCCATTCTGTTGTGGGTTACGAGGCAAAATCAAATCTCTCCAAATTCCTTCTTTGATGCAAAAGTTCTTGAATTCATTGGACATGTACTCACAACCATTTTCGCTCCTAAGAGTCTTCACATGCTTCCCCATATATTTCTCCACCATTTCTTTGAACTCAAGAAATTTTGAGAACATTTTATCTTTCTTCTGCATGAAGCAGATCCAACACGTTCTAGAAACATCATCAACAAATATCACATAGTACCTATGTTTTGCTATCAAAGTAGTAGATAATGGTCCACACACATCTGAGTGAACTCTCTCAAGGATTTCCAAAGATCGGTTCTCCGTCTCGTGAAAATTGGCCTTTTCATACTTCCCCATAGTACATCCCTTGTATCTGTCTAACTATGCAAGAGTACCCTTGGGAATACCCGTAGAAATATGTTGCATGACCTTCAAGGATCCGTGTTGTAGATGGCCCAATCTCCTGTGCCATAACTCACCCTCATCCCGACTCACCACTTTGTTCACCTTACCCATCAATGCTGCACAACCATCTACATCAAGTTTATAGAGATTCTTCATACGAATCCCAATATTCTTGGCTTTTCCTGTGGCTTTGTGATGAAGGAAATCTTTTCCTTCACTGAAAAATACATCATAGCCTCTATCTTCCAATGTTGTGACTGAAACTAATTTTTTCTTCAAGCCTAGTACATGCATTACATATTTTAATAAGAAGGGTTTACTTGAATTTCTATGGAAGGTAACTGTACCAATCCCGGTAGCACTGTACCGACCGTTATCACCCATTTCGATATGCATCTAGAGGTCCTTCTCCTCCAAGGTAATAAAAAGTTCTTTGTCTCTCATCATGTGGAAATATGCACCACTATACAAGTACCACACCAATCCCATTGCATTTGACACCATGCATGAAATGATCGAGAAGTCAAGCTCAAATTGAGAAGCGAAAGCCTCACTAGCTGTAGATCTTGAAGCCTTCTTTTTCTTCTTCTTTTGTGGACAATTAGTGGCATAATGTCCATGCTCGTGATAGTGAAAAAAATTCACTCTAGACATGTCACACCTCTTGCCTTCTTTGTCGAACTCAGATTTGGAATAGGATTTCTTTTCTTTCCCCTTCTTCACCTTAGCAGCCAAAGCACAATTTTCTTCATCATCTGTCTTAGATGAAGATCCATCCCTGGTATTCCGCCTGAATTCTTCTTGAACCAAATCTGACCAAATTCATTCCCAATATGGTAGCTTTTCCCTCCCATTGACAAAGTATTGATAGCTATGGAAACTCTTGGGAAGTCCTAAAAGACCTAGGCTCACCAAGTCATCATCTGCGACAGTAATTCTGATGCCCCCAAGCTCATCCCAACATTGGAAAAACTTTGTTAAATATTTCAGAATAGTGTCGCCTTTCTCCATTTTGATTTTCCTGAGCTTGTCCTTCAGTGCCAATTTTCTATGATCACTACTACTCTGAAACATATCTGTCAAATATTTCCACATTGCGTATGGTGTCACTTTTCCATGGAGACTTGAGACAATTTGGCCCCGTACTCCTTCCAGTAAGACCCTCCTTACCTTTGCAACCATCTTTTGCCAAGCATCATTATTTGTAGCATCTACTGCAACGGGTTTGGGAATGTCATTATCAATGAATTCTTTCAACCCATTGTCCTCCAATACTACCTCCATATTGTATTTCCACACAATATAATTGGAACTGACCTCGAGTGCATACTCCAATCTCAAGCCATTGAAAGCCATTTCGTTCTTGATCCGCCTATTGCACCAAGAATACTTTTGAAAATTCAAATTATATTTAGTCACAAACTCAGTTTATTCCCTACAATAGTGATCTTTTGTGCTCTGATACCATGTAGAAATTATACAAACATATGTATATCAATAGATTCAATCTGATCAAGCAATGTACTAAAACAAGATACTAAATCCTTCTACAAATCAATTGCGGAAAATAAACATGATCGCCAATCACAAGTAAAGAAAGAAGCAAATCAAACCACAACACACATATTTTCCCAAGGAAATATTTCTACTCAAAACCCCTCTATCTTCTGTTATATAATCAACATGGAATCATGAAACAGTTACAAAGCACTCTTCTCACAAGAGTCTCCTGTACTCTCACAACTGTCTCACACTGAATCGGACAAAATCGACCAACACTTAGCCAATTTCCTGTCTCTAATCTGCCTGCCTTGCTTGCACAATTCATGTGGAATGAAATCCCTATTCTTTATGAATTTCATCCTTCCAAAAATGTGCAAGCATCATGGGAAATCCAATGGATGTCTGGCTACATGCGAGAAACCTACTAATGATACAACTGATAGTTAACATCCCTTTAACCTCTGTCTCAACTAGGTCTCCACTGGAACTGACATGCATGCAACTATTAATAGTAAATCATCAGTTGCATGGAATATCACTCCATCTTAATTAAATCCAGTTTAATTCACTTGATCTCTCACTATTGGAACAAACAGTTACAACTAGTTCAACTGACTTTAACTCAATTAATTGAGTTAACTTATTTCTCATGCATTGAACTAATGGACTAAATGCAATTCGAACTCCATAACTAATAGAATCACTTTTCATGCCTCACCAACCACCCTCAACTCAAAATTCATGAGCTAACTAAGTTTATCACACTCAATTAACTATTACAAGTGATTATGAGATAAGATTACATTTTATTGTCCAATTTAATTAAGGGAAAATTAAATTAGACACACATTTCTTGTTGACTTTTCAATAATTATGTACCACTAAAATTTTAGAGTATAATTATAGATTTTAAATTTTCTATCCTCGACCAATAATCTAGCCAAAAATATTATAGATAATCTTATCTCTATCCATAAGCAATCCCAACACAACCTGCTTGAGAAAGTTGGACCACAAGAATCCTTGTGCGGGCCTCTATGCCAACCCTCACACGTACAACCTAAATTTGCCTATGATCAATTAGTTCTACCTAATGTTGCTATTGGAAATGATTCTCTAACACTCTGAACACATTTCCTAGCCTCTTGAAATTTAATTGGCCTCCTACTGGACCCAATCAAACTGCCTCACTGAAGCTACTTGTGCAGTCCCTGCACTACCTCTAGTGGAATAACTCGACCTCTTTGTTGATGCCTCTATGGAACTGAAAACTCCTCCAGAATCACTATCTCTTCTCCCTCTTTGTCTCTGCATCCCTTATGGCTCGAGCTAATCTTCTTTTCTCTGTTGTTGGAGTTGGATATCTCAATATACCAAGGAACTAGACCCCTTAAGTGTGTTTTCCATTATCCCATCGAGTTTCTCTTATAATCTCTCATTGCTGAACCAACAAACATGATTAGATCCTGTTGGCTTGAGGCGTCCTAACCCAGGTTTGGAGGTTAAGATTTTCGAACAAACCCCTATACTACTGGCCCTTTCAAAAATGACCTACTTTCGCAGGCCAAGGTCTCACCCAGTGTAGTATGGGAGGGTGCTGGAAACAAGTTTCCGCACCCTAGGAGAGAGTAGGTAATTAAGGCAGATCGACATTGAAACTATAGTGTTCGCACAGAACGAGTCTATTAACATGATTTTAACAGTATATTCAACAATTAATCATAACAAATCTACTATCCTTAAGATATTTGATCAATACATTCACATCCACGTGTGCATCAACAATTACCATCACGAAATATTATAATAGCAGCTAATTCCTAGATCACACATACATTCGCAGCTTAAATAAATAACATAGATGCACTTAAGTAATAAACATGATCAGTCCAGATATCATAAAGATACTTCAAATATATTCCACATTCATTAGTATCCAAAAACCCAATTACAACCCAAAACACAACCCGCATACACAGCCAGTGGGGTCCGCACACAGTAGGATTGAGGATCAATGCGCACACATCCAGGGTGAGTCCTACCCAAAACAACCCAAAAATATCTCAGCAATTTGCATGTAGCATCAATCTTACTTCTACTTACCTACTAGACCCAAATATCTATCTATTTATATCATCTTAGCATTTTTTACCCGATGGTCCGGAAACCATGGTTTGCGGACCCTAGGTTTACCCTTTAACCCATTACAAAACATTGGGGACTTTGACCGGCCCCAAAACCCCTACACAAGACCAACTATTACAAAATTATATAAAAATGCACCTGAGGGAATCCCGTTCCAACAGGCCCCCAACACAATCTTGTGACTCGTCTCGAGTCACAGCAGCTGTGGGGTTTGCATCTTCGCCTAAAACTGCTTGACTGCATCGACCAGAGGGGGCAACACTCCTTCACTCTGTGCATTAGAATTTTGTGCAATATCCACCAAATTCTGTGAAGTTGGACCTTCAGTAGAAGCAGTGACACTTTCTAGGGTCTGGTTCAGTTGTTTAACTGCAACATCCACTTTCTAAGATAACTTGAGGGCTTCATCGGCCCATGTCTTGAGGTGGTCACTGAGAACCTTATTTTTGTGGCAGAGCTCTATGATTTCATCTCTAAGTGCATGGTTGGTACGCAGTCATGCCAGGTGTTGAGCGGGGACTAGAGTGGGCATTGTAGCTTCCATCTGCTCGAACTCTTCTTCCTTCTGGCGCAACTCTTGGGTGATTTCACGCAAGAGAGGGTCGCGCTGCACCTTGGTCCAAAGCTGCATAGTTGTTTCAAGAAATTCAGTGCCCTGAGAAATCTAAGTAGTAATGGCATTCGTGGCTTCTGTAACCAACGCAGATTGCTGGGCGTGTACCTCAGGGGGAGTTTCCGGCTACAATTTGGCCTGCAAGGCAGTAATCTGTTGCTCCATCTCTGTCTTGACATTCTAAATCTCCGTCCTAGAAGCCTTCAGGGCTACAAATAGTCCTTCAATCTTGGGCTGGGGGGTGGCAGAGGCCGGAATATCCTCATTCACACATGCTTAGAGCCTATTGATTAGACGTTCCAACTCGGTCTGCTGCGTGGCGGTAAGGGTGCATGCAACCTGCGCCTAGGACACCTCGGTGGTTTTTTCTACGATTTTCTGCTCAGCTGTACTGAGTTGTTGATGCACCCGACGGTCTCTGTGCTGGATCTCCTAGAAGAGGGATGCGTGGAGGACCTATAGGAGTTCGTTCAGAAGCCGAGCCAAATCTAATTGCACTTCTACGTAGGCCTGGACTTGCACACATAAGGCAGGTGAGCTCAAGATGAATGTTGTGCCTGGCAGGGGGCAAAGGTGGCTTTCAGTTGTGACGATCAGGTCACTGTTGGTTGCTGGGGGCAGCCTTGTCTGAATCATTCTTGTCTGCGAGGTATCGGTTTTGAGCTTGGAGCTTGGAGCTTAGACTGGAGTGCAGTGACAATGGCCTTCTATTGCTCTTCCAATGCAAACCATCTATCTTCTGAAGCGAGGGTGACTACATCTGCAATTTTCCCCAGGTATTCCTCCATAAAAGTAACTTCAATATCCCTACCAGGTCTTGTAGCCCGCTGTTTCTTTCGTTGGCCTTTGAGAGGGTCGGCGGTCCATTTCGTACCACGTGGGGAATTAGCACCCTATGCATCCAGATCCTTTATGTCGACGTCCTGCTGTGAATCCTGCTGTGATTCCGGCTTCGCACCCTTCTCGGCGTCCTTGTCATGACCTTCAGCCTTTTTGGTGGTATCAAGTAGGTTGGTTTTCGAAGTGGTGCTTGTACCTAAAGTGTCGACCATACCTGATTTGAAGCCAAGTCTCTAGTGTGGTGGCCAAGTGGCAATGAGTTAGTCGATTTCCTCATCAGCGACCATGTATGGCAGTGATACCCATGCCGGATCCTTATGGCCCCAGATATGCACATTATGCATCATGCCTGGAATGCTGCAATGCTCTTGTACTAGTCATATATCACTGGTGACAAGCACAACTAGGAGTGGATTGTTGTTGTGAGCCCACTTTGAAATAAGACCTAGAAGACTTTATCATCCTCAATGCGCTGCTCATCCTTTGAATCCCACAAATTCAGGTATCGCGCCCCCTCGCACATGTCTGGCTCAAGCTGAGGGAGGACCAAGTCTTTAGGGGCTTCCCATGTGACCAACGCAATGAGGAGAAATATCTAAGAGTAGCAGAATGCCCTTCCATGATCCTGGGCCTCGCGCACGTTTTCCAAAAATTCGTTGCAAAGGAATTGGGACCAATTGAAGCAAACCCATTTTTTGTAGCAGCCAACTAACTAAATTACATTAGCGGGGACGGTCACAACTTGACATTTATGCATCATTTTACATGCCAACAACAAGGTACCCATGCACGCGCCGAGGTTGATAATGGTGCTTATCATGAACCCCCTATTATTCTGCTCAACATGGTAATCGTCATGCACCTTATCATTAATCTATTGCTCATACTTCTTGCTAACGCACTCCATGGGATTCAACCCCTCCATGGGGAGACCAGTAATATGGTGAATGAGTGCGGCATCAATGGGATTGAGTTCCTAGATCCATAAGCTACCATCATGGATCAGGGCTGGCAACTATCGCACAACTCGGTCAGGGACATTGTAGTGGCCAAAGTGAGGCATTTGTAGTAAGTTTAATAGCCCAGAACTATCCAACCCTCTTGCCCATGGCATGGGGACTACCCTCAGCATGTCATCCTCCAATACCCTTTCGAGATATAGTTCAGGTGCCAATTCTTAGAAGGCCTCCAGGTTGGCCAGGTCGTGATCATAGAATTTTATCAAGTGGAGTTTGCCAAGGGATTCTCCAATTATGGGGAACTCACCTGGAATCAGTGGCATTTTCATATAGGCACACATACCATTGAGATTCTTAGGCATGCGCATCGAGGGCCTGCGAGGCCGAACATAGGGCAGTAGCCAGTTTATTGGTTCAACAATCTGAGCTTCCTCTTGAGCAGACATAGGTTGCTTCCCCGAGCTAGGCGAGCATACCTTAGGCATCGTTCACAGGGATTTCACATTTCGAGGGGAGGTACATGGCTTCACCCCAACCCATTTCACAGTCCTCCCCTGTCCTTGCTCCTGACCTTTCCCTTTACCCTTCTTCTTGTCAACTTGCTTCCCCTTGGTTGGTGTGGACACAACCTCTTCAACTTTAGGGGTGACCTCTAATACTTCATCAGTGAAGGCCATGCTCTGTGACGATTCAACCAGATTGGTTTTGGTGATTCTTGCTTGGAAGACAAATTCGGGATTGATATTATCAGAAGGGGTAGCCCGCCCAGACATTAACAGAGTGCAATAGTTACAGAATTTTGTAAAGCACAAGATTTCCAGAATGCACAGAACCCAATTCTGATCTACCCCCTTGCTTTTATAGCTTTGGATAGTGACCAATAGTTGGGTGAGGCTTATCTGAAACTTACCATCATGCAAACGGTAAAAAATCTTTGGAAATTGCCTCATTAATTGCTAATTGCCCACTCCTTTCAACGGTAACATTTTATTTTTACCTAGTTTTAATGTTCCAACGGCTAGTTTTCGCAGCTTTGTATTACCCCTGTGCTCCTAGCACACCTCCCCGGGCTTCCATACCTGCAATCGACCCTTGCGTTCCCAATGCACCTCTCCGGGCTTCCAGACCTGCGATCAACCCCTACACGTACAATGGGTCTGCGTGCGTTTTTCCTCCTGCCTGTGCATATTTCGCCCCATACAGCTACTCCAGCCATATAGTCATTTGATTCGGTATGGCTTAAGCCGGCTGCCATTGACATATCCTGGTACCATATCACCGCACAGTGTAGCTAACTGGACAACTCCTCCATCAGTGATTTCCTTTACCATATAGGGACCTAGTTAGTGCTGACGGAACTTCCTCGGGTGCTTCACAAATTGGCTATCGTAAAGCAGGACCAATTATCCCTCTAGAAATATCTTTTTCCAAATATGTTTGTCATGCCATGATTTTTCCCAGGCCTTCTAAACTTGATGAGGAAAGTTAACAACGAGTCAATCTTCTTCCAATGCAACGAGCTGCGCTAGACACTCCTCCCTGATATCAGGCTCTGCCATGTTGGTAAAGGCTGCAATGCGCAGACTAGGAACAATATATTCCATGGGCATAATAGCCTCCTTTCCATAAACCATCTGAAACAGTGTTTTCCTGGTTAATTTCTTGTAGGTGGTTCAATAGGCCCAAAGGAACGATAGGATACACAAGTCCCAATCGTTGCGCTCGACATTGCATATCTTGGTCAGCGCCTGTTCTAGAATTTTATTAAAAGCTTCCGCAATTCCGTTCGCCTACGGGTGATATGGGGTAATTTTGGCGTGGTGGATCTGAAATTCTTCAATCAAAGCCTAGATTGTCTCATTAATAAAATGCGTACCTCTATCGCTCATCAAGACCTTGGGACAGCCAAACCTTGTTAGGATATGTTCAAAAGTAAAGTGTGTAGCAGTGTCTGCTGTGCAATCCTTTAAAACTTGCGCTTCAGCCCATCTAGTTACATAATCAGTTGCAGTGATAATGTAGTGGGTACCTGTCTTCTTCCCTGGCGGGTTGATGGGCCCAACAAAGTCTATGGCCCATTTGTCAAATGCTTGCAGGGCCATCTATGGCTACAAGGGAATTTCATCTCTGCGAAATGGTCTTCCTATCCTTTGGCATTTGTCACAAGCTTTGCAATAGTCATTTGAGTCACTATGCAGCGTGGGCCACCATAGCCCAAATCTCAAAATCTTCTGCACCATCGCTTTCCCTGCGTAGTGGCCTCCTACTACGCCGCTGTGGGCTTCTGCCAAGATGGTCTGCCTTTCATGCTCTAGAATGTATCTACGCAATACCTCATAAGCTCCCAGCTTATACGAGTGGCCCACTATGATGGTAAATTCCATTGCGTGGGTTACCAGCTCTTTTTTTTATTGTACTGAATATTCTACAAGCGCCATCCCCTTAGTTAAGAAGTGAATGATGTCGGTGAAGTGTGTATCAACCACCTTAATAGCAAACAGCTGCGCATCGGGTAGTCCTTCTTCTAGGTTGGTCGGTTCCTCACTACTCTCAATTCGGGATAAGTGGTCCAACCCAACATTTAGTTTCCCTAGCTTCACGATGATCTCAAAGTCATATTCTTGAAATATCAGTAGCCATTGGCAAATCCCCCCCCCCCCCAACACAGGCTTATTCACTAGGTACTTCAAAGCTGAGTGGTTTGTGAACATATTGAAGTTCCCTCCCAACAAATAATTCTGGTATTTCTGCAATGCATATACCATGCCCAGCCCCTCGCACTCAATAGTGGAGTAGTTATGCTCCGCACTTGAGATTTTTCTACTAGCAAATGTAACCGGGTGGTCAATGTCCCCTTCCACAGGCTGCGTAAGGATAGCTCCCAGGGTGATCCCTGATGCATCAACATGGACATGGAAAACCTTCGCCCAATTAGGAATTATGAGTATAGGTGCAGAAACCATCTTTTCCTCGAGTAGCTCAAAACTCTTCTGACAATCCGCATCCCAAAAAAATGAAATGCCCTTCTTTAGCAACTTCTCCATGGGTACCATGATCAGTGCGTACCCTTGAATGAACTTCCTGTAGTAGCTTGTGTGCTTCAGGATAGAGCGTAGCTGTTTCTCAGTTGTAGGGACCCCCAGGTTGATAATAACTGATACCTTGGCAAGGTCCACCATTAGTCCCCGCCAGATTATGTGGCCTAACAAGATCTCGAAGGGTATGTAAAATATGCACTTCTTAATATTCAAGGAAATCTGGTGCTTTCTACATGCGTCCAACATCATGCGCAGGTTCGAGACATGATTCTTTACCAAACCAAATATTTTCCAATCATCAAAATATACCTCCAAGAACTTGTGGATAAATTTCTTGAATACTGCGACCACCACCCGTGAAAAGATGGCAAGGGCATTCTTGAGCCCAAATGGCATGACGATGTATTGGAAGGATCCCCATTCAGTGGCAAACGTAGTTTTTCTATGATCTTCAGGTGCGATTTTCATCTGATGGTAGCCTGAGAACCCGTCAGTGAACGAGTACGCTTCCTGCCGTCCCACACTATCGAGAATTTTGTTAAAGACTGGCGTAGGGAAGGGATCATGAACGCAGGCATCGTTTAATTTGCGCAGGTCAACATAGATTCTTATTTCTCCTTTAGTATTTTTCTCCTGGACCACCATAGGGCTTACCCAATCTGACTGTTCTACCGGTTCGATGATACCCACGGCTATCATTTTTTCAATTTCTTCCCTGACTTTCTGCTTATACTTGGGGTTCAATCGGTAAGGTCGCTGCTTAACAGGTGCACATATGGTTTTAAAGTGATGCGCATGACCACTAGGTCTCTTGTAATCCCCTTGAGTTCTGAGAATTTTGTAGGAAACAGGTCCTGGTACTCTGTGAGAAGCTCGACGACTTTTCCAATAGTGTCATCATCTGAGTAGTCCCCAATTTTAGCTAGCTTAGGGTGTTCTTCTGTTCCAATGTTAACTTATTTTAGCTTAAGGGGCTTGGTCACATAGACAGTCTGTAGCGGAGGTCCAACGACTGCACGTTCTCCCTCCGATTATGGGATAGTGATATTTCGCGGGTCTTCATTACATTCCTCCATTGATAGATTGTGGCAGTTAACAATATCCTGCATTTATGTGTCCTAAGCTGGTACCCCGTACTCCACACACGGCCGTGATTCATCAAATACTAGGGCATCTATATCCTGTAGGGCCTTGTCAAGTGCCTCAGTTCCACCTATCAACCCGAACGTCCCCACAAAATCATCCTTCATGGTCTCCCAGTGGTGGGTACGCTGATGTAGTTCGGCATCCAGGTACCATGCAGTGGGGATTGGCCCCAAGGCATGGATAAACAAGTGAACCCATTCATCCATGGTCCTCTCACACCATACCTCCATCCATGCTGCCACGTGCTTGGGCGGGTATCCTTGGCCAAGGAAAGTCTCCATGCATAGGTGAATTGGGGGTTGAAACTGTAGGATCATAATTTCACGACATTCCTCCCAATCATTCCCTTTATGAGTCTCTCACCATCGCATAGGGGTTGCACACATGGCTAGGTTAAGCGTCCACATTGTTATCTCCCTTGGGACTTCGGCTTCGAATGTTCGCAAAAAATCCCTAATACTACCAGAACCATCAAAGTAGGGTAGTTCTCTTACCTCTGAGGAGATACACAGGAAGCTCTTTATGATCCTAAGACATCGCAGCACATATACGTCATGTAACCGATTCTGCCAATTTTCTATCTTCCCATCAGAGTCAGAGAGGCATTCACTTTCTTTTTCCCAGCATAACACACCATCAGCTGTAGGATTAATCCAATCCTCGTCCCGGGCGGTTAGTTTATAAATATGATCCACGTCGTCTTCTTCGTGCACTGGGTCTGTATACCCCTCTCCTTCCGAAGGGTCTAGAGGGATTATCACTCTCGTACCCTCATTCTCAAAAACCATGCTCCTTTTCTTTAAGTTGATAATGCCTCCCATGTCTATCGCCCAATCCAGTCCCAAGAGTGAAGGATAAGGGTCCGCATCTTCCACAATCTGAATTATTTTAAAATCCATGCATACCTTAACTCCTGCGATATCCACCATAATATTTGACAACCTCCCCAATGGTATTATATTCCATTGGTTAGCCATGTGCAACTGTATAGTAGACCATTCTAGCTTAGGTTCTCCCATCCTCTACCATGTTTGCTTGGGTAGGATGTTCGCATATGATCCTAGATCCAGGATGACCTGATCCATTTCATAGTCGCCAATCTGTGCTGTTAGCCACATTTCCCGCCTAGTGCGCTTCTTGTGCTTGTACAGTTTGTGAACATATTTAACGTCTGTGGGAGGGTTAGTTCTTTCTGCGCAACTGTCTATCAGTGCTTGAATATTTTATACTGCCTTTTGGTTGCATAGCAGCTTCATACATTCTTGTAGGAATGGTTTAACTTCGTCATCTGTTCTTAGGTTTGTTGGAGCCTTGGAGGTAGATGCCTCATCCTTGGTAAAGTCTTTGTGAGCTTTGACGGAGGTTTCTTTCTCCTTCTGTAGGACCAAGCTTTCCTGTTTGATAACATCTTTCCGGATAAGGGGTTCATCCACAGCTTTCTCCTCAGCTCCTCTAGTAGCCATGCCACTGCATGTTACGACATTAATACTTGGTCCCTCATCACACGGTTCCCCCTTAACCCTCTACACATTCTACGTTGGTGTCTGTTGTTTTTCCTGCATTTTTGCTATTAGTACTAGGAAATCTTCAATCACATGATCCAATTATCTACAATATTGTCAAGATTGTCGAAGGTTCGTAAAGTCCCTTGCGAAGTGCCCTATTTCTCCATAGTTGTAACAGATCAATTTCCATCTTCCCCGACCTGCACCTCCACCCCTTCCCCCTCCCCTGCCTCTTGCTGGGGAGCCTCCTCTGCCTGAGGAAGATAGCGGTGAAGAAGGGTCAGCCTATACCCTATATAGGTTTCCTTGATCTATCATTAAGTCATAGGTCGAACAGTTATGTTTTTCATGTCCCGTAGATGAGCATAGTTGGCACCATTATTGCTTTAATTCTAGAACATAAGCACCAAGATGGGGGTAGTGGTTGGTATCATGTAGTCCAGCTACGTGATATTCAGTGCACCATTACGTTGAACGAATGGGTCCCGCAACCTCTTTAGGATGCAATGGGCTGGGCCCCCCAGCCTGCATGTGGTCCGTTGGCAGAGGACATTGATCCTTAGTGTGTCCGGACACCCTGCATCTTATGCACCATATGTCTGGGCTAGCTTCCTTTCCTCACTCTTTCTGCAGATTATAGATTTCGAGGTGCATTGCCTCTAGTTTTTCCCGGATCTGTTGTACCCCAAACTGGGCATCGTCTCTTGGCAGCTTCTAGCTTTATAACAATCTCCAAGGCTTTCTCTTGCGTCTCAATCGCTTGCTAACCCATAAGTCCACACAAATGAGGTAATAACATGGCGATCAACCATTCCTTATGTTTTCTATCATCATACTGCAATTCCCCATCTCTGATAACCTTCTTTAACCGCTGATCAGCCTCCCATACAGACTCAGTGGGTCCCTGTTTAAAATATTTCAAGTTAGTCACTAGCTGAGAGTAGGAATTAGGCTTCCAGAACTGTTGTTTTAAAGAATTCTTAATCTCTTGAATAGAAAGATCTGCATGCTGGCCTACGTACCCCATATACCAATCCAGGTTACTTCCTTCAAAGGTGAGGGATAGTTGTGCCCTCGTTACAACATTGCTAGCCACATTCTGCGCAGTCCATACTAATTCTACTACAAACCAAAATCGGTCCATATCTTCGTCTCCTACACCCTTGAAGGTGGGTAGCTTCATGTGTGTGGCCATATCTTCTTCCGGTGGTGGCGGAGGTGTGGAGGAGTTCTTTCCCTTATGCTGAATCGAAGGTGGTGTAGCTGGAAGACTATTTCCTGCGTGCGAAACCAACTCTCTTAATGGATTGTAGATGGATCTATCCCCTTCTTGGTTGGTTCGGTAGTACTTACCATTCGTGTTGTACTCTCGCTTTGATCAGAGGTCATTCATTTGGTGTGGCTGCACATAACGCCTTGTTTGCACAATAATATTTTAATTAACAATGGCAATGTTTACAAGAACTTACCCTGGAATCCTTTGAAGAACGTCCACTCCACCTCGGAGTAGGATACGAACTGATTGACTACAAATTCCATTACAAACCCTCCTATCACGTTGTCCACCCAAGGATCTACCATACAGGTGATTGTGTTGTTAGCCTTCTCCAACTGTTAAATCAATTCCTGAGTCCACTGCATAATCTGGTCGTCTTTCAACCATGTATGGAATTCTACCAACCTCGCTAACCACTCCTAGAGCTCGTGCGCAAAAGTTAAAAAGAAAATTTCATAGACTTTGGTAAAGATATATTTGTTCTTTCACTTCTCAGTTGTCAGTTTCGTGTTGTGATTCTCCTTTACAGAAAATTCCTAAATCTGTTTTTCAAACCAATCTTCAAGTTCCAGTTTCTTAGGTCTCCAACGGCCTCGTGGCATTACCCGATCTCTCTCTCAAAATTATCCCAGTCCCAACAACAGAACCTTTTGTTGGCATGAGGGGTCTTGACCCAGGTTCCGAGGTTAAGTTTTGCCAAGAAACCACTATACTACTAGCCCTTTCGGCAATGGCCTACTTTAGCAGGCCAAGGTCTCACCCGAAGTAGTATGGGAGGGTGTTGGAACCAAGTTTCTGCACCCTGGGAGAGAGTAGGTAATTAAGGCAGATCAACATTTCAACTATCAGGTTCGCACAAAACGAGTCTATTAGCAGGCTTTTAATAGTATAATCAACAAGTAATCATAACAAAGATACTATCCTTAATATATCTAATCAATACATTCGCATCCATGTGCGCATCAGTAATTACCATCACAGAACATTATAATCGTGGCTAATTCCTAGATCACAAATACATTCGCAGCTTAAATAAATAACAAAGATGCACTTCAGTAATAAACACGATAAGTCCAGATATAATAAAGATACTTCAAATATATTCTGCATTCATTAGTATCCAAAAACCCAATTAAAACCCAAAACACAGCCCACACACACAGCCAGCGGGGTCTGCACATTGCCAGCAGGGTCCACACACAGCAAGACTGAGGATCTCTGCACACACAGCCAACATGAGTCCTTACCCAAAACAACCCAAACAGATTTAAGCAATTCACACGTAGCATCAATCTCACTTCTGCTTACCTACTAAACCCAACTATCTATATATTTATATCATCGTAGCCTTCTATCCGATGGTCCACAAACCATGGTTTTCATACCCTAGGTTTACCCTTTAACCCATTACAAAACATTGGGGGCTTTGACCCACCCCAAAACCCCTACGCAAGAACAACTATTACAAAATTATATAAAAAACACAGCTTAGGGAACCCCATTCCAACAGATCCCCATAAACATATTAGATCATCTCAACCTTGGTCCATGTGAGTTTCTAGATAATTCTCACCTTTCTCAATTAATTACAGTTAATTAATCACTTTTCCTAAGTTAGACTTAGGAAATATATGATTATTGATCAATTAACTATATTGAGCCATCTCTAGATGTTTTCTCCTTAAACGTTTTCTGGGTTTTGTAGATCTTTTTTTTCTTAGCTTCTCTGACCAAAGTCAATACTAGAACACTTAACCGATGTTAAAAAAATAACATGGAACCTCCATCTGCAATCATTAATTTAAGTTCCATTGAACTGGAAATACAAAACAATTGAGATTTTTTTCCAATTTGTAATTGATGAACTTATAGGTGTTACCTAATTCAATCACATTGCCACCATTTTAGTTTTGATATATCCTTCTATCTTGATGGTTTGTGAAGTATTGATACTAGCCAATGTAGGGCAATATATTGTTGGAGTAGTCTCTTCTAACTCTAGTTCTTGTTATGGTTCCAATTCTTGATGTTCTTTCTATTCACGGTCTATGTAGAATAATTTCTTGTCACCACATTTATGCCCATTATTGTATTGTTTGTCACAATTGAAACATGGTCCCTATGATCTTATTTCATCTATTTGCTAAGGTGTCAACATTGTCGATTGAGTGAGGTTAGGAGAGGGACAATTTTGTTCTTTATAGTTGTTAGTAACCACTCTTCTAGTAGCCATATCTTTGATTTCAATTTTCCTTGCTAGAATAAAATCACACTTTAGGGATTTAGGTTCAAAGATATGCACCTCATGTTGGATGTTTTCCTTTAAAGTTCCCATAAAGAAGTCTATCAAATTATCCTCTAGAATGTTTTTTAATCCTGAGACTCAAATTTTAAAATTGTTTAATGAGATTTGTAATTTAACCTTTTTTCCAGAGATTTATCAATTGACTAAAGAATGTATTGCTCTTAATGTCACAATAATGTGCTTTCATTTCCTATATAAAAATGGACCAAAATATAGTAAAAACATTTTTCATTTCAGAAAGCCAATGGTATCATACAAATTTATCTTGTTCTAAATACAAAGATGCAATAGTTAAATTTTGTAAGGTTGCAACTTGGTGTAGATCAAAATATTTCTCCATCTAGAATATCCATGTGATAGGATATTTTCCATCAAAGTTCCTCATATCAATATTTTAAATGAAATAGTTTCTTGGTACGGAGGTGAACCTTTGATGTTGTAGATCTTGGAGTGGTGAATGATCATGATTTTGTTATTAAATATTTGTACTCTAAAACTCCCCATATGTGATTTCATCTCACCACAATTATTCTTCTTATTTTCATGATTTTCTTATATCTTAATATCCCTTTTATGAATCCTCTATGAGAGAATATTTTTCATGGAACTCATGGATTTTTGTATTTCTTCTATCTCCTTTTCCAATTCATCCATCTTATGTTCCTTATGTTACTTATTCTCTCTCATTTTGTTTTCCATTTCCTTTCTAAGGACTTCTTGAGGACATGATAAATCCACTTGTTTCAACACATTATGACTCATTTCATCAACCTATTTCTTTAATTGGGAGAATCTCTTTTTTGAGTCTTCACTTTCTTCGTATGTCTTGTTTGATATTTTATTAGTAATATTTCTTGTAGAACTATTTTCCATATGAGAAAATAATAATATTAATGCTCTTTTCATAGTTTTTACTCCGCCAAAAAGGGATCTTTAAATCAAAATGTATGCCAATTATAAGTTATATAACTTTAAAGCCTTACTTTAGGGGTTGTTTGATTGATTGAGCTTCATGTTGATATAGTTCCAAAATTTGACCCCTTTTGAGTCTAAAATTTCATCTAATAACACCTGATATTTTTTTAACTCAAAATTTCACCGTTTGAAACTTCATTGAAGAAATTTTATAGAAAAAATCCAAGATGAGTTGTTTAAGACTAATTCTGATATTATTCAAAAAATCTAACTTCCAGAAGATATATATCATAAAATATAATGATTCAAAATTAAAAAAAAAAAAATATATCCACATGTAATTTGTTATGTCTCCTCTGTATTATGAAAATTTCAGATTTTGAAACTTCAACCAAAAAACAATATAGTGAAACTAAAAGATGATTCATTTGAGACTAATTTTAGGATTATCACAAACACTAACTTAAATAGCCTACATATCCAAAAGTATATTGAACGAGAACTTGAAATTTAGATCACGTGTACTTTGATATTTATCCTCAATCTCCCAAAAAAAATCCAAATATTTTTAGAATATATATATATAATGAAAATTCTAGAATGTCTTGATTTAAGGAAAAAAACCCTAGGATCATAGGCTTTGATATCAAATGTAATGATCCAAGTGCCTTAAAAATTATAAAACTTAAATGAATACAATCCACTTTGAAGGGGAATCCTCCTTTTACAATGAATTCAATACAAACGAAGGATGAGATGATCCTAAAACTAGGGCTCAATGGAATATATATAGGAGATAGAGGGTACATTTAATATAGGGTACATTAAAAGGTGATTAACCTGCTAATATACAAATAGAAATGTAATAAACCAATATCTATGGCTTAATAAGTGGTTTTATTTGCTTAAAAAACATGGTGGTTGATCAATTTCTAAAAAGGGAGAGGGTGGTTAGTTGACTATTGGAGTAGGAATAGGTGGTTAGTCCAATGCTAGAGGAGGATATGGTGGTTAGTTGAATACTAGATCAGGATATAGTGAAGGTGAAGGGGATGGTGGCTAATTTTCTTATGCAAGAAATAGTAGAGGTGGTGGAGGAAGAGCAGGGAGAAGATAACCACCCGTAATTGATGAATTCCACGTAGATGGATTTGAAGAAGAAGATTGATGGCAATGGCGAGCCCTTAATCTCTCTAGTAGGTTGAAAGTAATAACAATATGACGCATCAATAATGTCATATCATGGGGAATGGTTTCTCGTATCAATGCAATCTCAAGGACCCATAGGGTATCCTGCCTTGTAAGACCACTTTGTGGAAAGCCAAAAATGTACATATTTGATGTGAATAATGCTAACAGAATCTATGAACTAGCATCATTATAGAACAGGTATTTGTACCTAATGAAGCTCATCATCCTAAAAAATATCCTCGTCCTACTAGGGAATTACCTCTCCAATTGACTTGCCAACATCTATAAAATAATAAATAATTATATCACACAAAAATAAAATAAATGTTACAGTAAATTACATGTGCTAAATAAGACAAAAAAATATGCTATGAAATTAACCAAAACGTAATTATGATATTTCCTCTAGCATTTTCTAGTGAGTTTGATTGAGTAAATATGATATTCTTACATCCTTTCTAGCCCATTTTTGTATACATGTATTGCACAAGATCAAGGGTGTTATCATCTTCATTAGTTATAAACCCCAATACATTTTAATCGAATAATCTACATAATCACTCTGAGTGCCCTAGGCTTAGAAAAGATCTATGATCTTAAATTAAAATTGAAGGTTTCATATAAATATTTGCAAACTATTTTGTATTTTAGGCAATGGATCGTGATTACAAAGCACACAAACTAAGTGATATTTTTCAGATTTTAACTATTAACAATGGACAATAAGTGGCATCACAACACAACAAATTGATGACAAAGTTCACCCCTCCTGGGCTACGTCTCTGGGTCGAGCTTCCAATGGTGGCCTTTTATATATGCTTAAATGTTAAATTACATCACATACAATGTTCAAGCTACAAAATTAACATTGCCATTACATCCATAATGCTCAAAAACACCTCTGTAGGCTCTTCTTGGGCTCAAAAAGGCTGAAAAAAGACCAAGTTAGGGCTCTTCCTCCATTCTACCTACAAAAAACTCTACAAACCAGTCAGCACTACAAAAATAGCAACAATCTGGCTCATAGGAGACTAGTAAGGCAGAGAGTTTGCAACCGCAGGTCTCGGATTTGACCTACGAGTTCCGTCGGGTTTGGTGCATTTTATCGAATATTTAATTGAATGTTTAAACGTCAAGCCCTTTGCCCCTTTTTCTCTGTTATTTTTGTCTGTCATATGGTAACAACGATGAATAAGGGGCGTAGGCCATATGCCACGTGCCTCCCTTTCTCTGCTCCCAGTCATGTAGTAGTTAATATGACACATGGTGACCTCTCATATGTCCATGTGGCACCCTTTGATTGGACCATGTGATGGTCTATGGAAAAATATTCTATAGATGGAATTTGAACATTCTCTTCTTGATCATCAACTATAGGAGGTGCATACAATCTCAAGTTTTCCATGTTCACAACATAATAAATTTTCATGTAAGGTGGAAAATATAATCAGAAGGTGTTGTTACCAATATTCTCCAAGGTTTTGAAAGGACCGAATTTGATTGGCTTGAAATTTTCACCTTCACCTTGTAGCATTTCCTTGCTGATGTAAAACCAAAGTTGGTCTCCCACTAGGAAATAATAATCAACCCGATGCTTATCATGTCTTGCTTTGTACTTGGATTTTATTTTCCCCAGTTGTTCTTGTACCCTTTGATACACTAACTGAATTTGTTCAATGAAATGCTTGGCTTTTTCCACATCATTATGTCCATCTACTGCAATATGTTTACCAAAGATGAAATCCAAGGGAGAATTTTGCAAATAACCCAAACAAGCTTCAAATGGAGATAATTGTGTATATGAATGTTTGGCACGATTGCAAGAATATTGGATGTGATGAAAATTCTCATCCAAATGTTTAGGATGCTTACCAAAATATCCTAGAAGGAGATGCAATATTGCTCTTTTCACTACTTCTATCAGTTGTCGGTTTGTGGATGAAATGTTGTGCTCTTATTCAACTTTGTGTCCATGAGTTTCCATAAAATTGACCAAAACTTACTGATAAATCGAGAATCTCGATTCTAAATAATCAAAGTAGATAACCCAAAATGAACCCATGCATTTTTTAAGAACATATTTGCGCTATGTTAAGTTGTAACGTGTTTCTTACATGGCATCAAAACACATATTTTGCTGAAACAATCCACTACAACATATAGATAATCATGACCTGGCCTAGACATTGGTAGTCCCCCAACAAAATCCCTAGAAATAATTTCCTAAGGATGAGAAGGGATAGGAAGTGGAGTGTACAAACCCAATTTCCTATTGCTTGGCTTTCTAGTAGCACACATAGAACATGCTCTCACATATCTTGATACAGTTTCATTCATGCGAGGCCAATAACAAGACCTCTAAATTTGAGCAATTTTTTTTCCTACACCAAAGTGGTGAGAAATAAGAGAAGTGTGAGCTTCCCTTATGACATGAATTGTTTCACCCTATGGAACACATAACTTTCCAAGATGATATAACATCTTGTTATGAACATGATTATCAAACTCTTCAATATGATTTCCTTGACTCAAATATGCATAAACATATTTAAATTTTTCATCTTAAGCATATTGTTCAATATAACTTTCATGTATGGTGAGTTATGTTTAAGAATAAAAAATGCATTAACAATAGGCCTTGATAACATATCTGCGACTTTTTTGTATATACATTTCTTATAATTTATTACCAAATTAAATTTTTATAGGAATCCCATCCACCCGAACTGTCTAGCTTGTTTTAGCTTGCTTTGTGATTGTAAATATTGAAAAGGTTGATGGTCAATATGAATAATGGTTTCTTTACCCATCAAATAATGCTTCTATTTCTTCATGCTTTGTACCAAATAATACAAATATTTATCATAAGTAGTTAATTATTGCATTGGAAAATTTTTCAAAATGATAACATATTGGTTTACCATGTTGCATCAAAACTTCTCCCATAACATATTCGCTTGAATCGGTTTGAATTTGAAATGACTGCTTAAGATCTAGAAGTGCTAGAACTTGTGTTCTACTAATTTTCTCTTTCAAAGTGTTGAAGGATTTTTGTTTCTTTCCTCCCCATTGAAAGACATGTTTCACACTTGTCAAATCATGTAATGGTGTTGCAATTAATGAGAAGTTAGCAATAAATTTTCTCCAATATTGGGCTACTCCCAAAAAGTTCCTAACTTCTATTACATTGTTGGGTTTAGGCCAATTCACAATAACATCAAATTTTGAGGGATCAATCTTCAATTCACCCCCTCCTACAATATGACCCAAATAAACCAAAGTGGTTTTCCAAAATTCACATTTAGACATCTTCAAATATAAATTTTCCTTTTTCAATACATCTAGAAATTGTTTCACATGCTTGAAATGCTCTTCATAAGTATTACTAAAAATCATAATATCATCTAAATAGAATATGAAAAAATCATCAAGGAATGGTCGCAACACATCATTCATAACTCTCATGAATGTGTAAGGTGCATTGCAAATCCCAAACAACATAACTAACCATTCAAATAAATCTTGTTGTCTTGAAATAAGTTTTTTAAATATCATCTTCAACAATCCTTACCTAATGACAACTGCTTATCAAATATAACTTAGTAAAATAAAAAACTTCCTTTAACTGATATAGAAAATCATCAAAGCGAGGAAGAGGATAATGATTCTTTACCGTGATATTTTTCAAATCTTGGAATTCTACACACATGCGCCATGTACCATATTTCTTCGGAACCAAAAAAATAGAAGACCCAAAAGGGAATGTACTAGGCCTGATGAACCCTTTGTCAAGCAACTCTTGAATTTTCTTCTTAATTTATGCATTTTCCAAAACTAACATTCTATACATGCCAATATTTGGAAATGGCGCATCTTGCTACAAGTGAATCTCTTGTTGGATTCCGTGTTTTTGGAGGCAACCCTTCAGGTTCCCGAAACATCTTGTCATAAGTGTTAACGAATTCAACCAATTCACTCTTGAGTTTGGAATCACATATTATGAAAGCTTCAGGTTCAACAATATCTCTAGATTTAATCATTAACAACACAAAATTCTAACTAGCATTTACAAACCTCTTCATCTTACCAACACTAATAAGAGATAAGTTCATCTTCTTGCAATGTGATCTAAAAATATAATCAACTCCATCTTTAAAAATATGATATTTTTTCTCATGATGATAGAGTATGGATTTTTGTTCATACAAGTATGGACTCCCTAAAACAATCCCAAAAATACCAAGTGGTACAACATCAAGCTGTATCTCATCTATAAAATTAACAATGATGGAGAATTTGATTTTACATTTTCTTGTCACTTGTAATTTGACATCATCACATAACCAACCCAAAGGGTAAGGTTTTGCATAAGGTGTAGTTTCTAAATTAAGTTTCTTGAAAATTTCTTTAGAGATAAGATTGATTTCAGATCCACTATCAAATAATGTATCAACCTTTGTATGTTTTATAATGACCCTAATATGGAAAATATCACTTCTTTCTTTATCATTTTGAGATCAAATAGGCTTACTAGAAGAGCTAGTACTTGCATTAGAGGTTATACTTTTCATTCCCATGGTTGTGATTTTGGTTTCGTCACCTGAATCAGTTCCTAGATCTTGTTGATTTGTAGAAGAAGCCTTTTGTTTCCACTTGTTATTGAACTTCTTTGGTCTCAATTCTGGATGTAATTTCCAACAATGGTCTTCATCATGGCCATATTTTGAACAATTCTCATAGGTAAGTTTCTCTCCCTCTTTCTTAGCATTCTTTTTTCCTTTTACTTTAAACTTCCCCTTTCCTTTGTCTCCAAATTTAAAAGGTTTCTTGTTGGTCTCTTGAGGAAAATTATTGCCTCTAGATTCTAAATAATTTTCCTGAACACATACTTCGTCTAGATTGGTGGGATTAAACATAAGTATAGTATGTCCAAAATAGCTATGTAATCCACCTATATATTTAAGGAGAGTGTCTTGTGAAATAAAATCAACAGGAAACATTAAATCTCTTCTTCTAAATTCTTGTGTGTAACTTTGGACACTCTGACCTTTAGATTGTATAAACAATTTCCAATCCATAACTTATTTTTGGATGTAAGACAATGGATAAAATAGCCTTCTTAATTCAGCTATAAAATCATTCCAAGAAGAGATAATTTTACCACTTTTATTCAAAACTTCTTGAGTTTTTTCCTCCCACCAGATGAGGGTTGCACCTTCTAGGCGAAGAGAAGAAAGGTAAATATTTGTGACATAATCATCAATATTTTGAATCCTGCAAAATAATTCAATTTGACAAACCCAATTATCCAACTTTTCAGCATTTACTTCCCCATTGTACATAGGAAATTAAAACTTAACATCAAGCTTAATCAAAGGAGACTTAGCATGTCCTTTTAGAGATGGAGGAGGAGCAGGTCTATGGGATGAAGGAGGTGAAGAAGGAGGAGAGGATGGAGGTGTAGATGGAGGTGAAGGAGGTGGTGGAGGTGGAGGCTTTCTCCTATCACCACCATTATCTTTTGGTTGATTAGAAATTTATCCTTGCAAAATTTTTGTCTTCTCATTGTACAACACTTTCACCATCTCAGTCATATCATAGAAAGCCTTCCTAAAAGCTCTCTCATCCTCCTACATCAGAAATGGTCCTTATCTTTCTTCATGTTCCATGACTTGTCGAATTTGTAGCCTCCTTAAACCAATTTGAGGATTTGGTCCTTCAAGGACGCCTCCTATTTTCAATTTATACCATGTAATCATTCAATAAAAACACTTTCAAGTTATGTCAAACCTTCAAAAAAACCATGCTTTGATACCAAACTGATATAAAATTAAAATTAAAGGTTTCATATAAAGTTTTGTAAACGAGTTTATGTCTTTTAGGCAATGGATCTTGATTGCAAAAGCACACAAAATAAGTTAAATTTTTCGTACTTTAATAGTTAAAAATGGACAATAAGAAACATCACAACAGAACAAATTGATGACGGAGTTCACCCATCTTGGGCTACATCTCTCGATCCAACTTCCAATGGTGGCCCTTTATATTATATGCTCAAACGTTAAGTTACATCAACATACAATGCTAAAATTGAAAAAATTACATTTCCATTGCACCCAAAATTCCCAAACAACCCTGTGTAGTCTCTTATTGGGATCAAAAAGGCTAAAAATGACTAAGTTAGGCCTCTTCTGCCATTTTAACTACAAAACGCTCTACAAAACAGTTTGCACTACAAAACTAGAAACAATTTGGCTCATTGATCCAGGTGGATATTGGTGGCCACCTTCCTATTCCACTTGGGGTCCCACCATTGTTTCTTTCAATTTTTTAGTTTCCTTAATTATAGCACAGTTTACTATTTTTAGCAGTTTTTCGGGTCTTGAGCTTCCGGAGCTGTTTTGAGGCCATAAACGACGTTTTTTTGGAAAACCAGGAGCAACATGGGGCATTAACCAATGTTTCTCACTCAAAATTTGTAGTCCTCGAATATATATTTATAACAAGGTATTTAGCGTGTCAAACGAAGATCGTGTGCCAAAGTTACGTCCTCAGAAGTTGATGTACCAATTTACCCAAACGGGGCCCATAGTTTTGGCGCTTCATCTCCTAGGGTTAGGTTTTTGGATGTTTAGGGTTTTACATTGCTTCTAAATAATAAATAGGCCATTGACCCTCATTTTAACACAATTCAGAGGCCTGTAGCCACCACATCGCTTTTCAGAGATAAGCTACTAGTGCCCTAGCTAGGCCTATTTATATGTACAGAACGAGTGTGCTATAATACTTATATGCACCGGGTGGGTTTGTACGGAGAACATGGTGTCTCAGTGTGCCAATTTTTAGTACGCATTGGTGTTTTATTTCCATTATGTCTGTAAACAAATTTCAGTTCTTTGATATTAATGAATTGAAGTGTTACTTCCATTGCATTTTTGTATTTAAGGTTATATGTGTATTCTGTTGTATTTCTGCATAAATCTGGATCAGTGGTATTAGAGCGGTCTGCTCTTTCTCGATCCTTCTTTTTATGTCCTCAATGAGGTCATGGTATACAGAGTTAGGGCTCGATCTTGTTGAACCTTTGCAAGGTTAGCCTCACAAACCCTGATGACTGTCCATGGGGGACGAAAAGAAATATATGGGAGCAGGAGATCCTATCAAAATATTGCTCGATTAGGCCCTCTAAAAACAAAGGAACGCGATGATGGATAACTTTGACCAGATATGATCTACATCCAACAACCACTCTGGAGGCGAAACTCCTTTTAAGGTACAAGTAAAATTTGAAATTCCCATATTTAAGGGCCAAATAGATGTAGACACCATAGATAGAAGGTTGAATCTATTAGAAGGATATTTCTCGGTTCATGAATTTTTCAACTGGGAGAAGATTATTTTTGCACTCCTCAAAGCTACCCCCCATGTCAAGGACTGGTGGGAAAGCTACTGTTAGAAAAAGGACGAGGGGGAACCCTCTCTATTCTTAGCCGTACACACTTGGAATTATTTCTGAGACACCATCAAGGAACAATATTATCCCATGGGGAGATATGAGGACAAGTACATATAATGGACTACGTTGCGGCAAAAAAGAGATCAAGATGTGCATGAGATGACGAGTCTGTTCCATACCCTACGCACAAAGTTGGGTATCAAAGATTCATAGAAACATTTGGTGTTGAAGAACTGTTGTTTTCTGCACATATACATTTAGGAGGAAATGGAGTTCCTCGACATCTCCTTGCTTTGTACGTCCTACTGGTATACTGCCAAGATTGAACAGAAATTCAAACAGAAGAAGCGAGACTTTGGATCTGCGAATCAAAATCAAGGGAAATGTGCCCCCAAATCAGAGAACAAAGGACAAAGCCAAGGCATGGTGGCCCAAGATAACCTACCAAAGCCACAAGCAAATAACAACACTATGAAGTCGAAGAAGTACATAGGAAAGTGGTGTGAGTTCCATAAGAGCTCCACTCACAACACAAGTTAGTGTCAGGCCAAGCAGTCACTGGTGGCTGAGATGAGGGATTCTAAATCAGATGCATGATTTGACTTTGAATCAGAACCCAACAAGGGGAATGACAAAGGGAAGCAGATTATTGATGTGGAGCCCAATGCCACAGTTTGCATTGCAAAGATCCAAAAGGAAGAACCAGAAGATCTAGAGAAGGAGGAGTGTCTCTTCCACTCCCAGATGTGGGTAAAGGGTTCCCTGCTACAATTCATTATCAACAGTAGGAGCCAAAATAAACTCATTTCAGAAGAGGTCGTGAAGTGGTTGGGCTTGCCTACCACAGCACACCCACAACCGTACACCATCAGGTGGCTTCACTAAGGACGAGATCTCTGCATAGCCAGCAGTTTCGCCATCCCTACACCATCAAGCCCTTCACGGATGAGATATTATGTGACATTACTCCTATTCATGTCTGTGATGTATTATTATGCCAACCATACTTGTGGAAGCGACATGTTGTGTATGAGTCCCGACCTCGCTTTGTTATTGTTACTTTGGGCAATACGTTGTACAGGATACCAGAGGTACCACCACCTGCAGCTATCTCTTTGGTTACTGAAAAACAATGTAGTAAGCTCATCTCCAAAACCAGGAAATTTGTTTTCCTGATGATCCGCCTCAGGGAAAGAAGAATATTGTGGCCACGACCTCTAGAAAGGGCTCCTCTGCATGAAAACAACGAATGGACAAGGTTGTGGAGGAGTACGGGGACATCTTCACCTCACCCATAGGGGTGCCTTTGTATTGTTAGGTCAAACACCCCATCGATCTGACCCCAGGTGCACTGCTTCCCAATGGACCGATCTATGGGCACTCTGTTTTGGAGAACGATGAAATCAAGAGGTAGATTCAGGAGCTCTGCAGAAAGGTCACATCCAGCTGAGTTCATCGCCCTGTGGGAGCCTAATCATGTTGGTGCAAAAAATAGATGGGACTTGGAGACTCTGTATTGAATATCGGGTGCTGAAAAAGATCACTGCCTGGAATAGGTACCTGATCCCACGGATTGATGACCTTCTAGATCAACTCAAAGGGGTGAAATATTTCAACAAGATTGACTTAAAGTCTGGGTATCACCAGGTACCAATCAAACCCTCCAATGTGTGGGAGACTACCTTCAAATCCAAGGAGGGCCTTTTCAAATGGTTGGTCATGACTTTCGGGTTGACAAATGCTCCCCCAACCTTCATGAGGTTGATGGACGACATATTGCAGCCATTCACAAACTCATTTGTAGTAGTGTAATTGGATGAAATCCTGATCTTCATCTAGACTTGCGAAGAGAACCTCCACCACATCCGACATGTCCTCCAAACACTGTGACAACACAAGTTGTGTGCTAATTTGGAGAAGTTATCTTTTGGCATGACCCAAGTTCAGTATCTGGGATACATTATTGGTGAACGGTGGGTGCATGTGGATCTCACCAAGATCCAAGTAATTCGAGATTGGTCGGCCCCAGCCACCCTAATAGAGTTTCACAGCTTTCTGGGTCTTACTAATTTCTACCACAGGTTCGTGTTGGGATTCTCTCATATCACTTGGACCTTGAGTCAAGTCACCAAGGAAGGAGCGAAAGAAAATTTCTTTTGGTCGAAATCTCAATAGAAGGAATTCATAGAATTGAAACAACACCTCTGCTCTGCCCCAATTCTCACATTACCAAACTTGTAACAACCATTTGAGATCGAGACAGATGCCTCTGACTATGCTATTGGGGAAGTTATTACTCAACAGGGGCATGCAGTGGCATATCACAGTGAGACACTGTCTGACACGATCCGCATGTATCCCACTTATGACAAATAAATGTATTCCATTGTGCAGGCTTGCCGCCAATGGAAGCATTACATTTTGGGGACGGAAATGGTCATCCACACAGACCACAAACCCTTGCAGTTCATACAGAAAACAGGGAAGTTGCAAAACGATCGCCATGAGACATGGTCCACATATCTTCAACAATTTCATTTTAACATCAAGTATAAGAAGGGCAACACCAATAATGTTCCAGACTGCCCCAGTCAACCATCGATCGTGACACTAACCACCATTCTCAACTCTTGTGGGCACGAGACTTTTTATTGGTCGCTTCTCTATAAGAGAGATCTAGAATTCGGCCACACATACAAGACACTCTTGGAGGATACGCAAGTTCCAAAGTTTCACCTCCAGGATGCACTGCTATGTCACCTGGGACACCTTTGTGTTCCTTTAAGCGAGCGCACCAAGATTATTTTGGAAGCACACTACAGTCGTGTGGCTGGGAATTTCGGGGTTGAGAAAACATTGGAAGTACTACAGAAGTATTTCTATTGGTTTAACCTTCGACATGATGTTGGGACGTACATTAGATCCCGCACTGCTTGCGCCATTGCCAAACCAACCATCAAGAAGCAAGGCCTCATACTCCGCTACCTACCCCTAGTTGAACTTGGGAATCCATCTCCATGGATTACATGTCCGGAATTCTTTATACTAAGCATGGAAATTACTGTGTTTTTGTGGTCATTGACATATTCTCGAAGATGGCCATTATGTCGACCTGCAAGAAGAATATCGCAGCAGAAGCAACTGCTAAATCGTATTCTTTGAACCAGTGTAGGTGCAATGTTGGATCCCACAGTCTATCATCTTAGATCGGGTAAGTAGGTTCCTCAGCACATTTTGGTCTAGCATTTGGTCAATCTTGGACACCAAGCTCACCAATTCCATAACTTTCCATCCCCAAACTGATGGTTAGACATAGGTCATCAACAAGATGATTGTACACATTCTACACATGTACAGTTCAAATCATCCACGCACATGGGATAAGAGCCTTCCCTATGTACAACACAGTTATAACTGGGATCTCTACAGCTCAACCGACCACAACCCCTTTCAAGTGGGCCTAGGGTTCCAACCACTATGTCTCATTGACGTAGCCATGCCATTTGTGGCTACTCAGGCCAATTCGGCTCATGTCTAGTCTGAATCTGACAAAGCGAACAACTTCATTGAGCATATTCAACACATACACCAATAGGTTCATGAAATATTGGATAGATCTAATGCTAAGTACAAGCAACGACATGATCAACATTGGGTGCCACACAAATTCCAAGTGGGTGACAAAGTGTGACTACATTTGCAGAAGGAGCACCTCATTGGACCCCACCGCAAGCTTTTCCCACTCTGATATGGGTCGTATACCATCACCAAGTTTGTAGGGAATAATGCCTTCAAGCTCATTATTCCACGATTCCTTGTTCTACACCCAGTATTCAATTTGGACCGCCTTTGACCCTACTTCCCACCTCTACTGGACACCTCCGACATTGCAGAACAACTCACACCAATAGATTTAAACCCATACTGCATGGAACAGGCCACCACAGATTGTATCATGGATATGAAAATCAAGAACAATCACCAGCAGAAGATCCAACTATATCAGGTTGTCAAAGCTGGCCAACTCCTGCAACAAGGCAAGTGGTTCACTAGGGACCAAGTTCAGCAGAAGTTTCCTCATCTCATGGAGGAACTCAACGCAATGGGGACCATTGCTTCCTAAGCGGGGGAGGAATGATCCAGGTGGATATTGGTGGCCACCCCTCTATTCCACTTGGGGCCCCACCATTGTTTCTTTCATTTTTTCAGCTTCCTTAATTATTACACAATTTAGTATTTTTAGCAGTTTTTAGGGTCTGGAACTTTCAGAGTCGTTTTGAGGCCCTAAATGACGTTTTTTGGGAAAATTGGGAGCAAAATGGGTCATAGATTGATGTTACTCACTCAAAAGATTTATTCCTCACATATATCTTTCTAAGAAGATATTGGTCGTGTCAAACAGAGATCGTATGCCAAAGTTACGTTCCCGGAAAGTTGATGTACCAATTTAACCAAACGAGACCCATAGTTTTGGTGCTTCATCTCCTAGGGTTAGTTTTTTGGATGTTTAGGATTTTCGTTGTTTCTCAATAATAAATAGGCCCTTGAGCCTCATTGTAACACAGTTCAGAGGCCTTTAGCCACCACATCTCTTCTCAAAGATAAGCTACCAGCACCCTAGCTAGTTTATTTCTGTTTTGTCTAGAAACAAATTTAAAGTCTTTGATATTAATGAAATGAAGTGTTATTTTCGCTGAATTTTTGTATTTATGGTTATATGTGTATTATGTTGCATTCCTGCATAAATATGGATCACTCATAGGCAGACTAGTAAGGCATAGATTTTGAAACCCATAGGTACCGGGTTCGACCCATAAGTTCCACCAGGTTTGGTGCATTTTGTCGAATCTTTAATTTAATTTTTAAATTTCAAGCCCTCCGCCCCTTTTTATTTGTTCCTTTGGTTATTTGTATGGTAACAATGGTAACTGGCCCCGCTCCTAGTCACATAGCGATTAATATGACTGTGGGTTGAGGCGCGGGCAAGGTGTCACGAACCCCACCCCTCAGTAACCTTCGTCGTAGTCACGTGCATCCAACTGAACTGTGGGTCTGGTGCTAACTGTTGCACCTTTTCCTACACCCCCGCTGAATGTCCGCCCATGGTCATTGCTTTCAAAAAAAAATTGTGGGTTGGGGCATGGGTAGGGTGCCACGTGCCCGATGCCTACTAACCATCACCCTTAGTCACGTCGAATTCCATAACACCTAGGGTTGGGTAGGGCAGGCACGTCCACCGGCCCGACCCTCCCCCCAATGTTGATTCCATATGATTTTAAATATAAACTTGCCACCTAGGTATAACAAGAACCAAATGTGGTGTAATGGTAGAGCGGTTGGTTTGTAACATGGAGGTCATGGGGTTGAACACTGTGAAGGCTCATCCAACGCATAAACCAAAATTTTCACAAATTTCAAGGGCCACGTGGTGGCTTGTGGTTGGCCCCAAAACAAATTCAACCACCAATAAATATTCACCACTTTTCCTAACCAGATTGGCCCATTCGATAACGGTACCACCCAATCATCTCGATGTAATCATATGGACTACTATGTGGAAGATATACACTTTCTAGTCAACCCTGCAAATTGACTTTTTAGTTGTTTGCAAAAAACTTTGGAACGCAGCAACTTCCTCATACGATGTTGGATTAAGGCGATTCAAGCATTGTTGGAATCAAAACGATGAGATATACGATTTGGCACCGGTTTCGGGGGAATTTGAGCACTTTCATTTTTTAGCATATTTTTGATCCCCTGGATCAATACACATGCACATATTCACATAAATCATATACCTAGGAGGGAATTAATCGAATGTTGTTCTAGTGACTTGAAACCTCTTAGAAAATAAGATAAATATCTCTAAAGAAAATGGAAATACCATCCTCCCATCAAACATATCACTACAATGATCTAGAGAATAACAAAATTACCACAAAGAATAGCAAACCACCCATTCAATCTAGGTATATGAATCGAATTATTTACATAGTGCATTAGAGGGAAAATAATTCACTCATAGGGGCTTCACTCATTGAACCTCTGACATATCACATGCGTTCATTCCATACTAAACAATGCCCTTAATTTGACTACATATTGGAAAATACCTCTAAAAATCACACCCCTACCAATACGAATCCAACACACCTTTCCAATTTAAAAAACACTACTTTCACTTTATATTGTAGGTATCCATTTTTTTATTAACATTTTTTTATACCCCTTTATATTTTTTCATTAACTTTGAGATCCATTTTTTATACCTGCCAATATAAAAACCCTTTACCCCCTATTATATGCTCAATATAGTATGCCATTTTTTCCTCAATGAATATCCCCCAATATGAATGCACGTGGCATGGTATTTCTTCCCCAGTGAAGTCCCCATGAATGAAATACATATTAGAGGTACAGTTTGATATTGTCATGATCATAAATGACCATAACCTACCCCCATCTACATAAAATGCACATAAATGCAACTAACTAAGAACAACCTGAAAGTCACTAGGTTCAATGATGTTTTCACTAAAAGATCTATGCACATATATCATCTAACCCTCTCCCAAAATATGACAAGAGATAAAGAAATTAGGGAAAATCCTCCCTTCTTATCGATATTCTAGTGATGAAATAAATATCCTTGACTATGAGTTGGTACCAAAAATCATGACTGACTTTGAATTCCTACCTAGCATGATCCAAACTATGCAACTGCATTAACAAGCATGTTTTTCCCTTGATGGATATAAACTCATAAAAATTTAAGAGGTCAAAATTCCTCAAAATGACACAAGCCTATGATGTATAGTGTGAGGGTACATATCACTTTCCCTCTCTTAGGACTCCAATTTTTGTATAAAGTTGTTGAGGTTGAATTGTTTTTTTCATCATCATTATTGTCTTTGATTCACATAAAAATTTCATTAGGCATCTGCATTCATGTACACACAACATAAATAATATATAATAAATTAAAATATTTATTTATTAAAATTGTAATGAATTTTTTTTATAAAAAACTGTGTAGAAAAATCAAGTGCACCTTATTCATGGTGCATAGTAACCTCAAGTACACTATACACCTTTCTCCTTATTTAAAATTAACATATTAGGAAAGATAATATATTTTTATTGTTATAAGTGATTAGTGTTCCTCTTATATAGGGGTATCAACACATAGTCGATGCAGGCAAATGCATCACCAATAACAAATCTATACATTTTAAAACACATTTATAAGTTTGGAAATTTTTTATATATAGGAATAATAGTGTTCCTAGGATATTAGAGAGAATACATAACAATGCTTACTTAAATCCATAGGTGCACCAATGAAAGCAAGGAAATTTAAAATTGAACTTGGTATGCTTTATATATATGGAAGCATTACTAGCGAACTATTTAGTCTTCTTCATATATGAGTTTAGAGGGGGCTTATAAACCACTATAGAAGTGGAACCTGAGAGTCAAGGTCAGGGAAGGAGGTATTACTTACCCATCATGATGAAACAATCTTCCTCTAAAATTTGTAAAGTAAATTAAAAATCAATTTTAGGGGCCCTTAGAGAAAATTCCTCTGGAAAGGGTTATGAATGAGAATAATTTCCCTCAATATTAAGGGTCTTTCCAGCTTGACAAAAAACTTGGCCTTAAAGTGCCTTATTTCCCATCTTTCCCCTCATATACTTTTTATCCATGAAACTATGATAAATGGATCAAAATCGGCTTCAATTATGGCCTCCCTTCTTCTGTCTTGGTCCTTTGATTACACTAATGCTATTGTGTGTTCTAGTGTCCTGATTACTTATTAGAATGAAAGTATGTTAATGCATTGCATCCTAGTCTTTATGGTCATGTTTGGAAATTTCCTTCAAGTAAAGTGATGAATATATCTCTTTTACAGGATTGAATATTTATGGACCATACACTAAAAGGAAATCCTTTTGGAAAAAGACTAGGTGGAGATTTAAACTTCATTTTGGGTCACTTAGAGTGTAGTGTCCCTTCTTGGTGAGATAGCTTTGATGACACTTACAGAGGGTGATTTTGATATAATGATATAATATTATGCATGAAAGACTTATGTACATGCTTATATTCTATAGGCATGGTTTGGGTCACTCGGTTGTTGTCTTCTTATGATAATATCTATGGTTGTGTGTATAAGAACTAATTTTGATTAAGAGCAATTAGCGATGTTTTATCTTTTGGTATCCTAGTTTGTAAATAGGTGTATGACATGGATGGTGATCCAGGATTGAGGCACATAGATCCACGGAGGATCATGGTTATGCAGAACATATGGTTAATTATGATTTATGGATGATACATGATTTGTATTATTATATGTACTTAATCTCGTACTAAACATGATGTGGTAGGGGACTTGGTCATTGCCAACGAGGATTCTCGAGTTATAAATTACTGTAGAAGTCATTTCACCAAAACCAAAATGACTGCGGAATTCATGCACAATACTTGATAAAATGTGGGTAATTTAATTATGAAATTCATTTGATTCCCTTGATCTATGAGATTGTGATGTGTGAAGGTCTTGGAGGAAGATCTTACCAACAAACCATCATATGGGTATGAGCTCAAAATCAATACCTTAAGGTGAAATGTAGAGTAGATGAGAAGCCATGGTAATTAGGGTGCAGAGTCCTAAATCCATTAAATATAAAGGTGTGGAGTCTTGGATATATAATAAACAGATTAGGGCACAGAGTCCTAATCCGTGAAAGATAAAGACATTGGGTCATGGATCTATAATGAAATTTTTACGGTTGAGAGTCCTGAATATTTAAAAATATCAAGGCATGGAATCTTGTATCTTTAGAGTAGGCCAAGGTGCAGAGTCCTCAATCTATTAGGGCATGGAGACGTATGCAATAGGGGTGCAGAATCCCTATTCTTCTGAAGAAAAATACCACTCATGGGTAGCTCAGAGATGAATTTTCTTAATAAAATCTCATTCCTGATAATGTTGGAGTGACTTTGTAAAAATAGAAAGTAATGTCTAGCATCTCAAGTATTAATTTCCAAAAATAGTAAATCACCTTCAATCAATGGTAATCAAGTATACTTGAAGGAAAATAACTTAACTTGTCATTGAAAATCCTAATAGTTCAATCTCGACTTAATCATCAATATTATTAACATTAACATTATAATTATTATCTTTTATGAGACTATGATATTATTATTAAAAGGGAATTATATCCCCTCAATCACTTCACACCTCTCTCCTTGATGATTCTCATGGCTCTATGTAACTCTCTCTCTCTCTTTTAATAATACATTACACTCTCTTTTATGCACTCATTAAAGAATGGCATATTCATCTTACACTCATTAAATACATGTCATAAGAGATTCATCTTACACTATCTTTAATGCACATGTTACACTCTCTTTAACTAAGGCATGCATACCTCTCCTTAATGGCATGAGTTATACTCGTCTAAATGGAATACAAGGCATGCATATTAGTCATATTTTATGACAAGAATTTGTTTCTCCTCCTATATATGTGTCTCATATATTCTCACTTGGAGGAGGTGCATTGTGATACCAAGAGTTGGAGAGAGTTGAAAAATATTATGAGAGGGAGAGACTTGGAGTGTAGCCAATTGCTTCGAAATTAATTTGAAATTCCTAAACTAAATTACTAAGTAGTTATACCTAGTGGACTTGACCATGAGTGGTATTGGTAAGAAGTGAAACTTATCTTCCTTAGTGACCTAGATGGCTCCAAACACCCTTAGGAGACCGAGAGGTCTCAGAAATGGTCAAAATTCAAAGTGGTCAGAATGCTTTTGAAATAGGACAAGATTATAGTTCTCGTCGCCCTGATTCCAATGGTGCAAACATCACTCAAATCCTATTATGTATGAGAAAGCTTTTGTAGTTTGAAGTTTGTACCAAAAAACAATAAAACAAGTCAAAGTCGACATTCTCCCATGTGGCAAGCCGTATGGATGACATGTGGTAGGCCTAGTGGGACCCACAAAGCTAATGTGGTAGCCCAGTCAACAAAACAGGTGGACCCACAAAAGGTGATGTGGCCACACCACAAGTCAACACATGGAAAGTAGGTGGTAGAGGTGGCATATGATGTGGACCAATGAGGGCTTGCCACATGGCCCAATCACATGGTGCCAAATGGAACCTCAAATTAGGCCGAAGTGGCCTTGGATTGTGCAACCTCCGGTTTTTGTCTTATTCTCATGTTTTTGGGAGTCGTTACAATATGGACATACAAATTCCATATATTATATAGTTTGAAAAAACTATAGTAAAACTCAAATTGGGCTTTAAAACAATATTGGGAGTCAATGGGATTTGAACCCAAAACCTCCCAACAACAATTATCTTAATGCAATTATGCCAACCAATGTGCCAACCTCACACTTTGTCTTATTCACCCTCACACTTTGTTATAAAATTCCATTCAACTGGTTCAAGGAAACCATAGAGAATGATGGAGAATACATGAGAGATGAGGGCACATCGAGGCCAATGGAGCCGTGAGAAAAGTGGAGGCAGAACGTGGAGCAGACCGACGCGTTCTTCAGTGAAAAATATTTTTTTTATTGCAGGTGCGGAACCATGAGCGGCCAGAGGTGCATAAACTTTCCCAGGGAAACTTGAGGGGCATAAAAAATATTCCTTGAGGTCTCAAACTTGCCGGAGTCGGAATTTGACAAATTTTATGTCAATTTTACACCTCTCGGTGACAAGAATCCAATGGAAATGTTCGTTTCAGCAGCAAATCTTCCCAATTTTCGGCCATTTTCCATATTGGAGTGACGGTGTCAGATTCCCAAGTGTGTATAGTCGATTTTATGCCTCTTGACACCACGAATTCGATGGTGAAGCCAAATTCAAGAAGCATCCACTTCTTCAACCAACTTCAGGGGTTGAGGTATATGCAATATTGATGTCATGTGCCTCTTTTATCATTTGTTGTGAGATGTAATATGTTGTTTAGATCCTTACTTGATGTCTGTTGTGGGATCTATGTTTCTACTTCATGTGAGATTTATTCGCCATGGATTGCTATGATCCCTATGTAACCTTGTTCAAGGGATCCTCATCGTCACCCTGTGTGAGATTATGTCATGTTGATAGGAGGCCTATTATGAGTGAGAGTTCCTATAGTGGAACGTCTCGTGGAGAGACAAGCCGCTCATGTTGAGGGAATATATCCTTGTATGACATAAAACCTAGTCCTTGTACATCATCACCATTTCCAGCACTATCTGAAGCGACTTACCCCATTTTTACACCGGGCCCAAAGACATAGCCCAGACTGGGTGAACTTCGTTATCAATGTCTAGTGTACTTATTTTGCTGGTTGTTGTCTTGTTTCTCTTGCTTAAAGCATGCATATGTGGTATTTTAATGATGTTATTAGTGAAATTATAACCACATCACAAAAGTAAAATATCATGGGTAAATCCAGAAGCTGATGAACCTAGAGAAAGTGGTATTAGAGCGGTCTTCTCGCTAATGTGAATTGTGAGTGTGAACAATGATTGAATGTGCATCAATGGAGGATGACAAAGACATGTACCAGTCCATGTTGAGGATGTCCAAAATGGTGGCAATAATGTATGACGCTTATGAGAAGAGAATAGAGGAAGAGGAGAAAGTAATATTAGAGAATGATGCTTCATCCACATATTCCAGTGCTTATGCATCTTCTTCATTTCCTTCATCCTCTTCTCATAATTTGAATGAGGAGATCAACCAGAGTCTTTTGGAAGAGAATTCTGAATTAAGGAGGCTACTACGAGAAGAGAAAGAGGAGAAGCAAAGATTATAGCTTCAGTTTCTAGTTGCGAAATAAGCCTTGGAGAAGTTGAAGTGCAACGAAGGCTTAAAGAAGCCATCATCACCTATGTATGAATCAACAGTTGAGGTAAAACATGTTGATTGATCTTTAGTTTCATCTTCATATGCTATTATTTCTGTTGGAAATGTGGAGATACCCATTACAGGAATTGGCACGAGACTCCTCACCAATATGGGATATAAAGGAGGAGGACTTGGTGTTAATGTCCAAGGCATAACTCAGCAATTGGAGGTTGTGCAGAGACCTCGATTCATAGGTTCAGGATGCACTGAAGGAAAAAGCTAAAAGGTGTCAGAAGCTTCCAATACATGGTTGAAACCATTGGAGAAAGAGAATGATGGGAACAATTCACCATCACCCTATGACAATGCACATTGCAGAGAAAGAGTTGAGGCAAGCTCTTGTGACCATGATCGCACCAGAGACAACGAAGAAAGGTATAACAAGTCTCGATATTCTAGTGTTCATTTTTATTACAAGCATGTCTCTAACAATGAGCATAGATCATGGCATCAGAAAACATGTAGTTTTTATGGATTACATAACCATGTATTTGTTGAGTGTTGGAAGAGAATGGCAGCATGAAAGAGGATGAGGCATGAAAGGCCTTCTCCACACCAGGGAAAGAAGAAGGTAAAGAAGGTATGGAGGAAAAAGACCCATTGCAGTCATTGCAACAGAAGTGGTCATCAAAGAGCCATGTGTTGGAGGCTCCATCCAGAGAAACATCTCAAGGACAAAGTTTTTGTGCATGAACCAGATGAAATAGTTGTTCAACAAGAAAATATGCCACAGGAAGATAACCCATTCACTTTGATAAGTGAGAGATGTTTCTTTTAGATGTGTTAGCTTGTTTTGGCCTTACTTTGTAAATCATGTGTTGTAATTTAAAATGTAAAAGTGATGATGTGTTTTCTATCACTTGTTAAATGACAATGTTGTTTTGGCCTTGTATCTAGGGTATTTATTTCCATTCTGATGTAAAATTGACCACAGGGTGTGTGTTATAAACTTGTGGCAAGTATGGGATGTTGGGGTCATAGTTGGTCATGTAATTAAGCAGGTAATTTGTAAGAATATTGTACTACAGGTTTGCAGAGGATGCAGGTGTTGGCTCATCGCGTATGGCTTCGAAGAACAAAGGTGAATTAGAATGAAGGGTGACCTTTCAGGACACTTGTGGTGCAGACGAGGTACAAAACAACAACATATTGTTTTCATGCTTTTGGTGGACCAAAAGCGCCTCAGTGGGGAGGATTGATCCAGGTCGCTCCAGACACCCTCAAGAGACCAACAGGGCTCAAAAATGGTCAAAATTCAAAGTGTTCAAAATAATTTTGAACCAAGATAAGATTATATTTCTCGTCACCCTAATTCCAATGGCACGAATGACACTAAAATATGAGTATGTAGGAGAAATTTATTGTAGTTTGAAGTTTGTACCAAACAACAAAAAAACAAGTCAAAGTCAACATTCTACTATGTGGCAGGTTGTATGGATAACATGTGGTAGGCCTAGTGGGACCCACAAAGCTAATGTGGAAACCCAATCAACAAAATAGGTGGACCCACAAAAAGGTGATGCGGCAACACCACAAGTCGACACATGGCAAGTGGGTGGTAGAGGTGGCATATGATGTGGACCAATGAGGGCTTGCCACAAGGCCCAATCGCATGGTGCCAAATGACACCTCAAATTAGGCCCAAGTGGCCTTAGATGGTGCAACCTCCATTTTTTGTCTTATTCTCATGTTTTTGGGAGTTGTTACAATATGGAAATACGAATTCCATATATTATATAGTTTTAAAAAATAATAGTAAAAATAAAATTGGGTTTTAAAACAATATTTGGGAGTCAATGGGATTTGAACCCAAAACCTCCCAACAACAAGTTTCTTAATATGATTATGCCAAACAATGTTCCAACCTCACACTTTGTCTTGTTCACCCTCACACTTTGTTATAAAATTCCATTCAAATGGTTCAAGGAAACCATGGATAATGATGGAGAATACATGAGAGATAAGGGTACAGGGAGGCCAATGGAGCCGTGAGAAAAGCAGAGGTAGAAGATGGAGAAGACCAGTGCGTTCAATGAATAATATTTTTTTATTGCAGTTGCAGAACCATGAGTGGCCAGAGGGGTAGAACCTTGCCAAGGAACCTTGAGGGGCATCAAAAAGATTCCTTAAGGTCCTGAACTTGTCAGAGTCAGAATTTCACAAATTTTATGTCAATTTTACACCTCTTGGTGACATGAATCCAATGACAATGTGCGTTTTAGCAGCATAGCTTCCCATTTTCAACCATTTTCCATATTTGAGTGATGGTGTTATATTCCCAAGTGTGGACAGTCGGTTTTATGCCTCTCGATGCCACGAATTCGATGGTGCACCCAGATTCAACAGTTGAGCATCCACTTCTTCAGCCAACTTCAGGGGTTGAGATATATGCAGTATTGATTTTATGTGCCTCTTTTATCATTTACTCTGAGATGTAATATGTTTTTTAGATCTTTGCTTGATGTATGTTGTGAAATCTATGTTTCTAATTCATGTGAGATGTATTCTCCATGGATTGTTATGATCGCTATGTAACCTTGTTGAAGGGATCCTCATTGTCACCTTGTGTGAGATTAGTTCATGTTGATAGGAGGCCTATTGTGAGTGAGAGTTCATGTAGAAAAACTTCTCGTGGAGAGACAAGCCACTCATGTTGACGGCATATATCCTTATATGACAAAAAACCTAGTCCATGTACATTATCACCATTTCCAGCACTATCTAAAGCAACCTACCCCATTTTGACACCGAGCCCAGAGACGTAGCCCACACTGGGTGAACTTCGTTATCAACGTCTTGTGTTCTTATGTTGTTGATTGTCGTCGTGTTTCCTCTTGCTTAAAGCATGCATATGTGTTCTTTTAATGCTCTTTTCAGTGAAATTATAACCACATCATAGAAGTAAAACATCATGGGTAAATCAAGAAGATGATGGACCCGAATCACTCAACTTTCCTTGGATATCTCTCTATTGTTATATTTTGGTACTGTTTGTGAGCTCTTACAGCTCGGGGGTTCCAGGGGGGTAAGTTTTCCCTAGATATGGTTGGGTAGAAAACTAGATGGTTCACAATGAGTTGGTAATTATATTGGAGCTAGAGCATACTCTCATCCTTTGGAGCATATCTATGCATTGTTAGGTATATCTATCAATGTTCTTGAAATTTTGGTTTCTTATAACGTTCTAAAGTGTTGTGGAAAATTTAAATTTATTAAAAATCGCTAATTTAAATTATTACAAAATTACGAATATTTAGAAAATTATTTATGAGTTAACAGTTTCATGGCAACTATGTATGAGAATGTACATGTAGGGTGATCAAAACAAAGATTTGTTGCCAAAGTTTTTAAGTTCAGTTTATAATGATGTTTTGTCCATAGCAGGTTGCCACAAGTTTGATGAAAATATCATATTAGCATAGATTTGATTTTTCTTTCTCCATGTACAATTGTAGATGAAATTTTCACACAAAGTGTTTGATGAAAGTGATAAATGAGACAGTAGGAATTTTTCTGTTTTTGTTTTAAAGAATCGCATTTCTAGGAATTTCTGTTGCGATGCAACTCAACATCAGGGGGTATTCGTGCCATATGGCCATGTAACTCCCACTTTGATCCTAAAAAATAGTTTTTCAGACTTCGATTTTCTGATATGGTCGAGTTTGCAGATTCGTTGTTGCTTGTATGGACTGTCTATTGTTTGGTTTTGCTGATTGTTTTTATATCTTGGATTTACTTGGTTATCTGTATTGATGATACTAACCTAGTTAATTCACTTGAAATTGTTGTTTTAAATTCTCAACGGTTATATATTGCATGCTTGCAAAGTGTTGGACAAAATTCCTTAATGATTATATATTGTATGCTTGAAAACTATTTGTTAAAAGGCCTCAATGATTGTAGATTTTATGCACATCAATTATTAGAGTAAATGTCTCACTCACTACAAATTTTATGTACCATAAGTTTATGAATATATTATTCGATGGATTTATCTTCCTATTCTTGCAATTTTTTGTATAAATGTGAAAGTCAATTATAGTAAAGTTGTTGAAGTGTGAATAGATCGGCAGGACAATTTTCCTTTTATCATATAAATCTATCATAAAAAAAGGGGTGTTGTTGGAAACAATTTTACGGTAACCAATTATGTAGGATTTAATTACTTGTGCAAGTGAGCATAATAAGTTACCCAAACTGCATGTATTCATGGGTGTAGTCTTATGCTTGAGTAGTTGTAGCAAACAACTAATTGTGCCTAATTTTGGCAAGTCCAATGTTTTATTTGTAACTCTTTGAAGAATAATATGCTTTTGAATTTGTAACAATAGATAATCTTGCTATAACATTCATTATACAAGTTTCATGATTGAAGCAATGTCATTCTGCAAATAATTGTTTTTCCTTAATACTTGGGAATGAGAATTTTTAGTTGATGAATTTGGAAACATTGTTGAATAAATATCTTTTTTGATTCCATTTCTCCATTTCATAAACATATCATTATATTTTATGATGGATATAGACATATTTCTTCTTAAGTTACCTTGTTATAGGTAGATTAATAATCATGCATTTATATGTGTATTTTGAATTAATAGAAGCATGATATTTTAGGTTCTTGTGGCATACTTTGTGGTTATGATGTAAAGAGTCAATAAGTGGAACCTATTTAGCATAATCAAGGGGGTCAAATAGTTTTATTATTCTAAATTCCCACACATGGAATTACGATGGAATTATTTCCAGTCTTACTTAGAACTCACGTACAAGTATGAAAATAGCACATGCTATCTTCTTTTAAACCTTGAGGAGAAATGTGTTTTGGAATTGGTTTTAAGGGGAAGTCACCCCTGACTTCTTATGTTATATTCTTATATTGAAATAGATGAAGGAACATCATCTTCATGATAACCAAGTTAGTCATATTATGAGTAGTTAGTAATCCTGGAAAAGGTTATAATCTTTTAGGAGGTAAAAAAAAAAAAAAAAATTAAGTCATATTGTTCAATGTAACCTTTACTTCTCTACACTCTTGATGGTTGGTAAGGTGGGACCTTACATAGAGATATGGGGGCCTACAACACATCAAGTCCTTCTGGAAAATTAATTTTTGGACAATATAAATATGTTTGGGCTAATTTATGTCCTCCCTCCCAAGTTTCTCCCTACCTGGAAAAATAACAGTATTGGCGAGGCATATATCTCAAACAAGTTGGATCATTTTATTATATCCAAATATTTTTGGATCAAAATATTTAAATCTGCCAGTGAAATTCTCAGGGGGGGTCTCGGATCATCAACACATCATCTTGGATATGGATTCTTCACACCAAAATAATGTAGGGCCCTTCAACCTAAACCTTCAATGGCTTCACAACCCTTCTCCCTTCGATATTATCAAAAACCTTGGGTGCCATATTATCCCTCCATTAGGGACTCTCCACTAATCCAATTACAAAGGAATCTAAAAAAAGAAAAACATGTAATTTCCAAATGGGACTGTGATAAAAAAAGACGACATGGTTGACTTCTTGTAGAAACATAAAGGAAAATCCAAGAGATTCTAGACTCATCAAGTCAGTCCAATTTCTCAAAAGAAAAAAAATCTTCCCAAAAATTGCTAGAGGATAAAAAATGATCCATGATCCTTGAAAAATAACAAGAATGGTAGCTAAAAAGTAGAGCCATTTGGCTCTAGGCTGGAGATGATAATAGAAAGCACTTCCATAAAATTTCAGACCATAGGAATTACATGAATACTATTTTCAAAATCAAAAACTTAGATGGTCATAGTTTTTCCTCCTTCAATGATATAGCTAAGGGAGGGTGCAATTATTTTAAATCCATCTTCATAAATGACAATACAATGAATATGGAAAAAATTCTCCAAATTGAAAATAGATGTGAAAGGAAATAGGGATCTTATGAATGAAGTATCCAAAGCAGAGTTTGAATATGTCCTAAATAGTTTCCAAAAGGATAAGAGAGTCTGGGCACAAACAGGTTTTGTAACACATCCCCTCATAATCTACACCAAAACCCAGGTTAGAAGGAGGTGGCTACTATAATGTATCATAGATAACACTCAACAAAACAGCTTGCAAGTTGCATTCCAATGATTAAAATTTATACACAAAGGTAGCCAGAGATTCTACAGTAATTTCACTAACTCTTATTTATTTTATAATTCCTCCTACCGACTATTAACTGCAAACCAACTATAATTTGTATTATGTCGATTATTGAATAGTTGTCAAGATTATTATTCTGACACCTCCCTTTAATTACGACATACATGTTAACTTGTCTACTAGTCTAAGTCTTAGCTACGTTTACAATATAATCAGGATTTTATACAACACACAACTTTCTTCTACAAATTTCAAATTTAGCCTTTCCAAGAGGCTTGGTGAATATGTGAGCCACGTTTTTATCTGTATTACGATATGTTAAGTCAATTCCTTTTGATTGCACTTTTTCTCGTACAAAATGATGTTGTGTTTATATATGCTTTGACCTGCCAGATATACATGATTGTTTGCCAATTTGATAGTGCTTTGATTGTCACATCTGATTATTGTAAGTGCTTGTTATGTTTCTCCAACATATTCAAGTATCCTTCTAAGCCATATTTCTTCACATGTATCATTGCTTAATTCTTTATACTCAAATTTTGTAGATGACAAGGAAATAGTTGGTTTTTTCTTGCTACTCCATGATATTCCTCCTGAACCTATATTGAACATGTATCTAGTAGTAGACTTACGTCATATGAATTTCCAACCCAGTCAAAATTAAAATATCCTTCCAACTTAACATCAAATTCATCAGTATACATAATACCAAAATTAAGTGTTCCTTTCAGATATCAAATGAATTTCTATGTTGTTTTCTAGTGGCTTAGTCATGAACTGACTAAGTATGCTAATATAATATGCTATATCTGACCTGGTAGTGGTGAGGTAGTTCATACTTCCCACCAGTTGACAATACAAGGTTCTAATCACCTCTTTGGTTCCATCATCGCTGTAAAATTTAATATTATGTTCTAAAGGAGTAGATATTTCCTTGCATTCAATCATATTGAACCTTTTAAGGATTTCCCTTATATATTTTCTTTGTGTGAATAATATCTTTCCATATTTCCTCAGAAATTTAAGACCTGAACAGTAATTCAATTCACCAAGATCCTTCATCTCAAATACCTGTGACAACTGACTTTTAATTTCTTCAATTAACTTGGATGCATTTCTTTTTATGATAAGATCGTAAACATATACATATATCAAAGAAACATTCTCATATTCATCTTTCTTGATGTACAAGTTACGAACATTTTTTCTTCTCATAGAAGAAAGAATCAATTTTCACATACCAAGTTATTGGTGCTTGTTTCAAACCATGTAAATATTTCTTTAACTTGAAGACCAGGTGCTCTTGTCCCTATTTTACAAACCCTTCAGGCTAAACCAAATAAACTTCTTCGTTTAACTCACCATTCAAAAAAGAATATTTGCATCTAACTAATGCATTTTCCAATTATGTTTTGTAGCTAATGCAATCATGAATCTAATTGTGTTCAACTTAGCTATAGGTGAAAAAGTATCTTCATAATCAATTCCTTGTTTTTGTGAATAAACTTTTGCAACCAATCTAGCTTTATAATAATCAATACTTCCATAAAAAATTAAACTTGGATTTATACAACCGTTTACATCCTATGGGAACTTTATTTTTAGGCAATTATGTTATTTCCCATGTATCATTCTTCATTCATTGTATCTGTCCATTCTTTATATTCTTTAGCTTCTTCATAGCTTGAAGGTTCTACAAACTTCATTACAAGAGACATTAATGCATAATATTTATACCTTATAGGTGCTTGAATTTGACGTTTTGACCTTCTTGGAGTTTTATTTCTTTCGTCTTTCTTTTTTATTTGTGGAATCTCTTCACCTCTTTTTGGATTTCAGGAGTGCTTTATTACCCTTGCTCTTGAACCTGTGCCTATTCTTGTGCTTGTTCTTGTTTCTGTTCAACACTTGTATCTATTTTGACATAATCATCTGTATCATGCCATACACCAATATTATTCATTTTATCACATTCATCTGCATTCTCATGAAACACTACATCCCTACTTGCAAACAATCTATGGGAACTGGGATAAAATAACTTGTATGTTTTTTTATCATCACAATAACCAATAAATGTGCACTTGATTGAATTTGCATCAAGTTTTTTTCTTTCATCTTTTGGAATATGAGCAAATTCCTTGCAACCAAAAACTTTTAAATTCCTAACTTTTGGTTTATACCCATAAAATGATTCAAAAGGAGTTTTAATTTATAAAATTTTGGTTGGAATCCTATTTTTTAAATAAATAGTAGTATTAATGGTTTCAGCCCAAAAAAAAATAGAAATATTTTTATCTTGAAGCATACTGCGTGCACATTCTACTAGTGTTATGTTTTCCTCTCAACAACTCGATTTTGTTGAGGTGTATGTGACATTGTGAATTTCTATAGAATCCCATTTCTTTAACAATATTGATTAAATTATCTTGATTTATATTCTCCCCCCTTATCAGATATGAGATTTTTGATGCACTGGCCTATGTTGGTTTCCAAGTACACATGCTTCACATTCAACATGATCATTCTTCATAACAGGAAGTCCTTCAACCATTGTGTTATTTTTAAGTAACATTAAATCATTGTGATATAGATTCCCATACCTATGATGCCATAAATATATTGTTGACATTTTTGTATATGCCAATGCTTAATGACATGTCCTGGTCACATCCAACTTATACAACCCTCCAACTCTGGTACCTATGGCAATAACCTTGTAGTGATATTGAATGTATTTCACAACACATTGTGATTTAGCAAATTCCACCTTCAAATATTGGTCAACAATAGTAGAAACAAAAATTATATTATTTTTTATACTATGAACCTACATCACATTATGGATGTGTCTCTCTTTTCCATATGCAAATCCACGCCTATTAATCCATAAGCTTGAACTTTAAGTGATATGTGATATCCTAGATAAACATATGTTCCATCAATGTTCTCATAATATTGATTAAACCAATCCTTATTACAATCCATATGAAGTGATGCACCATAATCAATCAACCAAGCATTCACATCATCAGTTTTCTTAGACAATACAAAATCAAAGACAAATAATCTAAGATTTTTAAATCCATCACTGATTGAGGTGTCTTTGTCCACACAATTTTCATTATGCCTTTTGTTTCTTTGTTTCGACTCATTATATTTTATTTTATAGAAATGTTTAGAGTGATGCCCTAGTTTGCCACAATAATAACAATCATTATTTCTCTTATCATGAGTTGTAAATTTAGATTGTGCTATACCTTTTGATTTTTCTTGAAACGTGTCTCCTCTGTTCTTGTCCCATGGCTTGCCTTTATATGGTTGTTTACCCTTGTCTATCAACACTAAATCTGAACTACTAGAGCCCAAATTATTTCTCTTCATCCTCTCCTCCACTTGTAGAATAATTCTCGTCAATTCATCAAATGTAGGGGGGGCTTCTCTCTAACTGAAATACTTGAAACAAAAATTTGATAATCTTGCACTGAGCCATTTAATGTGATGGTAGACTAAGTTAATACTAGACACCTTTTCACCAATATCTCCTAATTTATCACTTAAATATTTGACACATGACATGAAATTGCTTATATTATCATTTTCTTCCATTTTTAGAGATAAAAACTTAGTCTTCAAAAACAAGATCCAATTTGTATTTTTTTTCATACAAAGCCTTCAACACATCCCACATTTCTTTGAATATCTTGCAATATTTGATGTGAGGAATAATGTTGTCCTTTATGGACATACACAACAAAACCTTTTCTTTTGTCTCACGTTTCTCCCAATTTGGAACATAAGTTGCAAGCTACAACTGTGGATTTGGGCTCATCCCCACTCACAATTGACCGCAAATTATAACCCTTTAGAATTGTCAACAACTTGAATTTCCAATTCAGATAATTTCCTCCATAAATTTTGGTGGAATCATTCAAATAAGTATCATCCAAGAGATTTGACATTGCTCCAAAAAATAAAAACAAAGCCAATTATCAAATCTTCAAAAAAACACTCCTTATTTCTCCTTTTTACCTAAGGAAAAAAATACCACTAACAATAATCACCACAACTTAATTTTCTGCACCATAATTGTTTTTGCTAATAACTACTTTTATTTTTTTTTAATAAACAAACCCATTTAAAAAAAAAAAAAAAATTATGTAAATCTCTTAAAAAATGGATAGAAATGCATTTCATCAATAAACAAAGCCAAAATTTTCCACTACAAACAAATATTTTTACTTTTATGTCTCCTTTAACCAATGGGTAATTTTCTCTCCACCAACATAGATCCATCTTAAGCACATATCCTACATGATCCGAGAGTGATCAAATTTATTTAGGTGCAAAAAATAATTTGTTTAGGTGAAAACTTAGTTTAGAGTGTAAAAAACAATGTGTAATTTTTTATTTTTTAAATTATTTTTTTGAATTTTAGAGAGATTACATAACATGTGTATTTAGTTATTTTATAAGCATGCATTAAACTATTTTTTGATTATTAATATATTTTTAAATATATGTCAATATTAATTCATATTAAGATATTTTACTCATAATTCACATTGGATATTTTATTCTATATAATATTAAAATATTTTCTTTTAACATTTTTTTTCTATATATAGATAAATATGAAGTTATTATCACGTGTTAAAATATTTTTGAAAAGTATAAGGTTTAAACATCTCACTCACATATTTTTTTTTACTTCTAATTATTTTAGATTAAATTGTATTAGATCACATGGAGAACTAATTAAATATGCATAGCATATTTTTTTTCCTTTTTTATTATAGACGTCATTTCTTTTCTATTTAAATAATATTTTATTTTTATTTAAGAGAGACTGACATACTTACACATCACCTGATTGTAGAATCATCCTTTTGGCTCAATAAAAAAAACTAAGTCAAAACCAATGATTTGAACAAGGATGAATTTATTGATTGGATTAACTTTAAAAATAAAATCAAACTTTTAACCTCATACAAAGTGTCGTGGAGAGAATCAAAATTTGATAATGCATTACATACAGCCTGAGCAACCAAAATGATGGTCGAGACTGAAAAAGATCGAGACTACAAACAATACCTAAATATCTTTCGGCTGAAGGTGACACACGCTACAATGTGTAGGGGGTTTCTTAACAACAATATTCTTTAGCAGGTCCTTCAACGACTACAAAAATGACACCTACACATTCATAGTGGATGCTCCCATACAACTACGAAAACTACACCTACACAGTCACAGTGGATGATCCCGTAAAACAACACGCTCCCAGAAAACAACATCATCTACATACACTCCTCACAACTGCAATTGCCTGATCTCCATCAGCTTTGATAACATATCAGAGATAAAACTCAACACAATAAATTTCATATTACATTCCAATGATTGCAATTTATACACAAAGGTAGTTGGGGATTCTATAGTAAGTTCACCTACTCTAATTTATTTTCTAATTTCTCCTGCCGACTATTAACTACAAACCATCTATAATTTGTATTGTGCAGATTGCTGAATAGTTGTGATGATTATTATTCTAACATGTTGACCCAAGAACCAAGGTGTAATTAGGGAAATGGGGCCTAAATTTTGTAGAAATTATACAAACAATATGTATATCTATGGATTCAATCCGATCATGCAATATGCTAAAGTAAGATACTGAATCCTTTTACAAATCAATTGCGGAAAATAAAGACGATCACTAATCACAACAAGTAAAGAAAGAAGCAAATCAAACCACACCACAGATATTTTCTTGAGGAAAGCTTGTTGCTCAAAACCAATCTATCTTCTATTGTATATTCACTAAGGAATCATGAAACAATTACAATGCACTCTTCTCACAAGAGTCTCCTGCACTCTCACAACTGTCTCACACTAATCTAAACAAAATCGACCAACACTTAGCCAATTTTCAGCCTCTTCTCAACCTACCTTTCTTGAAAATTTCATGTGGAATGAAATCCCTATTCTTTACGAATTTCAGCCTCCCAAAACTGTGCAATGCTCATGGGAAATCTTTTGGATGTTTTACTGCATGCGGGCATCCTACTAATGATACAAATGATAGTTAACATCCCTTTAACCTTTGTCTCAAGTGGATCTCAACTAGAAATAACATGCATGTAGCTATTAATAGTAAATCATCAGTTGCTAATTGAGTTTATCACACTCAGTTAACTGTTACAAGTGATTATGAGATAAGATTACATTTTATTGTCAAATTTAATTAAGGGAAAATTAAATTAGACAGAAATTTCTTTTTTACTTTTCAATACTCCCTCTTAATAAGAAAGGGATTATCAGCTACCCCGATCTTGCCTCTATGGTATTCGAATTTTCTCCTAGCGAGCGCCTTCGTCAGAATATCTGCATCCTGATCTTCCATGGGAATGTACTGAAGTAACATAGTGCACCTCTGAATATAATCTCTGAGACGATGGTACCAAATGTCTATATGCTTGGAACTATCATGGAATATTGGATTAACTGAGAGTTTAATGCAACTCTGGTTATTACAATGTATCACCGTCGAATCCATATGATGACCAAAAAAACCAACCCGAATCATCCTCATCTAGATGGCCTCACATGCAGCCTGACTGGCTACCATGTACACTGAACTGAGTGCCACAGATCTCTGCTTCCTACTGTACCAAGAAACTATTGTCAATATTATACTTAAGATCCCTCCTGATGTGCTTTTTCTGTCCGATGGACTGCCTGCCCAATCTACATCAGTGAATACTTGAAGATTCACTTCCTCTATCCGTCTGTACCATAATCCATACTCTGTAGTTCCCCTAAGATATCTCAATACATGCTTACCCACCTTCCTAAAGATCTTGGTCGGCTTAACCATAGCTTGAATTAGCTATTTAATTTTGCAACAAATGTCTGGTTTGGTGTTCACCAAGCACATTAGTGAAACCACAAGCTGCCTATAGACAATAGCATCCACTACCTCACTTGAAGTAGCATCCTCCTTCCTCCAGTTTCTTGGAAGAGGAGTCTCCATGGGTTGATAGCTCTCCATGTGAAATTTACTCAAAATCTCTTTGGCATACTTTCCTTGAGAAACAAATAGCTCACCATCCTGCGGCCATATTTCCAAACCAAGGAAATAGTGAAGGAGTCCCATGTCCTTCATCTCAAACTCTCTCGCAAGATCCTCTTTGCAAGAAGTTATGAGCTCCTCATCACCTATCGAATTATAGCATCAACGTAAATTATGATAATCAAGAGCTTACCATCAACCACAATCTGGTAAAGGTTCACATCCGCTTCACTCTTTGTGAAGCCCAACCCCGTGAAATAGATTTCAATCCTGGTGTACCAAGCATGACGTGCTTGCTTCAACCCATACAATGCTCTCTTGAGTCTGCACACATGCGACTCATTGTCAAAGGTCGCAAAACCTTCTGGCTTCTCTATGTACACTTCTTCCTCAACAAATCCATTGAGAAACGTAGTATTCACATCCATCTGATGTATTTTACACCCCATCTGCGCTGAGAGTTCAAGGAAAGATCTAATCGATGAGAACCTCGCAAATAGTGTGAAATTATCCTCGTAGTAAATCTCCTCAACTTGTGAGAATATGAGGGCTACAAATCTAGCCTTGTACTTCTCCACACTCCCATCTATCACCTGCTTCACCTTATAGATCCATATAGATCCAACCACTGATTTTCTGACTGGTCTTGGGACAAATTCCCGTGCACTGTTCTTGAAGATGGATTCATACTCCTCAACCATGGTGTCAACCCAAATTGGTTGCTGCATTGCTTCCTAAAAGGAGGATGGTTCTGTCATAATACACTTGCTCATAAGAGCCATGTATAGAGTAAACATGTCTCGAGACTGTCTCTATCTGCGCAGTTAAGTAGGTGCTCCTACATGTTCTTCTGCATCAAGTCTCAATATATTAGCTTCCGTGGTGCGCCTTCTACAATTTATGGTGGATGACTCTGCATGAGTGTTTTCTACCACTCCATGATCCTCTGAATGTGGCTACTCCACATCTTGAGGTTCATCCTTTGGAACCAATAGTTCCTCATCTGCATGCAAATCAATCTCCCTCTCAAGGGACAATCGTATGGCTCTCTCCTCATCAGATTTTATATCACATCTCACAACAATCATCATGTTGTTTGGAAAAGACACATGATAGTTGTGGGGAGTATCAGTGTACCCCAAAAATATCCCAATCTCAGTTGTTCGTTCGAGCTTCTTCCTGGAATATTTGGTCACATGGAAATAGACAGATAAGACAAAATTTTTAAAATATGAAACATCAAGTTTCTTACTAGAAAAATCCTCCTCTTATGTACTCATGCCAAGTATCCGATGAGGACTATGGTTTTGCACAAATACTGTTGTGTTGCATGCTTCTGCTCACAGATTCAACGATAGGCCCTAATCATGTAACATTTCTCATGTTGCACCCACAATTGTTTTGTGCTTCCTTTCTGCAACCCCATTCTATTGTGGGTTATGAGGCACAATTAACTCTCTCTGAATTCCTTCTTTGCTACAGAAGTTCTTGAATTAATTGTAGTTGTACTCACCACCATTATCGCTCCTAAGAGCCTTCACATGCTTCCCCGTGTCTTTCTCAACCAGTGCTTTGAACTCACAAAATTTTGAGAACATCTAATCCTTCTTTTGCATGAAGTAGATCTAACACTTTATAGAAAAATCATCAGCAAAGATCACATAATACTGGTGATTTGTTGTCAAAGCTATAGATAATGGTCCACACACCTCTGAGTGAACTCTCTCAAGGATTTCCACTACTCGTTTCTCCTTCTCATGAAAAGCGGCTTTTGCATACTTACCCATGGTACATCCATTGCATGTGTCTATCTGCGCAAGAGTACCCTTGGGAAGTCTCATAGAAATCTGATGCATGACCTTCAAGGCATCGTGGTGTAGATGCCCCAATCTCCTATGCCATAACTCACCCTCATACCATCTCACCACTTTGTCTGCCTTAGCCATCAATGATGAACAACCATCTACATCAAGTTTGTAGAGATTCTTCACACGAATCCCAATCTTCTTTGCTTGTCCTGTGGCTTTGTGTCGAAGAAATGCTTTCCCTTCACTGAAAACCACATCATAACCTCTATCCTCCAACATTGTGACTGAAAATAAACTCTTTTTCAATCCTAGTACATGCATTACATATTTTAATAATAAGGGTATACCTGACTGTCTCTGGAAGTTAACTGTACCAATCCCAATAGCACTGTATGCCCCGTCATCACCCATTTAGATATGCATTTGGAGGTCCTTCACCTCCAAGCTACTGAAAAGTTCTTTTTCTCCTATCATGTGGAAATATGCACCACTATCTAAGTACCACAATGATCCCATCGCACTTGACACCATGCATGCGATGAGAGATAAGTCCAACTCAAATTGCGAGGCCAAAGCCTCACCAGCTGTAGATCCTGAAGCCTTCTTATTCTTCTTCTTTTGTGGAAAATTAGTGGCATAATGTCCATGCTCGTGACAGTGAAAACATTTCACTATGGACATGTCGTGCTTCTTGCCTTCTTTGTTGGTCTCAGATTTGGAGTAGGATTTCTTTCCTTTCCCCTTCTTTGCCTTACCAGCCAAGGCACAATTTTTCTCATCATATTTCCTAGATGAGGATCCATCCCTGGTATTCCGCCTGAATTCTTCTTGCACCAAATCCGACCAAAGTCTCTCCCAATATGGCAGCTTCTCCCTCCCATTGACAGAGTTTTGATAACTATGCCAACTCTTGGGAAGGCCTAGAAGGTCTAGGCTCACAAATTCATCATACGCGACAGTAATTCTGATGCTCCCAAGCTCATCTCATCATTGGAAAAACTTGGTTAAATATTTCAGAATAGTGTCACCTTTATCCATTTTGATTTTCTTGATCTTGTCTTTCAGTGCCAATTTTCTGTGTCACTGCTACTTTGAAACAGATCTGTCAAAGCCTTCCACATTACATATGGATTCAATTTTCCATGGAGACTTGAGACAATTTGGTCTCGTACTCCCTCCAATAAGATCCTCCTCTCCTTTGAAACCTTCTTTTTCCAAGCATCAAGAAGAGCGACATCTGCTGCTGCGGGTTTGGGAATATCATTATCAATGAATTCTTTCAACCCGTTGTGCTCCAGAATTGCCTCCATCCTGTCTTTACACACAATATAATTAGAGCTGCCCTCGAGTGCATACTCCAATCTCAAGCCATTGAAATCCATCTTGATCCGTTGTTGCACCAAAGAATACTTTCGCAAATTAGAATGTTATTTAGTCACAAACTCAATTTATTCTCCACTATATTGATTTACTGCACTATGATACCATGTATAAATTATACAAACAATATGTATATCAATGGAATCAATACGATCATGCGATATGCTAAATAAAGATACTAAATCCTTCTACAAATCAATTGTGGAAAATAAACATGGTCGCCAATCACAACAAGTAAAGAAAAAAGAAAATCAAACCATAACACAGATATTTTCCCAGGGAAATCTTGCTGCTCAAAAACCCTCTATCTTCTATTGTATATTCACCAAGGAATGATGAAACAATTACAATGCACTATTCTTGCAAGAGTCTCCTGCACTCTCACAATTGTCTCACACTGATCTAGACAAAATCGACCAACACTTAGTCAATTTTCAGCCTCTGCTCAACCTTCCTTGCTTGCGCAATTCATGTGGAATGCAATCCCTATTCTTTACGAATTTTATCCTTCAAAAACTGCGCAACTCTCATGGGCAATCTTGTGGTTGTTTTACTACATGCGGGCAACCTACTAATTATACAACTGATATTTAACATCCCTTTAACCTTTGTCTCAACAGGGTCTCCACTAGAACTGACATGCATTCATCTATTAATAGTAAATAATCAGTTGCATGACAGACCACTGCATGTGAATTAAACTTGCTTTAATTAAACTTGGTTTAAACTTGGTTTAGTTCGATAAATAGTTACAACTAGTTCAACTGATTGTAACTCAATTAATTGAGTTAATTGATTTCTCATGCATTAAACTAATGCACTAACTGCAAATCGAACTCCATAAATAATAGAATCACTTTGCATGCCTCATCAACCACCCCCAACTCGAAATTCATGAGCTAACTGAGTCTATCACACTTAGTTAACTATTACAATGATTATGAGATAATATTACATTTTATTGTCCAATTTAATTAAGGGGAAATTAAATTAGACACACATTTCTTGTTGACTTTTCAACAATTTTTTACAAATATTTATATAATACTAACATGAAACACATCAAATAACCCCTTTAACAAAGTTATGAATATGTTTACACAACACATATTTTAAATTAATATAGAAATTTAAATTTTTTATTCTTAATTAATTTAACTAAAATCATAAAGCTACACATTAAAATCATATGAAATTAAGGTGAGAGAGAAAAAAAATCCAATAGAAAAGTTTATTTTCCACTTTAAATTCACTGGTTGTTATAAAATAAACAAGGGAGGTTGCATGGCAGCTAGTCCTTGTCTTGAGAGGAAAGCATACAAAGTCTCTTAGCAAATTCGTCCAAATCCCACACAAGCAAGATGGATGAACTGTCAAACAAAGTTCGTCGCTCTATTGCCCTTAGCTCATCACTAATCAAGGCATTGATAGGGAAGTCCAATTTAACAACCGTATGTATTAGTCCTTAATTTCTAGGTAGGCCTACATCCTATGCCATCATTGGTCAACATCTCAATATCTTTCTTGAGCCTAAGGGTGATTTGTGTTATTCTTTGTGTAGAAATTTGCTGAATAATGATTAATTATTCACCGAGACTATCCTGGTCACATACTATTTGAACTTCATACACAACACATAATCTCTTCCACTCAACTCAACTCAGATCATCACACATGCGGAAATAAAATCAAGCGATAACACATCAAATCATCATACACATTAACACAATATGTATGGGGAAAGCTTATAGTTGAAAACCCCGCAGCTATTATGTATATTATAATGGAGAAATCAAGTAACTAAATCAGTACAATACTCCTCACAAGTACTCAGTACTTTCTCATACAGTTACCCACAATCTAGCTCAGTTTTGAACAGGTTACTGGTTCAAAACTCACCGCCAATTGCCTTGCCTCTATTGCGTGTTTCAATGCTATGGGATGGCCTCTTTATATAGATAAACCACCAGCCTGAATTGCGCAATCCTCATGGGCTTACTCCTCCTATCTGTGTGTTGCAAATAGCAACAGTATAGTCACAATTGATAGCTAACTCCACCCTTTCATCTATCTCTTTCACTGGTCTCCACTGAACTGATCATGCACTGTAGTGAACTGATGTGTTCTTGAGTTGAATAATGAGTTACTAATTAATGAATTAAATAATATTTAATTCACTCCACTCATAACTAATTGATTAGCTAGTTAAATTAATCTCAATCAGTTCAACTAAAATAAACAGAACACAACTCCACTAGATGTCTCATTAACTCCTCCAAACTTCTGCCACTGAAGTCCAACTGAAGTCAACCATGCATGATGCCATCAAACCCTTGGGAACCACGTGATTCCTCTGTCAGATGCATGAGCCACTTCTGTAGCTCGAACTGAAGTGCTCCAAGAGAATAAACTGGTGTTTATAGTCTAAATATTATTAAGGGTAAATAATATTTGACTTCCCTGTTTTAAGGAGAGGCAGTCTAAAAATAGACTTCGACCTCTTTGACCTCAAAAATAGAGTCTCATCTATTTTTACCAGCATGACACATACTTCAAGAATCTCAAACTGGAATCCCCGAACCATGCTCCATATGTCTAAAAATAGACATAGTCTAAAAATAGATTTTGCGCCAGAATTTGCCTGCGGGCCCACTTAGTGAAGGCGACTTCATTTCACTAAGCTCCATCATCTTGCTGCATTTTCAACACTTTGGTTATATCATCTATTGATAATATCTCCCTGTACTTCCTGTCTCATATCCAAAATTTGAAATATAGGTTGGCTTCACCTGATTCGTAGACGTGTGTTAACCGATTGACATTGCAAAGGATTCTCAAACTAAAAGGGAAGAGATGTTTTCCACTCATTTTTGAGAATGACTACGAAAGGAAAAGTCATATTTGCAATAGATGCTTTGTAATATTGAAAATGGTGGTGGGAGAGACACTAAAATTACCATGTGAGTAAAATCAAAATTTATAAGTGAGATCTGTAGAAAACACATAATAATTGGATGAATTGAACTATGCTTACATAATTGGATAAATATCACCATTCAAGATATTAGAAAGCAAATAAATTACCACATTAATGACTTTCGGTGAAAGTAGCAATGATGAAGAATGGAAAATATATATTGATATGAAAAATACCTTGACTTCCTCATAAAGATTTTTCTCCCATGCATATATTTTGTCAAAGGTTGATACATGGTTACTAGAAACCATGTCGGTATCATCGTCAAGATAATTTTTATAGGCATCAATGTACTTCTTTGGTTTCGAGGAATGCAGTTTCTTTGATGATGAAGGGTCACATGACTTAGCTCAATGCCAAGTAATTGCATTCAATACCCTGGCAGAAAGCGCTGCATTGATATGCGTGAGACATCGAATAGTTGAAAATTTATAATAACCATTGTTACATGTAACTTATATTCCTTTATGTTTACAAGGTTCAAATTTCAGATACATTTCATCACTTACATCTGACATCTAAATTTGACAAGAAAATCAACATGTTTCTATCCATTTACCTGATACTAAATTTTTATGCATATTTTCAATCCAATGTGAAGTCTAAATTGAACAAGAAAACCAACATATGCTCCTATACTGGAAAATAATTCCTCTACATCCTATACAACTATAGAAAAAATGATATTTTTAATTTCCATCCACCACTCTATTTAAATTGACAATCTATTTGATTCAAAGAAAGACTTAAAACCCCCGCATAACACTACTAATATAACCAGAAATCAAGCTTTTGTGATTAACTACAAAATGACACCATTTATTATCCTAATTAGTAATATTCCATGAAAAATTGAATCCCTAGACAACAACAATATTTTGTATGATTTATCATACTCGGTGAGAAAATTGCAAGTGTCATGTGAATCATGAATTGGGTAGTAACAAGCATTATTCACAATTGATTACTGGGGTATGAACGGGTTGTTAAAAGTCTATTATTTATAATTCCAAATCAAAAGTAGTTATTAGAAAAGAGGGAGATAAGAGACTTCTTAGTCCAAATATTACAAGCATGAAGGGTGTTAAATTTTAATTTATCAAGCATGATAAAATACCTAGCTTAAGTTGGGGTATCAGTTGTCAAGGATTCAATGCTAAATCTCATTTTAGGTCGATAGACATAGTCTGTTTTAGATTCTTACCAATATGCTAACGTTTTGTGATTGTTACTACTCCATGACTTAAATGAGCTTGATAATCACAAACATCAAGCAACTCAAGACTGTAGAGGTGGTATCTTCCATAGAAATTCAGTACCTACAACATGTTGTTCAAAATGTTAGCAGTTGTAGATAGAGTGTTTTGTGCAATAGCACTTGGGAATCTGGTAATTGGCTCAGCCCAAAAAGGCTACATCCACATTCATTATAGGCTTGTGTGCATAATTTTATAATTTTACTTGTTTAAAAAATGAAACAATTAATGTATGGGAAATAAGTGATAGTTGGAAAAAAAAAGTGAATAAGCATTTGAGGATGCATGATGGCCTTTCATGCAAGGCATGTAACCCCTCTAGTTCGAGTCCACCCAATACATTGACTTTCTCATTAACAAACATGTCCTTAACAATATTATTTAGCTTAATAAGCATAAATTATTGGAAACAATGATCCAAAATTGGCGTGCCTAGTTCCATTGTCTACTTCACCACCTCGCCAGCATGCCTTAAGCCACTTTAAAGCTTATCATATATGGAATCCTCAAAATAATCTATATTTCCACTGTGAATGGAGATTAAATTTTTTTGTAGCATTTGTTGATTAAAAATTTTGGAACATCTCACCACGGAAACAATTAAATGTTTTGGAACATACCACCGCATAAATGAAGTATGGCTCAAATAGGGACCCATTGATGAATCCACCATCCACTCCACGTCCCAGACACATCAAGAAAATTCTTGAGTCCATTTCCAAAGAGACAGGTGAGGTTTGAAAATAAGGTCTCTTGGAGGGTGTTCTCCTGGACTAAGATCAAGGGAAGAGAGCCTTTAGCAGCAGTTAGGGGTCAAACCATAGTTGTAGAGCCAAAAATAAAATTAATCCTCCTAGCCCTTGACTATTAGTATTTTAAATTTCTATATTAGTTACTGAAACCGCCACTTGGTGGAGGTTGGGCTGGTGTCGAAAGATCTCTAAGCTTGTAGTAGAAATATCTAGTTGGTACAGTATATGTCGTCTTACACATATCATGTAATACCATGGTGGCTCCGTTAGGGATTTCTAGGCCTACTGGTGGAGATTTGTGTCATCACTGGTTTTCCTTCACATGTTATAATGTCAGGGCCAGTATCTTCCCACCAATTACTTTGTTACTGATGTTGCTATGGACGTTGTTGTTAGGGCTGCTATTGGTGGCTTAAGGTAATTGTCGAGAGCCAGTGGTTAGAGCTAGTCGTCAATCATTAGATGAAGGTGCTTGTTGATAGGTGATCATAGAAAATGGGTCATTCCATAGGGATGTTTCTAGGAGAATGGTTGATGGCTTCAATGTGGTGTTTCCAGATTTTTTTACTCTACTTCTAATGTGGGTTGCATTTCGTTGAATTTCTTTCTCTGAAAACAGAACATAACACAAATATGACATAGCTAGACAACTACATAAATATAAACAAATCTGTGGAATGACAGGAGATGGTGTTAATGATGCTTCGACCTTGAGAAAGATAGATATTGGAAGAATAGACTAACAAAAGATAAAAACATCTTGCAATTGTTGTGATTATTTTGACCCTGAAATTTTGTTGTTTTGTTATGGTTGCGGGTGGGTTCCCTACTTATTGCTTTTATAATCTACACAAAGTCCACTAATTCTTCCGACATAGGTTTTGTAAATTACTACATTTTCATTGTAAATATAAATTGAAACAATTATTTTTTTGATTTAATTCGTAGAAATGAATAAAATTTAGAATTTATAAGAAACTTGCATGCATCTTTAAGCTCAAGTGGCATTTTTCCGGAATTGGGATTCATCCCACAACAATCTAAAAGTAATAGAAACAAATATAATTAAGAATGTTTCTCTCTAATATAGCGATTTATTTAGAAATTAAACTTAAAAATCTTGTATCTATTAAAACAATTGTTTTGTTATGGTTGCGGGTGGGTTCCCTACCTATTTCTTTTATAATATACACAAAGTCCACTAATTCTTCCGACATAGGTTTTTTAAATTACTACATTTTCATTGTAAATATAAATTGAAACAATTATTTTTTTTATTTAATTCGTAGAAATGAATAAAATTTAGAATTTATAAGAAACTTGCATGCATCTTTAAGCTCAAGTGGCATTTTTCCGGAATTGGGATTCATCCCACAGCAATCTAAAAGTAATAGAAACAAGTATAATTAAGAATGTTTCTCTATAATATAGCGATTTATTTAGAAATTAAACTTAAAAATCTTGTATATATTAAAACAATGATATTGTACTTACATAGCCTGATAAGAGTGCAGAATACAAAGCCTCATACCTGAGCTACAAGAGGATTGAAAGAAACATAACTGAGTTGTAAGAGGATTACAAGCTTAGAAATAATACCAATGATGCAGATAATTATAGGTATTACATAACTGAGCTACAAGAGGATTACAGGCTTACATAGAATACTAGTGATGCAAAGAATTATAGGTCTTACAAAACTGAGCTATAAAGGATTACAGGCTTACAAAGAATACCAGTGTTGCAGAGAATTACAAGTCTTACAGGCTTATAGAGAATACCAGTGATGCAAATAATTACAAATTCTAGAGTAGCAATGACCTTCCTTTTAGAAATGATGGCTCTTAACAGTGTGGGCTATATAGGGGCAGAGTCACAGGTCAAGGTAGCATCCCATAGCAAGCTTAAAGAGGAACTCAATTGGGTAGCATACTTCTCATTCTACCCGTTCCATAGCCAACCCCCTTTGACTATCCTAGGTTTCCTTTGTGCAAACTCTTAACCAATAGTAGTAGAGTCAATTTCATTTATTGTCTAGAGTTTCCTTCCTCCAGCAGATCCATAGTGGAGTCCATAGATCTTGAACTAGTTTACACGGAATCAATGAATATTCCTTTAGATCTGGTGAATTAGTGAACATGTTCTGATAAGAAGCCAAGCCAAGGTAGACAGAAGTTGAAGCGAAATTGAAGCCAAGCCAGATGGAGAAGCCAAGCCAAGCCAGCCGAAAATTGAACAGAAAAACACACAACCACTTTGGTAAACTGGGCAACCACATGTAGCAGTGGGCTTAGGAGATCTGGGAAGCCTTGGTCGTAGTACCAATAATAATTTTAAAGAGAAAACAAAAAATTAATGTTAAATACTAATGCTAGAATAATGTTAAAATTAGTCGAGAATAATGTTAGAATTAGTCGATTGGGAAAAAAAATTGAGAAATTTTTTATCACGTGATGTCTTTTACCCTAACTATTGTGCCTCTCTACCTTGAGAAGAGGCCAAATAAGATGAAAAAGTTATTGATTGGCTAACTAAAAAAAATGTGAAGATTTAATAGGGTGTAATACGACGAAGAAGAAATTTATCATACTATTTGGGTTAAAAATTTAGGTTTCACGTTTTGATTACTGTGCGATAACTAATACCAACCAGCCAACTAATTACTATAGTCCCTACCAACCCTAAGAGAAAGGACTAATAACACTCATTAATGTAGGATCCATCCTTTAAGAATTTTTAAATCGATCCATCCTTTAAAAAAAATAAAGCCCCAATATCAAGCAAACAAGTACTCTGAGTTTATCATTCGCTCTGTTTATGTAGAGAGACATTCATATTGGTGTTTGGGAAAGGGTTTTGAACTTTTATGGCTTCAAGAAAGACCTTAATTAACTGTGATGAAATTTCTTTTTCTATGACAATGGATTTGAGGGTACCCTCCATCTTATCCTACAAATTTGAGGGTACAATGAATGCAATGCACTACTTGAGCAGCAGTTGTTATCACTGTAGATTTGAAAAGAAGAATATAATTAAAGGAATCCCCAATCTGCACAAAGAGAAAAGCAAGAGAAATTTTGGGGATGCAAGTGAGAAATGACAAGGCCAGGTGTTTAAACAAGAAGAAGATCAAGACAATTCAAGGAAAGAAAGAAAGAAAATGGAGTATCTAACATGGAAGCAGAACCGGGAAAAAATGGTTCGAAGGGACCCACACAAACTTTCTTCCTTGTTGAGACTGACTTTTACTGAGAAACATATGGGTAGAAACCTTTCCTTTTCATGGGTCAGCGAGACTAATATTCATTTTCATAATATTATAAAAGCCACCTAACAATCATATCACTCATTTATTAAATCACTGGGTAAAATCACCCTGAAGGTTCATTTATGGTTGTAGCTAGGCTAGAAAGCAAACAAATATATATAACATGTTTCCTTCATCTTTAACTCCGACTTAATTGGATGGGTCCTGAGTAAACAAATTTCCACTTTCTTTTAGTTTTATTTTTTATTCTTACTTCTGATTTATAAATTTAATAAGTATTTATTAAATTTTGATGGAAGGCATCTATTACTTAATTAATTTTTAAAAATTAAAAGTATATGATAAAATTATTATATTTATGTATTTATTATTTTTTCCAACTTGTGTTTTTTTTCCAAATTAAGTTGTAATTGTGAGTTATATATATATATAGGCTTGGAGTATCCATAAAATTTATTTTATTTGGCTAAGATTTCGTCTTCCTCGGATGTAAGAAAACAGATTAATGGTCCAAGACCCAGAGGCATTTGGCAGGATTGAAATCATGCCCCCTTACAGACCACCAACAAGTTATTCTAGGTGGTGTGGTTTTCTTTGAATAATGGTGATGATTTAGCATTCACCGATAACAACCAGAGATGGTTGTCCTCACTGTTGATTTGAAAACTGAGTTATGGTAGGTTTTCCCACCTTAGAAAAAATAGTTTGGATTAATAAAGGTTGAGACATACCCACAAGTTCGATGTCAATCAAAGGGGTGTTTACCCTTATCATAAGGAGCCATCGAATTATAATGAATCTAATTATTGGGTGTGGAGATTAAAATATCTACTTCCTAATCATCTTATCAAACCACCTTAAATTAGGATGAAGGCTAGAACCACTAAAACACATAACCTCATTGGAAGCACATCATCCCATTAGAGGTAACCCCAATAATTATCATGAGAGACACTAACCTTTTTCCTAATACTACATTGAAACCACCTTTTGGTCTTAAAATAACACTTAAAGTTGCTTTTGATTTATTAAAGTCTCATCTTCCTTGAATATAAAGGTAATAACCTAAAACGATTTATCAAAAATGAAAGTTTATTATTAAATAAAGCATAATATAAAGGTAATGACCTAAGCCCTAGAAGAAGTCACCAAGTGCAAGAAGGGTTTTCTATAGCCCTGGAGAGAATCTAATATGAAATTATCCATGGAGTCCTCAAAGTAAGACCAATAAGCATGTTGAAGCTTATGCTTTGCTCCAATGCCTCTCATTGGTGAGAAATCTCAACATTTTTATATTAAATACCATACAAGATTCTAGCATAATAATCAAGATAATGTATAAGCGAAACTCTCCAAAGGAAAATAGGCTCAATGCAATTCTCATCAAAGTCATTAGCTTAATTATTACACTAGAATAAAACCCTCAGAAAAAATAAATAAATAAATAAATAAAATTGATCATATCCAACGACTTCATGTGCTTTAACATAATAATGAATAGACAAACCACTTTGGAGATCAAGCCACCTTCTAAAAAATTGGGGACTTGGTAATTAATGACCAATCAAATTTTCTAACAATCCCATAGTCACGCATCGAATCAAGGGTAAATAAACACATGGAGTGTTACATTTCAATGATATCACATGTCGAATTATATTCAAGGATAAAATGCCACGCTATGGTACTTGTCATCATCCCATGTGTCAACTTCTTATTATGATGCCTTATATGCATGATGGTTTAATGAAGCAAGAGTGTTGGTGGAATTGTTATCTTAGAAGGATATGGCCTCTCCTTCATCCAATCCACACCCTTTGAGATGATCATCTATGAATCTCAAGACACTTTAGTGGCCAAGAATATGCTCTTAGTATATAGGGTTTTGAAATCGATAATGTTGTTAATCCTTGACTCCAACTCCCAATTTTCCACTCTTTGCACAATGGAGGAATCAATCCCGTGTATTTTGGCTAGTGGTAGATGTCATTATTCTAGGATAAGTGTATGGATTATACAAAGTTGTGTGTTACTCATAGGGCGTTAAGAGACCACGATGACTCCATTAGTAATCTTGTTACTTACATGATCTCAATTTGACATTATATTGAATAACTGGAAAGGAACTAGAAATAAAAAAATGGAAGTGATTATGAGTATATTAGTATAGCAACAAAGGAAACTCAACACCTTGGATAATTTACTCGATGATATTTATATGTGCACTATTATTGGCCATGGAACTAGCTAATTTGTACACCATAATCATCATGCACAAGTCTTCTCTGTGTCTGATAATTCATTTCTCCTTACACTAGATGCCCAAGTTCAATCTGTTTCACCAAACTCCTAGGATGACAATTAATAAGCATAATACCATTCCTCCTGTGAATTTTGTAATATTTTATTTTATCACTTTCTTCTTTTTGTGTATAAATAGAATCATAAGATCTTCCCCAATACTATTGTGCTTAATTCTACTGCCTATAAACAATTTAGGTGGGTTAACCAAGTTTTGAAACTGGGTGGGGCCTCAATATTGGTCATCAAACGCTTTAAAGGGTGGGATTTCCACTATCTAGCGTATGCGACTCCAGATTATGTGCCACTTTTTCAGGGCCAGGACTCGGGCCATTGCCCAAAACTCCATGAAACTTTTAGCAATGAAAAATAACATTGGAACAATAATGTAAATACTTGAACAAGGAATTTTATTTGCCCCTACTATCCATGGCATACATTTCATCAAACATGTCACAAATATGCATTCTACAAGTTTAAACAACAGATCTAAGCATAGGGGTCTCACACTTATCTCATAATCATTAAGAAACATTGATACCTCATCACAATAATTGCATTACCATTGATTCTTGATCACAATAACTACATTACCATTTATTAATACATGCATTCATTGTACATTCAGTGTTTAACCAAAACATGATAAGAGCCATACATTATCACTGTCATAAAACTCAGTCATGACCATCATATAACCAACATAAGTATCACGGATATAACAACCATATAAACCACATATGAATAGGTATATTTACCCATAAAATACAAAAAGAGAAAGAGCTCTTATTGTTGATTGCATAGGCCAACCAGGTATGGGAATTCCACGGACCACCCGACCATAGACTAGGCTGAACAAAATCTTTCTTTCAACCAGTCATCCTTGTGCCATATTCCAAGCATGAATGTGGGATCTCATCAAAAAAATTAATCAAAACTAAACCAGAGCTTCTAGGGGCTAAACCACCTAAACCTTCAACCAATGATTCCGCCTCATGATTGAAAATCACTAACCATCACCAGATTGGTCTCTACCCCATTTTGTATAGGGCTCAAGTGCGTTTGTTCCAACCTGGGCTTCCAAGATTAGTAACTCAACCCATAGCTACCACGGGGCTTCCAAAGTGTTTTTCCAACTAGGGCTTCCAGGACTAGTAACTCAACCCACCAAGGGATTCTAGAGCATTTTTCTAATCAATGCTTCATGGACTAGCAACTCAACCCAAGTTTTTACAGGGCTTCCAGAGCGTTTTTCCAACCAAGGCTTCCAGGAACTAATAACTCAAACCACATCCAAAGGAACATGAAAACCAACCAGAAAATAAAGGTAAAACCCACAACACCATGGCTATCTAGGAAATGGAAAGGCTAAGAAAAACCACCGTAAATCTAGACAAACATACATGCCAATGATATATCATAACCAAGTAACCACTTGCATATGCCATGCATCCCAAAAATAGTAAGGAAATCATACATGAAACTTGGTATCTGCAAGAAAAACTCGTTGTAGTTGTTGATTCCAATGTCCTATTGCACTTTCTTGTTCTTCCTTTGACTTCTTGCTCCAAATCCTAGATATGCCTCACTCCTCGAGTTCTCCAAGAAAAATATAAGTATCCAAGAGTATGAGAGAGAGAGAATAGAATGAGAGCTCCAAAATTGAACTGAAAAAAAAAAATTTGTGAACTGATCCTCGGAAGCCTTTTTATTAATGAGGTCTCTCATTTCTTCAATTTTCCATTATTTTCCTTGATTTTTCTCCTCACATGCAACATGTGACCTTTCACCTTCATTTTCTCCTAATTTCCATTATTTTCATAAATAAATTCCAACAAATGCCACTTTTCCTTTCCAAAGCCTTTTCCATTGGCTTTCCAATTTCCATAGCCATAATATACCATATGAACACCCACACTAATGATATTTCAATATTTACAATGATCAACCTGTAGAGAAGCGACCATCATGATAACATAACAAAGTAAAAACCATAATGGCATGACACCCATACTTCTTATTGGAGATTTATAACACAACTCATGGTGATATTTACATCCATATACATATGTACATATAGCAAAACATCATACCAATTATATACAAAAGACATATATCAATGGAATTCACTCAACCAACGAATAAAGAAGGATACATAGCCCAAATTTGATCTGTCATATCCCATGTAGCTTCATCGGGCCCAAAGTGCTTCTACTGCACTTTATCATGCTCGATTGCTCGGTTCGGAGCATGAGCATCTTTCTCTGCAATATACACTGGGGTTCCGATTGGAATTTTCCTTTTGGCTCCACTTGCAATACATACCGTTCAATCACATGATAAAAATATTTAACATACTTTTTAAGAAATTACACATGGAAAACATAATGGAATTTCATTGTCAGAGATAGTACAAGTTGATAGGATATTGGTCCAATCCTTTCAAGAATCTTGAAAGGTCCACACAATCTAGGTGCCAGCTTGGCACATGATCCAATCCATAAGGAGCTTCCCCTAGGCTTGATGCATAAGTACAGATGTTCCCCAACCTGAAACTCCTTAAACAATATGTTATGATTTGCATATATTTTTTGTCTATCATGTGATGACTTTATATTCTTCTTGATTACCTGCATTTCCTGTTCCATTTCTTCTAACATATTAGGTCCTATCAATACCCTATTAACTGGATCACTCCAACTAATAGGTATTAAAACTTTGATCACAGAGTGCCTCAAACTAACTCATCTTCAAATACTCATGATACCCATTGTTGTAAGCGAACTCAACCAATGGAAGGTACTCTTCCCACTTTCATTGGTTATGTGTCACATACATCCTAAACATGTCATCTAATATCCTGCTGACGCTCTTTGGATTTCCAATTCTCTCTAGATGATAAGCGGTGTTTAAGGCCAACTTTGTACCCAAACCTGCAAATAACTCCTTCCAGAATCTCGAAGTGACCTTAGCATCCTTGTTTGACAAAATATTCTTCGGGCCACCGTGCGACCTCAATACATCTATGATGAAAACCTGTGCTACATCGTTGGATGAATAAGTAGACTTCATTGGAATGAAGTGCGCTACCTTTATCAACCTGTTAACCATAACTATAATAGAATCATGTTGTCTATATGTCCTCGGGAAACCTGTGATGAAGCCCATGGAAATGACCTCCCATTTCCACTCTGGAATCAATATCAGTTGTAGTAACTCACCTAGATGTTTACACTCTACCTTTACCTATTTAAAATCCAAGCATCTCGCCACAAACTCTTTCACTTATTTTTTGAAGTTAGGCCAGTAGTAGAACTTATTCATTTTTATCAATGTCTTCTGATATCCTCAGTGATCTTAGTAGAGTTTCACATGAAATTGTCTCAAGATAAGCTTCTTGAGATCGTTGTCATCTGCCAAATGTATCATGTCCCTAAATATGACGAAGCCATTTTCTGTGAGATGATAGTCCACATCCTGTGCACCTGTACCTATAATTGTACCTGTACTCTACTATATCCTGTTCCTAAGCTCCATGTACCTGTTACCCTGCTAACCTACCTGTAATATTCGAGTTGTAAATTTGTCCCATAAGAACTCAAAGCTGCTATGTGGTTCACCTATATACGCCTGCTAAGAGAATCTGAAACCCTATTTTCTTTACATTTAATGTACCTGATCTCAAATTCGATCTCACTGATTTTGTCCAACCATCTAGCCTATCTAGCATTCATATTTGGTTGGTCAAATAGATACCTCAATCCACTGTGATCACTCATCAGTACAAACCTCTTGCCGAGAAGATATTTCTTCCACATCTTCAATTCATGAGTGATCGTTTCCAACTCAAGATCATGTGTCGGATAATTATACTCGTGCTTATTCAATTTTTGTGACTCATAAAATACTACCTATCCTTCCTACATAAGAACTCCACCAAGTCCTCTTTTGAAAGAATATGTGCATACTACAAATTATCTGTTTGGATCTGCTATCTTTAGCATTGGAGCATTTGTCAACAAACGCTTCAACTACATAGAACTTGTTTCACTTTCTTTTGTCCATTCAAACTTCTTACCTTTTTGTTGTAATGACGTGATAGGATATGAAATGAGAGATAAGTTCCTAGTAAACCTCCTATAGTAACCTTCTAACCCCATAAATGATCTTACCTCATCCACATTCCTAGGAGATGCCCATTCCATGACAGCCATTATCTTCTCTGGGTCTACTGCTATGCCTTCCTTGGAAAAAACATGTCCCAAGTAATGTACCTTTGTCTAAAATAAACTGCATTTTCTAAGCTTAGCATACAATTGATGCTATCCTAGCAATATGAACACTGCTGCTAAATGTTTGGCATGATCTTCCTCGTTCTTATAATATATCAAGATGTCATCAATGAATACAATAACAAACTTTTCTGGATAAGGAAGAAACACACTATTCATCAAGCACATAAAAGTATTTGGAGCATTAGTCAAACCAAATGGAACTATAACAAATTCATAATGTATGCACTTGGCCCGGAAATTTATCTTGTAAATGTCCTCTTCCTTGATGTGTTCCTAATGATATCTGGATCTCAGATCAATCTTCGAGAACATTGCTGCTCCCTTCAACTGATCGAACAAGTCATCACTTTGTTCAACTTCCTATAATCAATGCACAACTTGAGAGTACCATGTTTCTTCTTCACAAACAATATGGGTGCACCCCATGGTGATACACTTGGCCTAATGTATCGCTTGTCAAGCATTTCCTTCAAGTACAACTTCAACTCTACCAACGCTAGAGTGCCCATCTTGTATGGTGCCTTTCATGCTGGTGTAGCCCCTGATACCAAATATTTAGAAAAAATGGCTTCCCTATGAGGCGGTAACTTTGAAATATTTGTAGGAAATGCATTCTGAAATTGTTGTACAATCTGGTACCTTCTCAAGAAATCTGCATCCTCAACTTCCTTACCTTTGTCACTAGAAATATGCACTGCAAATAACACACACCATTTCCTGCGACTACGCTTCACTTGCATATATGTTATTGTTCTAACTGATGTTTCCTTTTTATTACCTTGTAATATTCTCTATTCTCCATTGTCATCCAAGCACTCATTGGCTTTGTACTAACAATCCACCTTGGTCCTATGAAGATACAACCAATCCATACCCAACAACATATTATACGAACCCAACGGAAATACATTCAAATGTGTTGATGTAGACATACAATTCAACTCAAATGCACAAGCTCTTACCCAATGATGAACTCACTTCTTTGTACCTATATCTAACTGCACTAACTAAGACTCTGCATGCACTTCTTTATTCAAACCAAACTTTTCCACCAGGTCAGTATTAACATAACTATAATTAGATCCAGGTTCAATCAAAATAAAAACAACTTGATCACAAATATTAACGTCCATATCGATAATATTTTCCTGGTGATCTTCCTACCTGTTATCTAAAACTGTCAATGAACACTTTGTCCAACATCCCCCACTGTCTATGCTTTCTAAGAAATATAGATCTACGGTCTACCACCCTAATGTTTTGGACAACATCTCCTAGGATGATCTTTGCCACAAGTCTAACACTGTATAGGCTTCCAATCTGCGCCCTTATTTTTCTCCTCAAACTAAAATCCCTTCCCTTTGTTAGATGCATTGAAATTCCTGTGCAGTGTTGCATTCTATTTATTACCTGTGCCTTGAAGCCTTGCCCGCTTCTTATCCCATTTCCATTTATTATTATAATTACCTTTCCAGTTTTTGGGTCTCAAAATTATCCTTAAAAGGACGTCTACTTTCACCATCATATTAATTATATCACCTCCATTTCACCTCCATTTCACCACCATGTTACTACATTCATCATCATTTGTGTTACCCTTGTGTTTTCCAAACATTATTAATTTCTAGTATTTTTAAGTGAATTTGTGATCAAAAGTTAGGAAATAATATGCATATGCTTATACTTTAAAAGTGGAAAGAGCTTTGTGACATATGTAGGTTCATTGGAAGCTTCTAAGGCACCCTTATGTGGCCTCCCATGATCAAATTCGAATTCCCTCATGAATATTTGAAGATATGCCACACGGAGAAGATCATGCAAGATAAGGTGATGTGTCTTATTGGTTGAGACACTTGTATATCTATGGAGAAAATAATGGATCTCCATTATTGAGTTTGTTTCTCAAAGCTTGTATAAATAGGCGTACTCTCTCCTATCATAGGAAAAAGGAGAAGAAAAAAAGGAATCATAGAATGTTTTGTAAACAAGGCTTGAGATGGAAGGGGATGTAAAGTGAAGAGCTATTGATGTAATGAGAATAGGAGTTTAGATTCCATTGTGTAAAGTTGTGAGATTATAAATAAAGAAGGTTCGTTTCTATCATTGTGTTTTAGAATGTGATTTTTGTGAGTTGGAATGCTATTGGACAATGGAAGGGTCCCCATCAACCATGTGCATCCATTTGTAAATTTGTAAGTTTAATTAGTTTGTTTTAATTTGATTCATGCAAATAGTTTAGATTTCCATTGCAAATGTTATTTTATTTTTCAAGTGTAGATTAGTTAGTTTTCATTTCAATTGATATTTCAATTATGCAAACATAGATTAAGATTTCGATTACGCAAAGTGTGTTTAGATTAGAATTCAATTACGCAAAGTGTGTTTCCCTTTATGCGAAATAATTTAATCATTATATTAGATTTATTTCACTAATCCCTAGTGCAGGTGCACCTCACAGTTTACGAACTTCCTGGTTGACAATTTATGTGGTAAATAAAAGACGACTATTTCACCCAACATTTTGGCGCCGCTGCCGGGGAGGCGTACATAGAGATTAGTGTTAGTTTAGAATGTTGTTTCATTTGTTAGCTTAGTTTCAATTCCATTGAAATTTCATTTTCGTAATTTTAGTTTTTTTTTTTACATATCACTTGCAATTTTAGTTTTTTTATGTAATTTTGTTTTTACACAGTTTCATTATTTTCATGAAATTTCAATTATTTTCGTTATTAGATTAATTTTTCATTCTTTTAGAAATTGTGGATAATTAGTTTTTCTTTTACTAAATATATATATATATATATATATATATATATATATATAAACATTTAAAAATTTAATAAATTAATTATAAACAAAACAAAACACATTTAAAAAATAAATGTCCAACACAAAAAATAAATGCACAAAACCAACCACAAAATAAAACTGAGAGCCAGAGGCTGAAGGGTAAAGCTGGTTATGATCTTAGGCAAGTAAGAATACGCCCATGAGCTAGATTCCAATTTTTCATCAGCAACAATTGATTACGTTGTCGGAACAAAATGTGAAGCTATTTAAAAAACATCATTTTTTAAAATGCAAATTTTGAGCAAACCAAAAAGAATCTGGAAAAACGAAGACATGGGTTTTTCTTAGAACGGGGGGAATTATCTTGAGCATGAGAAATTTCCCTATATTCCTAACCATTTCGGATATTTTTAGGGTTCTTTTGACCCATATTTGTGAGATTGCATGAGAAAAAAAGGATTTTCAATGCACAGACAGTTGCGGCCATGATGGAAGGAAAAAATTCGTTTTCCCTGATCTACAGGAGGCAGATCCCCCACAGCCCAGCCATGAAGCCCCATGCGGGCCTGCAAGCCAACAACTCCACGCCCTGTGTGCCTCAACAATAATAATAATAATAATTTATTAACATTAAAAACTTAAAAAAATTAAAATAAAGTAAAATTACTACAAAAATTTTGAATTCTCTCCATGCTTGCAATCAGAAACAAAAATAATAAAGAAATCATAAACAATTTCAAAACTTTTATAGTATAAAAATTAGTTATGAGATCCATTATTTGGGCAAAAAGGATGAATTCAAAATATATCAAAAATGATTTGGCAAATATTTTGGAATCACATTTTCCTAAAAATCTTGGATTTAGAGGGAGAAAATGATAAAGTCAAAAGATATGAAAGATGATTTGGAAAATATTTTGGAATCTCATTTTTCTAAAAATCTTAGATTTAATTTGGCCACTTGTCAAGTTTTTTTTTTTTTTAGAATAATTAAAATGTACAAAATTCCATTAAATTCATAAAAGTTGTTTGTGATATATTGGTAATTCATTCAAATTGTATAATAGAGTTCATGAGTTCAAATCTTGTGAAAATTGGAATTTGTTAATTGTTCTAAATTTTTGACACAAGCATCAACAACTTAAATTTTTATTTTTATTTTTATCGTAAAAATTGATGTGAAATTCTTGATTGAAGTAAATTGAGAAAAAGTTGTTGTGATGGTTTATTTAAAAACACGAGACAAAAGAAAATTGAATAAAATCAATTGAATAGCTCCTCTTAACTAAACTTAGTTGCAAATTGAACTTTGTTAAGATTGAGTTTTTATATTGTCGAAATCATGATCAAAATTTTTCATTGGTTTTGTCTAATGTAATGTTTTCAAGCATGATGCAGGGAAGAAGAAGAACCATAAGAGCGCTTTATCTACAGGGGTCGATTGGCGAATTTTGATCGAAGGTTGTTTTGCAGAGCATTCGAAAATTAATATTTCTTTATCTTTATGAAATGCTATGGTTTAAATGTAAATTGAGAAAATTGTACATATCGTCATTTTTTTGGAAATTGGATTTGTCATCGAAATCATGAAATTGGACTAAATATTATGCATTTGATTTTCTTAGAATATGTTTTATTTGGCATTTAATTTTTGTTCAGATATGGAGAAGAAATTTATCACTTCTCCTTTGAATATATTTACGTTTTTGCGTGAGTGCCAAGTTTTTTGCAGATTTTACGAAGAAGACTAATTTGTGCACGATTGGTTTTCAAAGACCAATTTTGAGAAAAGAATGAAGAAAATGAATCCATGAAGGCTGTTACCTTTCCTCCCTCTCAAAATCGCAAATCCATCCAAGTATTTCATGTATGATTATAGTCATTTTTCCTAGCAAATTTCCTATGTTGTTCCATGAATTCACATACATTATCCATTTCAATTTCATTCATTTTCCACCCCTAACTCATGAATAAAATCAATCTACTCACTTACATGCTCATTAACTCCATTATATTTTTCTTTTTTCATGTTCATTTTCCTTTCCCAAATAAATCCTGCTTCCAAGTAAACTGTATATCTATAGTCCTTTTTTACTTTTAAAAATATTTTCAAAAAGTACCCTGGGGATTACATGCCTTAATGGAAATTTCTCTTGCCGACAAACAACAGGAATACATTAATGTCCCTTGGTTTACGAATCTTCTAGGTGACTCGACATCCGCAAATTTATTTATTTTTAGCAGATAATGGATGGATTGTTAGCAGATGATAGATGGATTGTTAGCAGATGCTGGATTCCTGTCCTTCATTCCTAATTAATTAATTAATTTATTATTTATTTACTTATCTATTTATTTTAATTTATTTAAAATTTTTTTTTTCATTTTTTATTATTTTTTTATTTATTTATTTATTTATTTATTTTTATTATTATTTATTTATTTATTTTTCTAACTTTGTAAATATTTCCAATAAGTTAAATAGAATTACCTATCAAATAACATAACTATTTTGATGAGATTTGAATTACATAACATATAATTATTAAAAATAGAATAAATATATATAATTCAAACTATAAATATTGTTTATTTATTTATTTATATTTATTTGTTTATTTTTTAACATTTAATTCATTCGATAAAAAATAAATAAATTATTATTTTGATTTTATTTCTTATCTTAGTCAAGCTAGCCGTTATTTTACAAATGACTAGTTGGAGCTTTACTGTCTATTTAAATGGGTTACCTGATCAGATTTTTCATCTTGTCCTGATGATGAACCACACTGGCTGGTTCGAAACGCGTCGACTAAATTTACTTTGATGTGATTTTCACCGAAAGATTTTAATCGCAATTTGTGGATCACAAAAGCCAAATTTTTAATCAGCGAATTTATTCATACCTAGCAAGATGTGCTTAGGCATCTTGACTCTCATTTTCATTAATGGTGAGAAGTCTCGTGTTAATTAGTGGCATACATTAATGGCCACTAACCAAATTCATTCACATAGATAAGAATTGTGCCAATGTGTGATAATGACATGAAGACTATCAGATCCATCATTATTCGTCATTTGTAGAAGATGTAGTAGATTTAGCAAATTTAGTGGTAGTAATAAAGACTCACTTTCACAACTTCATCCACTATTTGCATGACCAACTGAAGAAGCATCAAATCAAATTTTTGCAACAGCTACATATGCACAACTTATCCATTTCATAGGTAAGTGAAGGTATATCCTTTTCTAACTTTTTATCATGCAATTCCTTAAAATTCTAAAGTTGTAATTTTTGGAAAACACTCCATAATATTCATTTTCTCACTTCATAAAATTGGAAATACCATCAGTTGGGGGGAAGGGATATCACTTTATATATTTACATCTTATGTCACATGCCACATCACTTTCATATAACCAACATACAACTACTATTGCATTAAGATTCAAAAATATTATATGTTTTGAAAATCATCAAATTGATGAGCTTATTAGATGGCTAATTGAAAAGATAAACTCTCAATGTTTTCAAGATATTTGGATGCGACAAAGAATAAACAAATTATTGTTACACAAGAGCCAATATTCATCAATTTTGGTTGTCACACAAGAAACAACCATTAAAAAAAAAAAATGGTTGTCACACAAGAACCAACCATAAAGATAAATGTTGCAATCCAATGTATTTCAAAGAAAACTTTGCAAAAATAATGAAGTTATAAAATTATATGATCATGCAAAGTTAAAGGAGAATTAATACAAGCCAAAGCTCATTCAAAAGCAAGACAATTCAAAAGGATCAAATGAATCAATGTAATAGGTTGCATGAGGACATGCAATAAATTCAGTTGGGGGTATCTTGGGTCTCATAATTATCCTTAAAAGGACATCCACTTTCACCATCATATCCATTATATCACCTCCATTTCACCTCCATTTAACCACCATGTCACTACATTCATCTCACTTTGTTACACAACATTTTGTCACTATCCCTGCAATCCCCATCCTGAACATTGGAGGCTCATTTCTATGACCAAAACAAAGTGTCATGTCTTGCAAAGATCATCATTGCATCCCTTTCCATTAGGACAACACTCCTTCTGTTGACAATTTCTTGAGCATACCATCAGAAACACATGTTTTTTCCTTGGTGCTAGTAGAATATTATGCCCTCGCGCCCATTGGTGCTCTGTCCGAGTGCGCTACCCGTGCCAATCTGTTTATGGATTTTTTTTTATTTAAATAGAGGCGAATTTTCCATCATAACAACTTCGTGGGTGAGTCATCTGGAGTGGTTTGACTAAATAACCACGGCCTCCCTCCTTTGGCCTCTTGTTTCCACCTTTTGGCGGAAACTCCCAAGGGATAAGGCCTCCCTTCCACCATTGTAGGGATCCTAACCTCCTCCTTTCCTTCTATAAATATAGCCATTTTCCATTGATGTGCTAGTTGAATTAAACATATTACAGTTGAAACACTGAAGAGATTCTTGTACATTTTTTGCTAAAAATAAAGAACGGAAGAGACCCTTATTGAGAGAGCTTAGGCTTGTGTCTTCATCCCATCTGAATTCCCTGATCATTCATCAAGACGCACTTTGACTAAACCCCGTTGAAGGAGGCTGTGACGTCAAGGCTCCAGTTGTAACTCTTTCTTCTATTAATACAAATACATGATTATTGTCTGGTTCCCATCTTGCATTAATGTGTTTCATTTGATGCAATATGCTCATCCCTCCTTGACTGGTTAGTTGATTATGAATGAAATCATTGTTTTGTATGTTACTCTTGTTTGATAATCTTCGTGCAGGTATCTGAGCATTGTCGCAGAAGGATTGTGACCTGTCGAAGCAGAGATCAAGAGGCCACCACCACTACAGCGATGACAACATTGGACTTCAAGTAGGCCAATCTACTTTGTCATTTTCATTCATTAGTTAAGGAACCTACACTTTAGCTTGTCCCTTTGTTGCTAGACCCACTCTAGGGCTAGAGGGATTGTTTCTATCCGCAGAGAGGATTTACCTACCCAGCAAATTGGTGACTCCATTGGGGATGAGTGTGAGTTTCTCATTTCGTTGCCTTTTAGGAGTTTGTCTTTTCAAGCCGACTTCAGTCGTTTGCTTGATTGTATATCTTTCTTGGATTGTTTGATTGTCTGGAATCCTCTTGTTCAGCTCCAGAGTTTCAAAATTGACCTCTACTCACTGGTTCTTCCTTCCTCCCATAATTATCCGGCTTGGCGTGCTTTTTGTTTGAACAATCAAACCAATTGGCGCAGGTTGCTTTTGTAGCAGTAGCGCCAACCCCTGTTTGTGTAGATTACCACCTCACAGTCATGCAAAATCTTGTAGGGTTTGGTTTGACCCTTTTTTTGAGTTTTTTGGTTAGTTGTGCTTGAATCTGGCTTATTTCTTGGTTTGCAATTGGTCTTTTTGGATTTTTTTTTACTGCTTTAGGCTTTCTCTTCTCATATGTTCGTCTATTTTCTTATTGATGCAATTCATAGCCCTAGGGTTCTAGGTGTCTTTTGCTCACCGAGCCTTTTGATTGAAGGACAAGTCTTTTTAGATTCTTGTCAGTTTGATTCCCTGATCAGTTGCTTGAGTCTTTCTTTATCCTTTGAGTTTTAGGTTTGTTAAATGATTACTTTGGTGTTTGTTTGACTCTCTATCTCTTCGTTTTCAAGCATATATTGCATTTCTCGTTTGGGTCACTTTGAAAACCTCTCTTTGATTGAAAGAGTGCATCATTAGTTTGAGTGCATTTGTGTTTGTATTGATTTGAATCATTCGTTTTTAGATCTCTACATTCATAGTGCTCTTAACTAGTGTTTGATTTTATTTTTGATGTAATTAGTGCATTGTGTGCTTCATTCATTCAAAAAACAAAAAATTTGCATCCTTTTGTTTACATTGGAAATTAAAAAGTCTTTTGCATAACTAATGCTTGGATCTAGAAAGAGTTTTTCGTTTCTTCTTTCGATTGTATTAGATGCATTAGGGGACTTCTTCGTATGTTTTCAATGTTTGCTGCTTTCTGAAAAATCTCTATCCTTCTCTTCACCAGCATTCATCGAATGGAAAATGGTGTTCTATTGTATATAGTTTTCATTTAGGAACTTTGAGATCAAATTCGGTAGGGCCTTGAAATTAAAACATTAATTCAAAAATCAACTGTAAAATTTATTCAATTAACCTAAGGAAGCATTGGAACCTAACACAAACATTTTTAGAGGTCTAGGCTAGTGACGTGTTCCAGCGTCGTTAAACCCAGTAGTTGTCATTCGCTGCTTGGCTTTAGATAGCACTAGTACGAACTTGTGCTCCCCGTACCGTCATGTATATAAAGGGATACCCTCATAGGTTCAATATCCTTTTATCCATAGGAAGTCGAGTCTACCGCCCTGTAATCGTGATACACCGAACACAACATTCAGGGAGACTACCTGCACGTACGTTAAGTCCTTGGTCATTTCTCTTTCATTTGATCACCAAGGTGTATATGGCAGTTCTTGGTACACCCTCTTGCTTAGATTACCTGAGTAGTCATTTCGATCTTTTCGTGACTCCTTAAAAAGAGAATAGATCATCGAGCACTTGTCCTTTCATGCTCGTTTAAAATTGAAAGTGACTAGAGTCATCTTTTGACTGTTTCTTGACTCTTAAAACATGAAACAGCAAAGTTTTGTTTCGATGTCATAAAATTAATTACCCACGATCACATGCCCGTTAAAAGTTTTTTTCTTGGCTTTTTTCTGTCGTTCCTTAGAGTTTGGTCTTGAAGCCTTGAATTGGTTTTTCTCATTTTTCCTTCCTTTGTTGAAATATTTTCATAGTGGCAAAACCACCAGTTTCGTCGTCTTGTTCACTACCTCCTAATGGTAGTTCTTTTCCTGACGTTTCCTTCGAAACCCCTCAGTCCACTAGGTTTGTCGAGCTTGCGCAGCCTATTCTCCCTGTTAGGTATGTGTTATATTCTTTCAACGACTAATTTCCGGTGGGTAGTCCGCGCACATGGTTTTGTGCATGGTTTTGCACATGGTTTTGGGGTACGATGGTTTTCGGCCCCTGGTATTTTTGTAAATCCGGTCAAGGGAACTACGGTTATGTTCTAATCCATGGTTAATGGATTAGGGTTCATGTATGCTTCGGCATGTATATATATGTGTTGTAACACTAAAAGGAATATAATGAAAAATCAAGCTGGTCGTCCCGATTTGGGATCCAGGGGAAAATCTCTTTGTTTTTCTGTTTTATGTTTTATGCTCTCACTATTGTTTATTTTCTATTATAATATTCGTGTGTAGATAATTTATGTTCAGGGTTAAAAGCTACATTTGGTATCAGAGTTGTTTCAGCTTCAAGGGGATGCCTTTACTGCTGAGGGTTTTTTGCTCGGGCCTGAGGTAGACCCTGTTCAGTGGGAGATCTGCGGGATCGATTCTTGTGGTGAAAGAAGATGGCGAGCAACGAAAAATAGAGATCGAGAAATGTAATGGTCATAGTTTTGAGTTGTGGAAGCTCAAGATGGAGGATCTTCTGGTGATAAATATCAGTGGATCGCGGTAGATCCAGGTACTAAACCAACGACAATGTCAAATGAAGACTGGAAGAAACTGGATTGGAAGGCTAAAAGCACAATACGGTTGTGTGTCTCAAATTCAGTATTGTTGAATGTATCTGGGGAAGCTACGACAAATAATTTGTGGGAAAAAATTGGGACTTTGTACCAATCTAAGTCTCTGGTGAATAAGTTGTTCCTGCGGAAAAAGCTGTATAACCTGAGGATGAAGGATGGAGACTCGGCGACAGAGCATCTAAATGCCTTCAATATTGTGGTAAGTCAGTTTTCATCTGTTGATATTTAAATCTTAGATGAAGATAATTGCATCAATTTTTTGTGTTCTCTACCAGACTTGTGGGACAGTCTATTTATTGCAATAGGTAGCAATACAACTACCTTGAATTTTTATGACATTTTCTCAGCCTTGTTGTCGGAGGAAATGAGACGGAGAAATATGGAGGGACAGAATGGAGATGCCTTATCTGTACGAGGAAGGTCCCAAAACAGAAACAAGAATAAGGTTTCGAGTGGGAGATCCAAATCTAGAGGGAGATCTAAATCCCCTGGAAAGTTTGTAAAGGTATTCTGGAAATGCAGAAAGGAAGGGCACTAAAAAAGGGAGTGCAGATATAAAGCTCCTGAGAAAGGAAAGGGATTTGATGATGCTCCTTCTGCAGAGGAAAAAACCACCTCGAATGAAGGTGGGGATGTGTATTTGGCTTCTTCTTCAAATACACATGTAGATCATGAGTCATGGTTGATTGACTTAGGTGCATCCTTTCACTTCACTCCCCATTGGGAGTGGTTCTGCGAGTATGAGAAATATGATGGTGGTGATGTCTTCCTAGGGGACGATAGGAAGACCAAAATCATCGAACGTGGAAAGGTCAAGTTGAAGCTGGAAGGTGGAAGGATTAGAACACTTCCTGGTGTTCTGCATATTCTTGCATTGGCCAGAAATCTGATTTCTGTAAGCAAGATGGATGATGCAGGTGTAAAAATAGTGTTCGAGAAAGATTCCTGCAAGATGGTTCAGGGAGCACTGGTATTAATGCGAGGAGTGCAGACTGGAACTCTGTACAAGCTACAAGATAGCACTATTATTGATGGGTGTAACAGTTATATGGTTCCTGAAAGTGGAGCGGAAAGCCTAGTTGTCTTTGGAGAAAAGCCCATGCTGTGGCATCAAAGGCTTGGGCATATTGGAGAGAAGGGCCTTCGGATACTGCATAGAAATGGTATGGTAGAAGGTATGTCTAATTGCTCTCTGGATTTTAATTTCTATGAATATTGTGTATATGGGAAGGATAATCGAGTGAGTTTTCCTTCTGGTGCTAAGAGGGCGAACAAGATATTAGAACTTGTGCACAGTGATGTGTTTGGACCTGTGTCAGTTCCATCACTGGGAAAGTCTGTGTACTATGTTTCATTCATAGATGAATTCTAAAGGAATACATGGATATATTTCTTGAGGAATAAATCTGAAGTCTTTGACAGATTTAAATAATTTAAGGCTCTGGTGGAAAAACAGACAGAGAAGAAGATAAAGGTGCTGAGGACAGATAATGGTGGGGAGTTCTGTAAGAAGGAATTTGAAGAGTTCTGTAAGAAGTGTGGTATAGCACGACAGAAGACTACTCCATACACACCTCAGTAAAATGGAGTTGCAGAAAGAATGAACAGAACACTGATGGAAAAGGAAAGAAGTATGCTCAGTGGTACCAGGTTAGGACAAGAATTCTGGGCAGAGGCAGTGGAGACTGCATGCTATCTGATTAACAGATCACCTTCATCAGTGTTGGAGGATAAGACTCCACATGAGGTATGTACTGGTAAGAAACCCTCTCTTTCACATCTAAGGGTATTTGTATGTGATGCATATTTACATGTTCCAAAGCAGAAAAGGACCAAGTTGGATAATAAATCTGAAATGTTCATCTTTATTGGGTATAAGGATGGTCTAAAGGTTACAAGCTTTGGAACCCGGAAATAAGGAAGGTTGTGTACAGCCGAGATGTGGTGTTTAGAGAGGTGAAAGATGTTGTTAAACATGAAGTCATACCAAAGGAACCTGAGAAGATAGAGTTTGAGCTAAAGGAGGATGAATCAGACTCTACAACAGAAGAAGACTCAGAAGGGGAAGAGCCACAAACTTCAGCTGTGAGAAGATCAGTTCGGGAAAAGAAGACAACCAGAAAGGTATAGTCCATCTGCTTTCTGTTCAAATTTTTCCTTAACTATAACTAATGATGATCCCAGAACTGTCAGGGAGGCAGTATATTCAGAGGATGGAAAACTCTGGAAGGAGGCCATGGTTGATGAAATGGCATCCTTGCACAAAAATGAGGCATGGGATCTGGTGGAGTTGTCGGCTGGAAGGAAGCCCATCAAGAGCAAATGGGTGTTTAAAAAGAAGATGAATTTAGAAGGAAAGGTGGAGAAATACAAAGCTCGGTTGGTAGCAAAAGGTTATTCCCAGGTGCCGGGAATTCATTTTGGTGATATTTTTTCTCTTGTTGCTGAAGTTACTTCTATTAGATTACTTTATCTATTGCTGCTGCATTTGATTTTGAGATAGAACAGATGGATGTGAAGACAACATTTCTTCATGGGGATCTAGAAGAGGAGATCTACATGAAGCAACCTGAATGCTTTATGGTGAAGGGTAAGAAAGAATAGGTATGCAGGTTGAAGAAGACTCTGTATGGGTTAAAACAATCACCAAGGATGTGGTATCAAAAATTTGATACCTATATACGGGGACTTGGCTTCACCAGAAGCAAGGAGGATCACTGTGTTTATTTTAAATTAATTGGTGACCGTGTTATTTATTTGGTCTTGTATGTGGATGATATGTTGTTGATTGGAAATGACAAAGAAATTATCCAAGATTTTAAGACCCACTTGTTCTCCAAATTCGACATGAAGGATCTTGGTGCTGCAAACTATATTTTGGGCATGGAAATTAAGAGAGATCGGGCAAAGAGGAAGCTCTGGTTAAACCAGAGGAAGTATGTCGAGACTATATTGCATAGGTTCAATATGCAGGATAGTAAACCAGTGAATGTTCCTATTCCTGTAGGTGTAAATCTATCTGTTGAACAGTGTCCCAAGACACAAGAAGAAGAGGAGGATATGTCCCGTGTTCCATATGAAAGTGCAGTGGGTATCCTGATGTATGCAATGGTTTGTAATAGACCAGACATTGCACATGCAGTGGGATTATTGAGCAGGTTTATGTCAAACCCAGGGAAGGAGCATTGGACAGCAGTGAAGCGGGTTTTCAAATATTTATGTGGCACTAGTGATTATGGCTTGTGCTACCAGGGAAGACCAGGATTGGAAATAATGTTGGACATTCGTGGTTTTGTTGATGCAGAATGGGCTGGAGATCTGGACCAAATAAGATCTACAAGTGGGTATGTGTTTAGCCTATTTGGAGGCGCAGTCAGTTGGATGAGTAAAAGATAATCTGTAGTGGCTCTTTCAACTACAGAAGTAGAATACATAACAGCCACTCATGCAAGCAAGCAAGCAGTTTGGTTGCAGAGATTGTGTTCAAGTATGGGGTTGGTACAGCAAGCTATAAGGATAGACTGTGATAGCCAAAGTGCAATTTTCTTGGCTAAGAACCCTGCTTATCATTTAAAGACAAAGCACATTGATGTTCAATATCACTTTGTTAGAGATATGGTTGAGGCTAAAAGGGTGTTGCTGGTAAAGGTGGTCACTTTGAAGAATGTTGCAGATGCATTGACGAAGTCTGTGAGCACTCAGAAGTTCTCTTGGTGTAGAGAAACAATGGGTGTTGAAGAATTGGGCCAATGACTAAGCTCTCATGTGGCCCCCTATGGAAAGAAAACAACAAGTGGGAGAATGTTGGGTATGTGTTATATTCTTTCCACGACTAAGCACGCACGGGGGGGGGGTAAGAGGGGGGTCCCGGGCCGCGCTCCGACGAAAATTTTTTGGTCCTTAATTTTTGGTGGGTAGTCTGCGCACATGGTTTTGTGCATGGTTTTGCACATGATTTTGGGGTACGATGGTTTTCGGCCCTTGGTATTTTTGTAGATCTGGTCAAGGGAACTACGATTATGTTCTAATCCAAGGTTAATGGATTAGGGTTCATGTATGCTTCGGCATGTATATATATATGTGTTGTAACACTAAAAGGAATATAATGAAAAATCAAGCTGGTCATCCCGATTTGGGATCCAGGGCAAAATCTCTGTGTTTATCTATTTTGTGGTTTATGCTCTCGCTATTGTTTATTTTCTGTTATAAGATTCGTGTGTAGATAATTTATGTTCAGGGTTAAAACCTACACTCCTGAGTTTTCACCCTCTCTCTACCCGATCTCCTCCTGGAGAGTCAGTTGAGTTCAATTGGCCCCCTCAGGGTGCTTGGTCTGGTTTTGGGAGTGAGAAAGAATTCCCTCCTCTTACTTCGGGATCACCTTTTATAGCTGTTGTTATACCTCCTAGTCCTCGTTGTATTTTCGAAGATCTTACAGCTTCGTCAGACATGGATTCTTTGAGTCCTGTCAGAAGTGAAGGAATGCTTATGTCCACAGGAGAATATCATCTTTTCTCCGAAGATCTCCCGCATGTCTCTAATTAATATTCCCCTCCATCGGTGTCACTTCTACCCGGTTATCAGACTTTGAGTCAGATTATTTCAGGTGTTGCATCCATAGCATCCTCCAGTACTTCGACTCCTCCAAGGATTTCGTTCCTTCCTTCGTTAGGACTATCACCGTCGACACCTATTTCATCAGTCATTGTTACATCTGTCCCAGTCCAACCTACCATTTGTGTGGCTTCATCTGCACTAGTTGTTACGCATTAGTCGTCGGGGTCTTTTCACACTCACAGGTCCACCTTTCTTAATCCAACGTGGCCTGTCAATCCCGACCCGAGCAGATCACAAACCCGTGCTACGAAGGCTAAGCCTGCTTCTAGTGTGGCTATGACTCCCTCTACCCCTATGATTCCTACCTGCCTTAATTTTGAAGAGTATCTATTGGTTGTTCAGCAGCAAAACTCTCAGGATTCTCAGCAGCCCCAGACTCCTGTCAATCCTCCACATCACTATGATGTCTACGACAACTCCATTTATTTGCCTCCTATTGATCCAAATCAATATGTATATCTGCCTCCGGCTGATCCTTATCGGACTGTCACACATCGAGGGCTGGTGATACAAGGACAACCCTCTGGTCTACAAGGACAACCCCCACAGGGACAACCTTTGATCCAGCAGGGACAACATTATGGTCCACAGGGACAACCCTTACAAGGTCAACCTTTGGTCCATCAACCTTTGGTCCATCAACCTTACAGTCCTTTTGGTCAACCTTAATATCAGTATCAACCAGGAGAATCTTATGTTCCTGGGGGGTAGATGTATCCACCACAGGGACAACCTTTTGTGCAATAGCAGCAACCTTACGTCCAGCAAGGGCAGAACTTTGTGCAACAAGGACAACCCTACAGTCTTGCTCCGGGTCAACTTGGTCATCAGGGACAACCTGTTCCATCGCAACCATCGGGCCAACCTCTTCCACAAGGGAAACTTGGTAGCTCTCAGTATCCAGGAAAACTTGCTCAGCAAGGATAACCTGCTCAGTCTCAACAGCCAATTCAACCTGCTCAGCAGCCGATTCAACCCCTTCAACCAGCCCAACATCCGGTTCAACCTGTTCAACCAGCTCAGTAGGCCATTCAACCTGCTCAACAGGGTCCACCTGCTCAACCTCAAGGCGCTACTTACCCTCCTCAAGGTCAATATCAAGTGGTATGTAGTACGCCCCGAGGTTTCACTTATTACCCTCAAAATCAATCCCAGATGGTGTATTACCTACCTCAAGTAAATTCTTACATTCCAACACAGAATCTATACGTTTCTCAACAAGGACCTTAATGGTATGCTCAGAATCAGTATTCTGGTCCTCAACCCTACTATGGGCAGAACTATCAGAATTATAACCCCTATGGTCATAATCCTCTAGGAAAAAACATATGGGGGAGAATTTCTCCCAGATAGGGTGGAATGTTAACACGAATCCTTATCAAAGGCATATGATGCCTTTTAATCCTCGATTACCATTTCTCGCTACATTGGAACTACCAGATGTGTCTAATCTTATGAATGAACCGATTCTTCATAACCCATATTGGCCCCCAGTTCCAACTAAGATTCCTAGTGATTGTCCTAAGTTTGAGGGCAAGTCTGGAGAAGAGCCCCAAGCGCATGTTATGACCTGCCACTTGTGGTGTTCCTCTAACTCTTGGGTTGATGATTCCATCTGACTCCATCTTTTCCAATGGAATCTTACTGGTGCCACTGCAAAGTGGTACATTGAATTATCTCGTGGCATTTTTCAAGATTTCAACTCTTTAGCCATGGTTTTTCTTACCCATTTTCAGTTACCTGTTCGCTATGAGACCAGGATGCACCTCCTCACATCCTTGAAATAGGACTGAGCTACTCATATCTCAGATAATATTCATGAATGGAGGCGTCATCGTTGCTTGATCAAGTTTGATATTCCTGATCAACTTCTAACTGATCGGTTCACCACCTCATTTGTCAATCAGATCACTAAATACATAGCTATGGGGGCATATGTAACTGAATAATAGGCCATTTCTCGTGTCCAGTACCTCAATCTCGTGTACTCTCAGTCTGGCAAGTTGTATGATATCTTGCCTGGTGCTCCTTGACCTGGAACTTCCAAAGCACCGGTGACACCATCTTTCGATGGTATCATTGGTTCCATGTCTCAGACTTCTCAGAAGTCTTCTCCTCTGAATCCCGGGAAGCCAAAGTCTAATCCTTCCAATGATACTGCTTCTCAGTCCACCCCGAATCCTGGTAAAACCACGAAATTCAATGTCGTTCAGGCCAATCCAGTAGATAAGACTTCCAAGGGGAAAAAGAAGGGTAAAGGTAAGGCCAAAGCCGATACACCGAAACCATATTCCTTCAAATATCATGTTGACGATGGTTCACAGTGTAAGCCGATGTACCCTTGTTGATTTGTGACGAAGAGCACTACACCAAGGACTGTCCTCGACAGGTCGAAGTAAGTAGACTGCTCAAAGGCAGCCAGGGCACTATGGCTATTCTCAAAGAACCTTTTACCATCTCAGCAGACCCAGATGGTAGAGAAACCTCAACCCTCTGCCCCATTTGGTTCTCAGGTTTCCATAATGAACAGTTCTACATCTGTGTTTATCGCTACTCGGTTGAAATATTATGTCGGATCACGTCAAGCAGCGGGGAAAGAGATCGCTGATAGTCCTCCTCCTCCACCTACTTCTGGTCTTCTTTATATCGAAAGGCCCAGTACTGAGCCCGTTGTACGGCCACCTTCCAAAGGTGTACTCCGTAAGTCTTCTTATAATCCCAACGCCCATGCTGATCAACATTACAGTATTGATGAGGATCTGGCATAGATGCCATATGTAATGTCTGCATTAGAATTACTTCAGATTTATACGTCTCAACGGAAGGGTTTTCTATCTTCGATTGGTGGGGTTGATCCTGCTAAAACTAGCCTTCTCGATTTCGACTTACAGAATTTCGTCCCACGACTCCCGCACTAAATTTTGCTCATTATACAAGTTGGTGTTAATGGTCTAAATATCCATCGGGTGGCTGTGGACAAGGGTGCATCTACGTGTGTCATGTCATCTGCTTGCTGGAAAGCCATTGGTTCTCCAGCTTTGAATTCATCACCAAATTCCCTTGAAGCATTTGATGGAAGAGAATCAAAACCTCTTGTTATTCTCGCAAATTTTCCGTTTACATTAGAAGAGAAGACTGTCAATGTCGAGGTTGAAGTAGTTGACGTCATGCTCAATTACAATCTTCTCCTCGGTCGCATTTGGACTCATGCCATGTTGTGTGTTTCGTTGACTCTCTTTCGTGTTTATAAATTCCCACACGAAGGAAAGATTGTTACTGTTGGTTGATTTTCGTTTTTCACTTCTTCTTCCGAGAACAATGTTCTGTATGTGGATCAGATTCCTACTCCCTATGAGAGCGTAGGGCCAGGTCTTTTCAAAGATCCTACCCTCATGGTTATTTTTTCTCTTCCTCCACCCCATACTTTTCATATCAATATGATCTCTCGGTCTGATGACCCATGGATCATCCCTTCGCCTTAACAGATCGATTCTTTCAGAGATTTGACGTCGTTGAGTCCGATCGAGATCGACTATTGTGAACTCATTGCAGCTTTGCGGCCTCCGCCTTCTAAACATGCTCCTTTGAGCATGTCTCTTGACACTTATTCTCAATCCCCTTGGCTCAGTGATTCAGGTTCACCCAATCCCCTGAAAGAGATATTTCCCTCCGATGAAGCCATCGTTGAAACTATGTCTCTCGAGGATCTTCCGTGGGATGATAGTCATCATTGTTCCTCGTTCATTCCTGGTCTTAGGGCCATGTCTACATGTCTTGAGAGGTTTGCATCTCAGGTTCCTTCTCCTCTGCTTCAAACGCTTATTCTGACACATGAAGTTTTTACGGAGGGTAACGTGAGTAACATCATGCAAACGATGCCTATCGACATTTCCGTCAAACCGAGAATCGTCGAGAACATCCATATCAGGGTCACCTATTCTTCGGATGAAGTTCAGGTTTATACTAGCCTTTTCCACGAGTTCTGCGACGTCTTTGCATGGTCTTGTGACGAAATGCCTAGAGTCGATCCTAGTATAGTGGTGCTTGAGATTCCTACCTACCCTGGTTCGAAGCCTGTTCGTCAACGCCTTCGTCCTGTGCACCCTAGAAATTTTCCCACCATAAAGAGTGAATTTGAAAAGCTTCTCAACGCTGGTTTCATCTACCTGATTCCCTTGACATAACGGGTCTCCAACATTGTCCCTGTAGATAAGAAACTGGGTACCATTTGGGTCTGTGTTGATTATCGTAACATAAATCGGGCTTGTCCTAAGGATAAATATCCTACTCCATTTATCGATCATGTCATTGATGAATGCACTGAGAGTGAGATAGTCTCCCTCATGGATGAATTTTCTAGCTATAACCAGATTAAAATTCTCTCGAGCGATCAACATAAGACTGCCTTCATCTATCCTTGGGGTACTTTCTCTTATAAGAAGCTCCTTTTTGGATTGAATAATGCTAGGACTAAATTTCAGCGAGCAATGTCATATGATTTTCATGATATTAAGCACATCGTTCACCCTTATCTGGATGAGCTTCTGGCTCATTCAGCCAAGCATAAGGACCACCTTGACCATTTTCATCAGATATTTCTTCGTTGCCGATGCTATAACATTTGGTTAAATCCGCACAAGTGCATCTTCTACGTCGATTCCAGTAGACTCTTGGGTTTTATCGTTTCCAAATACGGGATTCACCTCGATTTGCTCAAAATTGAGGCTATCGTTAATCTCCCCTCTCCATCCTCGTTACATCAGCTGTAGAGCCGGCAGGGGAAGGCTAATTTTTTACGTTGTTTTATACCTAACTATGTTGAAGTGGCTAAAGGATTCACGCAATTACTAAAGCAGAGTGTTCTGTTCCTTTGGGATGAGATCGCCCAGAAGTCTTTTGATGCTCTCAAGACGTTGCTTGTCAACGCTCCTCTATTACATCCTCCGAACTATCATCGCAATTTTTCCCTCTATTTAGACATTTCTTTCAGCATGATTGCCATGGTTTTGGTACAAGACGATGATGACAGTGACGAGCATGTTATTTACTACCTCTCTCGTAACCTTCTCGATACCGAAACACGCTATGCTCATGTCGAGAAGTTAGCATTAGTTTCGGTTCAAGCAGTTCAAAATTTTCGTCATTACATTCTGCTGTGTACTGTGATTATGATTTCTGACTGCAACCCTATGACTTATATATTGTCTCGACAATTGCTGGGGGGAAAGTACTCGAAGTGGATCGTGATCCTCCAAGAGTTTGATCTGGAGTTTACTACTTCCAAGTCGAAGAAATAACTAGTCTTTGTCGATATTATTTGTTCCCTTCCCTCTGACTCCGCTCCATCTGGTTCTAAGGAATGCATTCCAAATGATTCTCTTTTTCTGATTAGCACCCTTGATCCTTGGTATGGTGATATTATCGTATATCTTCAGACTTCTACTTTTAGATCTGAATTGACGAAGTATGCCCACTGACACATTTGTCATCAATTTCAACCTTATTGTATAGTCAAAGATACACTCTACTGCATCAGAGTAGATTCCATTCTTCGTCGGTGTTTGACTCTCGAGGAGGTTGAGAAAGCCCTGAACGACTGTCACAGTAGCACCTGTGGCAGTCACATGTCTGGTTATACCACTGCACATAAGATTCTTCATGCTGGGTACTTTTGGCCCTCCATCTTCAAGGACTGCATTGTTGCTGTTCGAAAATTTCATGAATGCCAGGTCTATCAGCGCAAGATGCACGCGTCGCCTTCACATCTCTGCCCTGTCATTACTGTTTGTCCCTTTGCGAAGTGGGGCATCGATTTTATGACGTGTAACGCTCACTCGGCCAGGGGGCATGCCTATATCATCGTAGTCGTTGACTACTTCACCAAATAGGCTGAAGCGATGCCTACACTTGCCGTCGACGATAAGACAACAACTCAGTTAATATTCAATCACATCACTTCTAGGTTTGGTGTTTCTCAAGCCATCGTTACTGATCATGGTTCCCATTTTTGGCATTATACGGTGGTGAAGTTGACTTCTAGGTTGGGCTTGCAACATGATAGCTCAACGTCATACTATCCTCGGGCCAATGGCTAGGTTGAAGCTGTGAATAAAGTTCTTGTCACCATGCTTCAACATAAAATTGGGATGCACAAAACCAACTAGCATCTCATGTTATTTTCAGCTCTTTGGGTGTACCGAACCTTAGTTAAGGATGTGACCGGATTCACTCCATTCCAGCTTGTTTGCGATCTAGAACCTACCCTTCTGATTGAGTGTGAAATACCTCCGCTCAAGTTGGTTGTTGAATTGTTTCCGAACACTTCACTAGAAGAAGAACATCTTATTTACTTAGAAAGGCTAGATGAAAATCACCGCCTGGCTGCTTTGGTCATCGAGGCACAAAAATAGTGGGTCAAAGCTCATTTTGACCAATTAGTTTCCCCTCACTCCTTTGTAGTAGGAGACCTCGTCCTCCTGTGCGAAAAATCTCATGATAAGCTAGGGGCAAGAAAATTTCAACCCATGTGGCATGGGCTGTACATTGTTAAACATGTCTTGCATAATGGGGCCTATGAGATAATTGATTATGAAGGAAATCCTCTGGATCAGCCCAGAAATGGGTTGTATCTCAAAAAATATTATGCATGAATCATTCGTGCATGTTTTATGTACATAGGTGTTCTTTTCATTTTTGTAAATTTTTGGCTTGGTGTGCTTTGCGAGCATTTTCCTTCTTATTGGGTCGTTTCTTATTGTGTAGATGTTTATTACCCCTTATGTCAGTTTCACGGATGGTGCTTCCCGCAGTACCCGGAACTTGTTTTCAGAAACCTGGGTAATTTATGATCCTGCTGGTGAGTTGATAGATCTACAAGGTATTTGTCTAGGATGAACTACAAACAATGTCGCTGAGTATAGTGTGTTCATTGAACTATTAACCAAGGCAATTAACCTTTACATTCATGCATTGCTTGTAAATCTGGACTCACAACTCATTTTTCTTCAACTTAATGGACATTATTCAGTTAAAAACCCTTAGATTTTAAGGTTGTATTTGCGTGTTCGTTTGTTGGAAAGGCATTTTGATTATATCACATATCAACATATTCCCAGGCGAATGAATGCATTAACTGATACAGTGGCTAACATTGTATTAGATAGACATTTGCGTAATCTGTAAAATTATCATCACATGAAAATGATCCATATAGAAAAATAGATGTATATATATATCGAATTTTTTCATCAGTGTGCATCATAAGTACAAAATATGTGTGTTTCTGTTACATCCTGAGACATCATGTCTCTCAAAAATATGCAGAAGTAAATCCCAGGTGTCTAATCAGCGTGATGATCATGATCGCATGGCACTGCCTGTACAAGCCGCCTCATCAAGTGGTGAACTCAGTTTGACACCCCTACAGTATGTCTCTGGTATGCATGAGGAACATCGTAGAATCGCGCATAGTCTCGGATTCCGCGAGAGATCCCCTCCATGTTACACACGATTTCCTCCTCCTCACCTCCCTCACCATGAGGGGCAATATCAAAGTCGCGAGGGACTCACCTCGCTATTGGAGACATGCCTGCAGGTCTTTTTGGTCCAACATCTGCATAACACATGGATTTCATGTCAGAGCATAAGTCACAAAAAAAATCATAATACTCATAAAAATAAAAAGTGAGTCTTACCAAGTGCTTCATCCCAATCCTCTCCTTCTAGGAGTGGGAGGTCTGAATCACCAGTGAAATATGTGCCAGAGTAGGGCTAGTCCTCCACTAAAATCAACTGTCGGCGGAGCCAATCAAAGAACTTTGGTCTCTAGGATATCTCTTGGTTGTCCCCTGACCTTGGCATCAGTGCTGCCCAACGGGCCATCTATGGCTCCTGTGCTATTGTTGTTGGAATTATTACTTCTCGTCGCTGGAAAATTGGTAGTCGTTCCTGGAAGAACGATACCAGGATGGATCCATATCCGAACTACTTTAGTTTGGTCTTCTTGCATTTCGTCAGTTGACGTTTCATATTGATCATCACTGCCTCTGCCCAGTTGTAGAGGGTCGGTGTTAGACAATCTACTACAAGAAGGAGCTGTGTTTTTGCTGCTTTGTGTGGTGCTAAAATCCTGCAGCTCGCATGATGGTGTGTAGCACTACTTTTAGTGGCAAGTCTGGGATAGTCTGGATATCCACTTTCCTACTTCCTGATCCTTTCCATGCCCCTGGACATACCCTATCGATCACCATGCTCATGTTTTCCATGGTGGGCCGAGTGCTGGTTAGGACTAGTGTTTCCCCCCTCCACGACAGTCCTATTATGAAGTAAATGTCTAAAACTTCAATTTCGAGTTCCTGATCTCGAAGAATGAATTTTTCCTAATCCTCATCCCAGATACTGATCAAGTACTACAGCAGCTCTGGTTGAGCTCTGAGGCACAGTGTCATGAAGAATTTTTTTAGTCCACAGTCTCTAAGAGCTTCCATGCATCTCTCATTGTCCATGGAAAGCTCATCTTCTTCACTATGTTCCCGTTCTTTCCATTCGATAACCATTTTTCCTCTTTACACCTGCAACCATGTTCATATGAACTTCATTAGCCAGATTGAAAGCTTAGAATTTGTGGAAATTAGTCTTGCTTACTTGCATTGTGAGATTTAAAAGGTTTGTGTGGTTGGCGCGACAGTTTGGGAAACAGTTGCGCCAATGGGCGCGCCCCAATTCAGAAAACTTGGGGATTGGCGTGATTCCATGCTCGATAATCGCGCCAACCATTGTGCCCTACTTTTTACAAATTCCCCCCATATAATTCCAAATTTAGGGTTGCAAGTAATGAAAGAGGAATTAAAATGCAGGGAAGGATCTCGGCTCTTACCTAGAACTCACTGATTCGAGATTGGTCTGCTGGATCGCCCGTAATTTTCGCCGCAAAATCACAGTCTAAAAAGGGTAACTATTGCTCTGCAAGGGGTAAATGTGAAAATTAATTAATTTTTACCGTTTTTGGCATTTTATAACTTTTCAGAACCCTAATTAGGTTTTAAGACATGTTTTTCGATTATTATATTATGTTATTTCAAGAAATGGGTTTTACATTTGTTTCTTGTGCAACGACGGGTCTTTAATGAGATAGTGATGAAGTAATGAGTTGTATTTTATACTTTTTCGGACTCGGTAAAAACACAAAAAAATAACTACTGGATTCATCTTTCAGCTCTTTTCTAACTCTCTAAAACTAAAAAGATTGTCGAGACTCTTGTTTTTTTGAACTCGTTAAATGGCTACGAAATGATATCTACCCAATAAACGTTTACCCCTTTTTCGGGCTGGGATAGATTATTTATGAAAAAGGAATACCTTAGCCTATCATGACTAAGAGGTTCTCTCAGACATAGTTTTCTACCTTTTTAGATCTGAGGAACTATTTACGAAAAGTGACCAGCTGGAGTTTTCTTTTCTGCCTCTTTTCAAACTCTCTAAACATGAAAACATGCCGAGTTTTTCATCGCCATGACATTCACCGAATTCCTCCTTCCTAGGGCTCGTAAAATGTACTAGGATGGATTGGTCCGAAGGACAAACTTACATTGCAAGCATATTCTATCCCCGTCAAGCTTGTTTTCAAAAATAATTGGGGTACTCGCCAGAAATGGTGGGGGAAAATCGAACCAGTTTTTAGATGTGTTGGCAGTATGTTGCTCTTGAACATGGCACTCGTCTGCATTCGTGTTGGGTTGGGGACATATCATTTCGTCATTTTTTCCTCTGTGGGTTCAGGTAATCTGTTTTTACCTCTCATCTGCTCTTTTCCACGTCATCATGACCTCAAATCCCTTGATGTCAAATACTGCCAAATCTAGAGTCGTGTCGCTGATATGTTCAAGAGAAGTTTGCCTCTGCAGTTTTCAACCTTCCTTTGATTCTCTATTAGTCTTGATTCATTATCATCATGTTCCTCTGTCTCGTGTCGATGATGTGGGAAACATTATGGCCCTCCTTTAACTGGATCACTTCTTGTCGACTTCAGCTCATTATCTAGGAAGTTGATCTAGAGACTCCCTTCTGGTACCTTGGAGCTTACATGTCTTAATGGCAAGTTCTTCGCATTTGACGACAGATCCACATCATTTTCCTTCGATCGAGTGATTATATAGGTGTTAGATGCCATCTCATTTTTCACATTTCGTGGATTGTACCTGTTGTACCTTAAGATCCATTGTCATTATTGGTGGTTTCTCTCGTGCTTGTTAACAACTTTCATTGTTGGCTAGTAATTAGGTGATTTTCTTGCATGTTTGACTTCAAATCACATATTCGCATGCTTGAATTTATACTTGTTCAGGTCGAGATGGAGCACAAGACCTTGGGTTTTTTCAGATAAGATCCAGGCTGGCGAGTATTATGGTTTATCATGACTTTATGCATGACTCTTTTGATTTTATGGTTGCGACCATACCTGAGTCTATTTTTGTTGATCCTTACCACTGGATGGTTGTATCCATACCTCGGATCTCAGTTCATATATGTACTCTATTATGGATGGTTGCGCCCATACCACATGTTCATGTATCATAGATATCAGTTGTATTTGTAATTGCAGGTCTTCCGACAACAGTGTTTGGTTCGAACGCATTCTCGTAAAGCATTTCACCCCTTCCTCTCTCTCGGACCTCATGATTAAGGGGGCATTTGTTACAAACATTTTTTCATTGTCCCTGTAATCCCCATCCTGAACATTGGAGCCTCATTTATGTGACCAAAACAAAGTGTCATGCCTTGCAAAGACCATCATTACATCCCTTGAAAATTTCTTAAGTAGACCATCAGAAACACATGTTTTTTCCTTGGCGTTAGTAGACAGTTACGCCCTCGCACCAATGAGGAAATTAACACTGGGCCCCATGACCATTTTCACTCTGTCCTAGTGCGTTACCTGTGCCAATATATTTATGGAATGTTTTTTAAAAATAGAGGCGAAGTTTCCATCATAACAACTTCGTGGGCAAGTCATCTGGAGTGGTTCGATTGAATAACCACGACCTCCCTCCTTTGGCCTCTTGTTTCCACATTTTGGGGGAACCTCCCAAGGGATAAGGCCTCCCTTCCACCATTGTAGGGATCCTAACCTCCTCCTTTCCCTCTATAAATATAGCCATCTTCCATTGATGTGCTAGCTGAACTGAACATATTATAGCTGAAATACTAAAGAGATTCTTGTACATTTTTGCTAACAAGATAGAATGGAAGAGACCCTTATTGAGAGAGCTTAGGCTTTTTTCTTCATCTCGTTTGAATTCCCTGATAATTCATTGAGACGCGCTTTGACTAAACCCTATTGAAGGAGGTTGCGACGTCAAGGCTCCGGTTGTAACTCTTTCATCTATTAATACATATACATGACTATTGTCTAGTTCCCATCTTACGTTAATGTGTTTTATTTGATGCAATATGCTTAGCCCTCCTTGAATGGTTAGTTAATTATGAATGGAATCATTGTTTTGTATGCTTCTCTTGTTTGTTGATCTTCGTGCAGGTATCCGAGCATTGTCGTTGAAGGATTGTGACCCGTCGGACCAGAGATCAAGAGGCCACCACCACTACAACGACGAAAACGATGGACTTCAGGTAGGCCAATCTAATTTGTCCTTTTCATTCATTAGTTAATGAACCTACACTTTAGCTTGTCCCTTTGTTTCTAGATCCAATATAGGGCTAGAGGGATTGTCTCTATCCGCAGAGAGGATTTACTTTCCCAACACGCTTTCATCATCATTTGGGTTACCCTTGTCTTTTCCAAACATTATTAATTTCTAGTGTTTTTAAGTGAATTTGTGATAAAAAATTATGAAATAATGTGCATATGCTTATACCTTAAAAGTGGAAAGTGTTTTATGACATTTGTAGGTTCATTGAAAGCTTCTAAGGCACCCTTATGTGGCCTCCCATAATCAAATTCGAATTACCTCATGAATATTTGAAGATATGCCATATGGAGAAGATCATGCAAGATAAGGTGATGTGTCTTATTGGTTGAGACACTTGTAGATCTATGGAGAAAATAGTGGATCTCCATTATTGAGTTTGTTTCTCAAAGCTTGTATAAATAGAAGTACTTTCTTCTATCATAAAAAAGGAGAAGAAAGAAAGGAATCATAGAATGTTTTGTAAACAAGGCTTGAGATGGAAGGGCATGTAAATTGAAGAGTTATTGATGTAATGAGAATAGGAGTGTATATTTCCATTGTGTAAAGTTGTGAGCTTATAAATAAATAAGGTTCTTTTCTATCATTGTATTTTAGAGTGTGAGTTTTGTGAGTTGGAATGCTATTGGACAATGGAAGGGCCCCCATCAACCATGTGCATCCCTTTGTAAATTTGTAGGTTTAATTAGTTTGTTTTACTTTGATTCATGCAAATAGTTTAGATTTCCATTGCAAATGTTATTTTATTTTTCAAGTGTAGATTAGTTAGTTTTCATTGCAAGTGATATTTCAATTACGCAAACATAGATTAAGATTTCAATTATGCAAAGTGTGCTAAGATAAGATTTCAATAACGCAAAGTGTGTTTAGATTAGAATTCAATTATGCGCAGTGTGTTTCCCTTTATGAAAAGTAGTTTAATCATTATATTAGATTTATTTTACTAATCCCTAGTGGAGGTGCACCTCACAATTATGAACTTCCTGGTTGACAATTTATGTCGGAAATAAAAGACGACTATTTCACCCAACACCAGTCATGCTTAGTCTCATACCTACACTTTTATTGCTCATAAAATTTTTTTAGCTTTTGGATGGCCTCCTCCAATGATCTAGGCTCATTAAACTCAATTATGTCTTTAAATGCTATTAGAAACCCACTAATGAATATTTGAATCATGGCTTTCTCCTCTTGGATGTAAGGCACATACGTTAATAAATCTAAGAACCTGCTGGTGTACTCCAAATCAGTCATAGATCCCATATTTGACTCATAAAAATCTTCTGCATTGTCATCATAGTACCTCTCTGATAGGTACTTCTTCCTGAATAGTCTCTCGAATTCACTCCAATTCAACTCCTCCTCATAAATATCTATGATGTTCTTTACATCTTCCCACTGAATATCTGCTTTAACTTTAAGAATGCATGCCATTATTTTTGCCTTCATTTTATCAGAGTAATCATGTAACCTAAAGAACTTATTCATTCCAAGAAACCATGCTTTTTCATCCTGTGATTTCTTCATTTCCCCATAAAATGTAGGTGGCTTTCCTTTCTTGAACTCATCTGAAAAATATCCCCTATCACTCCTCCTGTAAGGGTGATAACGATTGTTAACACTGGAAAATTGTACAAGCAAAAGACATTATAAAATATCAAGCATAAGGTACATATAAGGATTTACAGGGAAGGAATACACTACAAGATCTGAAAATTTTAACTTTTCCTAAGCTCAAGTAGACAAATTTATTAAATTTCACACACAGAGCACTAACCCCAAGTGATCCACCCGACCTTTTATTTGATAGCAGAAAATATCATTGCGGCTATCCCTCAAAGAGTCACGCGGTTCTGAGTATGAGGAAAGTCACCATCTGGGACCACTTGGCACACTTGAAGAATAAGTTTCCCACTCAAGCCAACTAAGTACAGCTGCCTTGGAGCCACCTTGAGGCCTTAATGCAACACATAAAGGAATAAACCTCCCACTCTTGTGTCAACATCCATCTTGTACCAATAGAGGGAGGGAAAATTTGAAATTTGTCTATAAAATACTGCCATGGGAAGATAAATAAGAGAACACATTGTTATGCTGGCCAAATTTCTTGAGAGAAAACCAGCATTGTGTTGTCCAAGCAGCAAGGAGTGGAAGGATTAAGTTGTTGGCCACCTAACACCTCAATCCAAGAGAAGAAGTTCACCAAGTGTTCATCATTCTACCATCCGTTGAGGAGAGAGAGAGAACTTGCAAGAATCTTAAAGGGAAGATACCCCCTTGCCTTGAATATCAGAGCTCCATAGCTCTAAGGATTCATTGCAAGTGATTTAGCATCCTATTCTCTTATATTATCAACAACTAATAAAGGGAGAGAATTCTCCATTCAAATTGTTAGTGTGTTTGACTCAATTGAGCTTGTTATTGTACATGAGTATTTTGTTTTTTGTTTCTTCATTAATGTAGCATGCTATGTTCTTTACTTAGCTTACTACATGTTATTTTGTTCCACTAACAATCTAAGAAACCAATTGACCTGTTACTTGCTTGTAGGAAAGCAGCCTCCCTATTGAGCACAATGTATTTCATCCGCCCATGTGTTGAATACACTACAATAGGAATGGTGACTCCACTCCTTTCTTTCTTTTCAGCTAGTGGTTGTTGATTGTAGGTACTCTCTCCTACCCATACTTGCTACAAGATCACTCTTTCTTCCTCTCAACACTTTTCAATCACCCTCAGTGATAAAATTGGCTCAAAGAAGGTGGATTTTTCGGACACAGTAAATCCGCGCGTGTTCAGCCCAGAGAGACGCATGAAGCTCACGCTTGTGTGAAAATAAGTCGTGCGGTAGGAAATGAGCACATTTTTCACTGCTTTCTCTCATTTTTTAGTAGTTGTAAGGTGTTGGAAACCCATAATAAGTATTCCATCACTATTTTCTGGTGTTTCATGACTGGTTAGGACACTTTTTGCTAGAGTTTAGCTTAGCAAATAGTTTTTTTAATTTTATTTTTTTACCATTGCAAATCACACATAGTTTAAGTAGGGGGAAGTAAGTGGCCTTCAATGCACAAATTCTATCTGAACAAACTATTTTCTGGTAAAAGATACCAAAAACATATAATAATTAGCGGAAAAGTAAGTGGCCCATGCATCCACACATCTTTAGCTATTTTTTTGTTTTTAAAATTTTTTCATTAGTTTAACTCAATTTTTTGCATTAGTATTTGGGACCAGGACCAAAATATCGAAAAGAAGGCAAGTAACCTCTACCACCCTTGCACCTCTCGGTGAGCCTAGGGATGCATATGAAAGCTTTCTTAAGATAATTTTCCATCCCCCTATAGTGAAAAACTTAGTCTAACTAGGCAAAGTGTAAGCGGACCATCATCCGCACATTGTTTATTTTTTTCAAGGAACAATCACACATAGTGTAATTAGAGAAGGATTGTAAAGGATCACTGCATATCCATATCTTATAACACTTGTGATTGTACACTCAAAATCACACACTAAGCATCGGTAAGCATTGGACCAAAAGGCAGCCATTGTGCTGGGACCTTTTGATGATCTCCATCATTAGGTACATTTGGAGGGGTTAATGGTCACCTTTTTTCCTTATTAAGTCTCTTTTCTTGAATTTTAATTATATTATGCTCTTATGATGCTAGTGTAGGTGGTGATTGAGGCCTAACATACTTTCAGTACCTAACATAAGATTAAATGCAGGAAAATCATGAAGATATGGAATTTTTGTGGAGATTTTGTCATAAAGACTCGGAGTAGACAACAAGGAGAGATTCTAGGGGGTTTTCCACCCTCCTTAACTCCCAAAGGTAGTCAAGGAATCATCGATATTCCCACCAACATATCGAAATCAAAGGCGGCCAAGCAAACTCAAGACCAAGTGCACTCAAGCCATACTTCACTTGGAGTCAAGTGGACTCATCATCTATTTTCTAGGGAGTTCTTGGTAGCTGCCATTTAGGGTAAATAGAGTTGAGTAAGAGCTCATTAGGATTCAAATTCTGGAGAAATGCATTAGGCTCTTTTCTCTTGTAATCAGTTTTTCTATACTTTTATATTGATGTAATGAGACTATCTTTTGAAATGAAATGAGTATTCATAATTTCCCTTATTGATCTAGTTCCAAAGAGCTAGGCTTGTGGGTTAGGACCTAATCCATGTGCCTCGTCCTCTCTTGTGTAATCATTCTTTACTTTAGTGTAATTTAGCTATTTTTGGTTATTAATAGTTAGCTAGTTTGTTGGTATTCTCATTTATTGTTTTAGTTTGCTTCCATTTGTATTTTGATGTAAATTTATTCTGCTTGCATGAGTGGTAGAATATGTGATAACTCCATAAATCTCTGAGTCAAGCCTCCCCCTCTCACCTCTGTAAATGGAGCTTGAGGAAGGTAGACCTTCCCCACAGACCAAAAATGCTTTTTAGTTTATGATTTCTTGGAATGGATGAGATTATTTGTTGTAATTCCATGAACATGTTTAGTATGCTATGGTAGATCTTTGTTTCTGGATTAGGAATGATTTGCTTTACAGATTCAAGTCATCTTTTCCACTATCTTTATCATGAATTTTCCCATATTTATTGCATGAATAGGTATTTTTATTGTAGGTATAGGTAGCACAGTGAAGGATAAGTTCACTTGCACCTCCAGCTTCATCTCTCATCTTCCTTCAACCCTATGTTCATCAAAATCACCATCAGCCCTGTTTTCAGATTTTTCATCCCTACACCGTGAGAAAACCCTAGGGGTGCAAGACATTCCTCCCAAGAGGCTCTAAACTTGGTTAAGGGGTGGGTCACCTCCTAATCATCCTCATCCACCTTCACACCACCTTCCCTACCCTTTTCCACCTCTTTTTGGCATCGAATTTCCCTTGGCCTGTTTCCGGTAGCAATTTAGGACTTGCCCATAACACTTCAGGAAACCTGTAGCAGCACTTGAAACAACACATGTGGGCCTCTTGTTAAGCCCAAAAACCACCATTACCATATTCTAAACCTGCAAGAACCACTCATACACCTCCAGCCTTGCCCCCATGTGCTCAAGCCTTCCATTAGCCACCTTAGCACTTTCTTCTCCTAACTGCAAAACAACACATTTTTTAGCATAGTTAGGTCATGAATAGTTGCATGAATCAAATAATGATAGATAGAGCATAGCGTAACTAGAGTTTGTTTAGCTATTTAGCCCAGTTAAATATGATTAGATTAGTTTCCTTTATGCCATTTCAATTCAACAATTTACTTCGTGCAAGGTACCTAGGTTGCTTTTACAATTCTTATCATAGTCTAATAAGTAGATTTATTTCATTGCAGAAGAGTTAGATGTACTTGGTTACTATGGTATAATTTTTTACTTAATGATAGTGCCATGGATTTGAATCATTTGTAGCCCTAGGCCTAATTCTAGAAGTATTACAAACTTCACCAAGAAACCCTAGAAGTAGCAGCCTTTCGTAGATCTCAGAAGAGGATGACATGAGTAGAATGCATGTGTTGTGTATATAGCACTGAAACCTCAAAGTTTGTACGAACCCTAGGTTGATAAAGTAAAGTAGCGCAGCCTCTAGAAGTTGTAGCATTCCTGGTGCAATACCAGGCTCACCACTTTTTGGCGTCGTTATCAGGGAGGTGTCTAGTATATGCTTTGATCTTGTTTTAGCATTCTTTTATGCTTTCCTTTTTCATGTCGTTTCAGAAATATTAAAAAAATACAAAAAAATATGATTTTCATGCTTCATAGGAATAGGGATACTCAGGGAAAAGTTTTACCTAAAACCCCCACATCACCACATAGTCACCCTTCACTCTTCTTCAGTGGTTGTGAGATTGAACATGCCATATGTGAGCCTTCTGAAAAATTTGAAGAACCTATTGGAGAAGAAGAATATCTTGTTTCAAATGAGGGACCTACTTCACTTATCTTAACCATGGCTGACACTGAAACCCGGGAATCCTTTCCCATTAGAGAGGAAAATGGGGAAACTAATATGAAAAACATTAGCCCCTCATCTCTTCCACACTTTCATGGACTTACCTTAGAAGACCTTGACACACTCATGTTTTAATTTTTTATCGTCTGTAGGACCTATGACTATGCCTCGGATGATCAGAAATTGAAGCTATTCACATCCACCCTTAAAGATGCAGGCTTGCGCTAGTTCATGGATCTACCTAGGAAAAACATTACTACCAGGGCACAGATGCAAGAGGCCTTCAACAACAAATACAAATACTACTGTAGGTCCAAGGAAACTAAGGATGAGGTATTTAGGATGAATCTAGGGCCTGATGAATCCATAGAAGAATATGAAGAGAGGTTTCAGTTAAACTATAAGAGAGCCAACTTTACTCTTGATCCCGGATCACTTAAACTTTTACTTCTCCCATGGATTAGAGAGGAGGTGATATAAACCTTAAATATTTTATTAGGAGGAGATATCTACCAACTACCTTATCAAAAAATAAAAACTGTCTTCCAGAACCATTCTAGGGCAGTTAGGAAGAAAGTCAGAGATGGCCAAAGTACATCCAATACCCCTTCCTCTTCCACCTCCATCAAACATGAGATTGGAAACATGATAGAGGACTTCAAGAGTGACATTCTACACACCTTTTCTTTGCAAATGGAAAATATGCAAGTCAAAAGGAAGAAAGAGGAAGAAGAAAGAGCCTTGGCTATATTTTCCCCTAGATGTACCAGAAAGCACCCGAGAAATGAATGTCCACTAAGTGTCATAGAGGTTTTCTTAGTCTGTGAGGAGAATCATACCACAGACAAGTGTCCCTCCTTACCTGGACTTAACGTTGTATATCAAGGTGGGGAATTCATGGCTAGATCAACTTGTTTCATCAACCATAGAAGGCCTCAAGGCCCTAGGTCATATCAATAGGGAATGCAAGGTGAACCTTACTCTTATTATCACAATAATCAGAGTGCACCCATTCAACCTTGGTACACCCCCACTCTTCCATCATGGCCTACACCTCCTACTTGGCCTTGCAACCCTCCATATCACCCTCAACCTATGAACCAACCATTTCAGCTGTATGTTCCACAACAACCTCAGCGGGAAAATCCATCCCAAGGGTGGAGGCCTCAACATAATCAAACAACTCCTCTAATTACTCCACCCCAACCTCAACCTCAGCTTACTCATGCTGCTCCACCCAAGCTAACTCAAATGCCTGCACATAAAAATCTAAACCTGAACAACAAATAGGCACAAAATATTTATAGTGGAGAGACATCTTATCTAGCTTATGATGTGGAGATATAGGAGATTAACCTTAGGTCGGGAAGAGTAATCCTAGAAAACCACCCTCCATCTCCACCTATATAGGTTGAGGAGGAAAAGGAAGAAGGTAACACTCAGATCCAACAACCTCCTTTTCCTAAGCCCTTGATCCATCCTAGCCAGCACACCCCAGAGGAGACTAAACATCTGGGAGAATTTAAAAAATTATGAGTAAAGATACCACTTCTCCAGGCCATTAAGGATGTCCCTATTTACAATAGGCTCATCACGGAAAATTTCTTCAAGAAACCTAGGAGAAAGAAGAAATATACCCCCACCATCAATTTATTAGGACAGTTGTCTGACTTAATGCTGGGAAGGGTGAACTTTCCAAAGTATCTAGACCCTGGCAGTCCAATTGTAGATGTGCACATAGATGGTGTCATAGTCCTCAATACTCTAATTGATCTAGGGGGTGCCATCAATGTCATGACCAAGGAAAATATGTTGAAACTTAATCTCCATGGGACTTTGAGGAAAACCACAACATCTCTGCAACTTGTCACTAGTACATTTGGCGAAAATTCTGACACTTGGTTCCAACACTTTTGACCAAATGTCAGAAATTTCCCCAAATTCTTTCAACTTTTTCAAATCCCGCCCGAAACCGCCGCTATACCGACATTTAGAGACAAGTGTCGCAATACCGACACTTAGACAAAGTGTCGCAATTACGAAGTATGAATGAATCTGTCGCAATACCGACACTATGCCCTAAAGCGTCGTAGACTAAGTGTCGCAATTGCGACGTTTGGAGGAAGCCGTCACAATAGCAATGCTTTGGGGCATAGTGTTGGTATTGCGACGGATTCCTCCAAACATCGTGTGTCGCAATTGCGACGTTTGGAGGAAGTCGTCGCAATAGCGACACTTTGGGGCATAATGTCGTTATTGCGATGAATTCCTCCAAACGTCGTAATTGCGACACTATGCCCCAAAGCATCGCTATTGCGACGACTTGAAAAAATCAAATGTAAAAATCAAATGCGCGGTCATTTGAAATGCGTGCTCATTTGAAATGAAAAAATCAAATGCGCACTCATTTGAAATGCAAAAATCAAATGTAACTAAGGAATTAAACTGCTTTCTATGAAGACAAGTCGAGGAATCAGCATCGAAAGCTAAGGTCCTCGTCTCGCTCAGCTAAGGGGTGAAATAAGCATAGTCCTGAGGTAGAAATCAAACACAAGGTCACTTCATTGTTCGAGATTGGAGGAGTCGGAAGGATATATTCAATGAAATGGGTTGTGTTTTTCAACGTACCTGATCATTGTCCCTACTCGGTGGAAATAGAGTTACCATAGAAAAGGGTATGGTTTGTGTAATAAACAGTCGAGGTAATGGACAACCTGGTAGCATCATAGATGCATGCCTTATAAACAGCTCGAAAGAATTGATCACATCTTTACTGTAACCTCAATTTCTTCTTCCTATAAAAATTGGGCAAAGAAATTCGTCAATGGAGCTCGTGGTACCCATGATATGATGAGGGAGATCTTAAGTCGAGTTAGATTCTCTCTACAACTACTAGGGACTGTCCATTCATCTACTGTCACCAAGCAGCGGGTGAGGACATAAAAATGATTTTATTAAAAATTGCATGCGCATTCGCCCTCAACTCTTGCAGAACAGCATTCACCCTCAGCATTCGCCTTCAACTCTTGCATAATAGCATTCGCCCTCAGCTCTTGCAGAATAGCATTCGCCCTCATCTCTTGCAAAATGGTAAGTTCTTACTGCAAGCCCTTCCTCCTATATTAGGGTTGACCCTATTTGGGTTTTTTTTGGTCAATTCCATTGGATTGTGTTAGGCTATAGGGTTCTCTCTAGATGTCTTCCAGTGTTCTTTCGGATGAGTTTCAAAGAGGATGTGTAAGATGTGTTTGCGCTTGCATGAATTTGACTCCACTAGTTTCATGAAGTTTAAGCTATGGATTTTAGTTCGACAAACTCATGCAAGTGCACAAGTTTGGAGTATCAATAAATTTGAGGCTGAGGTACTGAGTAAAATAAGAAACACATTGATATGAGTTCATCCAATTGAAGATGGGATAGATCAACTGTTTCACACTATGAAATGTACTACAGATGCAGATCCAAAAAAATCTACAACTTTATAATTCATATTACAGGTGCAGATCCAAAAAAATTGCAATTTTATAACTCGAGAATTTCGAGATCTACAAAGATTTGGGAAATTTTAAAATAGAATGAGCAACTAGTCGATTAGATGGCTCAATCACTACCAGCAAAGAACAAAGATTCAAAAATAGATCCATAATGGTTGAAAGAAACTATATGCGCACTTGTATGGCTCAAAGAAAACTCCAAATTTATATGGTTATCTGGGAAATTTTACATTGAAGAGCCTTTTTAAATCCAAAATTGAAAACTCATTTTGTTTAAGATCTACAAACATCTGTAGAATTTACAACAAATATTTCATAGATCTACAAAGATTTTCAATGAATTTTAGATCTAGAGTATATTACAACAGATCTAGGGTTCTTTCGGGTATCTTCCAGTGTTGAATTTTTTTCCCACAAAACAGAGTCCAGGTAGGGATAACAAGGCAACTTATGAAACAATCTACGTGGATAAATGTGTCTTATCTCCTTCACCAGTCATGCATGCTTTATTTACCACGAACACCTCTGATTTTATATTCATTTGTTGCTTCATCCATTTCACTTAGAAAAAGGATAAGGCTATCCCATGAAGTGCACCCTTTTGGTGTCTAAAACTAACCCAAAGTCTGCCCTTATAACCTACCAGCAGGTGCTCTATATGTTGTTGTCCAACAACTACAGACACATTAGATGAATAATTTGAGGATGGATCAATAGAAGAGTTCACAAAAGCACATAAAGGAGAGCCCTGTGTTGGGCATAATTAAAAGAAATAACAATCTATAAAGCTACACTCCTCAGAGGAACCATGGAGTGAAGAGTCAAAGACAAGAGAACCATTAGCTAAGGTTGTTGTAAGGTTATTGTATATTGATTTCATTTGGTTGTTGTATATTGTTTGGCAAGGAGATTAGAGTGCCTTTGTCAAAGTAAAACCTGCAGGCATTTTACATATCAGGAGTTGTAATCTGCTACTTCTGGTTTTTCAACAGGTTGCATTTCTAGATTTCCTCCTGGAGTTTTTCATTTCTACGCTTCTGTTTTGAATGGGAAATTTCCCTTGAAATGTTTGTTAACCTTGTGAACTCAATTCAGTTATGCAACATCCTTATTCTTGCAGGGAATTTTATAGGAAGAGGAGGCTGTAGTCAGCCTCTCTGCAAATTGAATCACTAGAAATATTAACTTGACTGAGTTAAATTATCTTAGCAATGCTGTAATTTAGTAATATGGATTTTCATCTTACAGGGCACTGGGTTCTGCTGGGAACATATTTTCCACAAACAAAAAGGAAGTTGCTTCACTTGTTGGACCCGGATCACCATTGGAGATGATCGAGCGTATTGCAGAACTTGGAGCTGAGGTTTTGCTTCTAGTATATATTAAAATTGTGTTGCCATCTATTAGTTGTTTTGAGCTGCTGCAAACTCTCTAGAATTGAAATGGTAATGCTAATAAAATACAAATTGCAGGTAGTGACTCTTAGAAGAGGCCCTTCGGGAAGCATTGTTTACAGGCAAGATATTAGTACTCAATTAAACATTCATATTAGGTCTGGCCATCAGTGGGGTAAGAACATGCCAGGTAACTTAGGTCTTGCAATATGTGCTAGTAACTATCTTTTCAACTGTACTAAATGCATTACATATGCAATAATCTTATTTCATAACATAAGCTTGCTGTGCTTGATTTTTGTATTACTTTATTTTGTGTTGTAACATTCCAAGGGTGTGTAACAAACCCACATTTCCAGATATTCCATATTCTTATTGACTGTAGCTGAGATTTTATGGATTATAATTGAGACTATGTATTTATGATTCTAAATAAAAACATTCATGTTGTTTAGCAGCTTGTTTCAAGGTAGGGGAAACAAGAACATTTTTATTTGTCGTCTCGATTATTGATTTTATTTTGTATAGATGTAAAGTCATGTTGTCATCTTTTCCTATTACATTACCAAATCATTCATATAGATATAAATATATGGATATATGTATATTTGAAGAATGTGTTGTGGTAAGAGTAGTACAATGAATGTGAGTAGCTAAATGGTTGTTTCAGCAGTCTAACGAGGAAGATGCAATGGCTAGAATATGACTTTTTCCCTTATGAAGCAAACTTTATGAATCTATGCATTGACTAGTTATTGAATTACTATCTGCAGGGAAATATCTTTGTATATATTACACAAATTTGGTTTGAAAACCTCATTTGGTGGAAAACCATTTTTATGCGACGATTATATTATTTGGATTGTGCATGAAATGATTCATGTTTACAATTTTGTCAGATATTACGATAGCTGAAGCATAAGAATATCATAGAGATGCTAGATGCATTTGAAATTCCACGAGATTTTTGTGTTGTGACAGAATTTGCGCAGGTATTTATGATTGTATTATAGCATGTGCGTACTCTTTTATCTTTCCAGTTTGAAGTATATCAGCATTAAAATTCTGCTCCCAAAGAATTTGATATAGATCATAGACTTATAAATTATTTTGATGATAGGGTGAACTATTTGAGATTCTTGAAGATGACAAATGCCTTCCTGAAGCACAAGTTCAGGATATTGCTAAGCAACTGGTATTTTAGTCTTTATTTTATGCATTTGCAGCTGCAAGTCAATTTGTGTGTGTGTAGATTTTCTCAGTGTTGTTAGTGGTTGGATTAACGATATTTTGGATTAAGCGTGACTTCTTAAAATCTTGTTTCGTTGTTTATTATTATTTTTTGAAAATCCTTAGTTTTAGGACAAACATTTCATTCATGAATCTACCTCCCATTTGATGAGAAATGTGGGCATAAAGGGGTATTTGTGATGAAGAGTCTGCCAGGATTATATACGTATCTTTTTGGAGTTAGGTTAGATTGATAATTTGAGGGGCAGTTGTGTCCTATTTGGGAAGGCTTGGACTATCTATAGGTTTAGTCACTACATTCGACGTCATTTATTTCGAAATAATTCTAATTTTGTTGAATCTCAAGGATTGGTGAATTTAATGGTGAACTGATGGTGGATTTTACAAGTTTACACAAAATATACACTCAAAAAGGAGCCAACATGGCCTTCCTGTTTTTCACAGATCATTGCTTAGTGATTGCAAATATTTAGTTTTGAGCCATTTGTAAGCCTTTGGCATTATATACACTCCTTAGTATTGTATTCACTTTGGATGATTCATTATAAGTAAGTTTTTGATGCATTGCTTGGTACTATTGATAGCTTATAAAACTTAGATTTTGACAAGGTATTTTTTGAAATTAGAGCTAAGCAATTTTTGGTTGCTTAATGATGTGAAGAATATATCTCCTAGGGCATACTTTGGCCTCATGACAAGGTTGAGGTTCCCTTTTATTTTTGGATCTTTATGTTTTTAGTATAACATAAAAGAAAATTGTTTCAAAGTTCAAAGTTCAAACGCACACACATATAAGGTAAGCATCCTGTGGGGTATGCTTACCTGAAGTGCCCTCCACTGTCTTTGGCATATTTAGAATCATTAGAATAAGCATCTGCTACCCTTAATCCATCAGCATTCCCATCAATTTCTGAAATCAATTCTCAACTTTAGTTTATACCTACCCTTCCCCTCCAACTTATCACTCCTACTTCTCCATCAACAGCTCCTCTTTCTACGGATTCGCCCCATGAGGCTATGTTTACATAACAGATTTGTAAAGTGAAAATTCTGTCAATCTAATATTATTTTATGATAAATTGTACGTTTATCTATCTGTGGGCGTTCTTAACAACAAATTTACTAACTTCATTATGAGTTGTCCTATACTGTTCCTCTTGCATACAACTTTATGGGTTATTTGAGGGCCTCTCTGATGATATGAAAATAATTGTGCATATTGTTGTCATTTTTTTACCATCATTTGGCCACTGTAGCTGTCCTTCAATTGTGTTGTACTGGGCATTGACATCAGAGTGCCCGAAACATGAAAAAGCCACGGAAATTTCTTGTTTCTCACTGTGTTTTAGTTCTTGTCAGTATGTGTAGTGAACTTCAGTAATGTAATGACTTCACTGCTAAGGTTTAGCATCGTAGTTCTAGTGGTTAGCCTATATTTTCTGACTTTAATGTATATTTTTCTCCAGGAAGGGTTCTTGGTATATGAATGCAACTCTATGTGCAGATGTAATAAAGAATGCCCAAATCGGGTGCTGCAGAAGGGAGTGCAAGTCAGAATTGAAGTATATAAAACAAAGCGTAAGGTGTTATTTGCTTTTATTGAAGTTATAGTATTGGTAGTGAATTAGGAGCATTATTGAAATGTAATCATGGTCTAGAATGTAAATAACTTCACTCGTTAATGTCAGATGCATTTTTTCAAAAAGAAAAAGCTTGGTTTCAAAATTATCAATAAACTAAGGTGCAACAAGACCCCAATTCTGTTTCAATGTTTTGGTTTGTCTTTCTGTTTGATTTTAGGGCTAGGCAGTTAGAGCTGCACAAGAAATTTCACGTGGGACATTCATTTGTGAATACCTTGGAGAGGTCTTAAATGATCAAGAAACAAATAAAAGAGGAGAAAGGTAAATTTTTATCTTGTATTAAATTCTGTTTTCCTATTTCTTCATCATAAATGGTTCTCTAACTGAATGCACCTATTGCTTACTGCCACTGCTTTTCTTGTTTGTTCTAAATTACTACTATTCAGGTATGACAATGAAGGTTGTAGCTATATATATGATATTGATGCCCATATTGATACAAGTGATTTGATTGATGGTGTACAACCAGATCTGATATATTTTGAATTCACTGCTGATCTGTTTCCCATGGAAGCAGATAACAGTTTGAACTACTTGTAATTCATAATGTATACTATTAAAAGTATAATTTTGCTAGCTTAAAGAAAAAAGATGAATTCCGCACTAAGGAAACTACTTGCCACCAGAAAAAGGCAGCTATAAAAAAATATACATATACAAAGAGAAAAAGGAACCATCAAAGAGGAGATGAATGGTCACATAAAACTACACCAGTGAAAAACACTCAACTCCCACCCTCTGTAGTCAATGCCCACAAGCACAACAATATTTTTCAGCAGAATTCACAATCGTAGGAGCAGCCAAGGTTTCTTGCTCCCAAGTTATATGTCCAGATGCATACAAATCTCTCACTGCAGAGTGATATGCACGAAGTTCTAATTTATGTACTTTTGCTACTCCTTTCTCTTCAGTCAAAGATTTATCTTGCCTCCGGTTTGGACATTCACATGAAGACATAGCATCATTGAAAGAGCTATAGACTACAGGCCGTGATGAATGCTTTTGATTTGAACATAAAATATCATTTCACATATAGCTACTACTACTACTAGCAACAGAACAATGACAACTCTCAACTTCCTCAATAGAACGATTTAATTTGTCTTCAAATGAAGACATGCATACACATTCCTCACCCACATGTTTTCTAGGGAAAGGAAAGGTATCTACCTTTTCTAACAGAGGACGTGATGACTCTCCCACTGCCTCATGGTTCCTAGATTTCTGGATCGCTCTCCTTTTCTGAGGAGCAGCCTCCATGTTGAAGAAATCTTCCTTGTATGCAGATTGCATTTGAATGCCTGGTTTTCTCTTTGTAGCCTTTAAAGAGACATGAGATGTCAAAGGGTTGCACAAATAGGAATTTTGTTTTTCTTACTGTAGCACTTAGAAGGCCTGTAATAGTAGTTACATACAATATCAGCTGTGTAACAGAGGCAGTGTCACCCATCAAGACTGTAAAAATGCTAGGCTTGGGTTGAATTGGAATTTGTATTTTAATATCTTGCATTTGACATAAAGGTAGTAATTCCTTCCAACCATGGTCCAATTGTCGCTACCAATCCTGGTCACTAATTCATCAAATGCTTGCTCAAGGACTGCAAAAATATTAGCTGTGAATATGACATTAATCTTACGAGCTTTTGTTAGGGGATGAAATGTGTGTAACTGAAAAATATCCATTGCTACCAAAGATCCTGTATTTGGTTCTTAGTTGTTGGAACCTGATGGAGGTAAGACCCACAATCCCAATTTTTTAAAACTTTATTGCCCAATCAATTTCACAATCTAGGCAAATTCAACCCGTTCTCATTTCTTGAACTGGAAAATTTAATAAACCTCCAAACCAAAGTCTGGAAATTCACAACAATCTCGATTGGAAATTTCAATACTGTGCGGAACTAATTCACTTTCCTTCTTAGGTTATAAAACCCTCATTTCGTATAGCCTGCATTTGTAATAAGATCTGAATTTCATAAAGTTTCATTTCATAATGGTGATCAAATGAGCTTTATTATAATGTTCATTTGTTACCATAGGCCCACGCACTTATATCCACTTACGACAAGGCTCCCCCTTTTATCACCTATGCTTCCACCCACTATATATATATATACACCTGTATGTTAACTATTATTTGGTTACGAATCCAATTCATAACATAACAATGTTGTTCATAACACACATAACCAGTTGTTGATTAGACCCCGCAGTGCATTTAACATACCCTTTCATTAATCGTCGCCTCCATCCTACGGCTGGAAGGCTATCGCACTACCACTCCATCATCCGATGGTAGTCGCACGACCCAACTACACAGAGGTTAATTCTCCAAATGCGCGCGATATAGATGGTATCACAAAACCTCTCAATTACACGTGTCCATCGCCGGAGTATATCGCGTTGTTTTTATAAAAACAACTCACCACCTTCGACCTTGCGCGGTACTGCCGGGTTTGGATTTAAAAACCACCTTTATTGTTCAATGATCATGGTTCCACTCCTTGCCTTCAGGGTTCCATCGCTCCAAATTTGAACAACCCTCGCCAATTTACAATCCTCCTTGGTTTCGGATTGTGGTTCTCAATGTTGGTCTAATTCATGCATCGACCACGCTATGTTGTTCCAGCATGGATGACCTCATCCACAAAAAGTAGTTGTGATGCAATTATAGGGCCAGAATTTATAATCTAGCACTTGACAGAGTAGTTGTCGAAAATTCCCTCCAAGTATGGGTCCATCGGTTCTCCTGTATGATGATTTAAACCAACAATATTTCCTTTGTCATGCTCCACATGTAGTCCAAACATGACGTCTTGAGTATCTAGTCCAGAATTTTCTACCAGAGTCTTGGGCACAACCAAAAGTGCATTAGCAAAGGCTTCAACTCCTAATTGTGTACGCCCCTTAACAGTGTTCTTGACAGTGTGTTTGAGATGTTGGCTTGCAACAACTTCAAAAGCTCCAGCACCCAAGACTACAACTCTATCTTCAAGTGTGTTTTTAACAGCTCTCAGACCATCACGTACAACATCCTTAATTTGAGCAATAGTATGATCATTATTTCCTTTTATTAGAATTGTACACGAGTGAGGATTCCTAGCGTTTTCCACAAAAGTGTACTTTTCTTCCCCTAGGACATGCTCATATACAAGCCCAACCCATCCAAGAACACTAGGAGACAGATCATCAACAGAATTGATAGCCTCCCCACCACAAGCTAAAACCAATATCTCCATATTGCGCCTCTTCACTCTCCTCAAAGCTACAATCCCTTCTCTTGCAAGAAGATCGAGTGACATAGGATCTATTCCCTTTTGATTGATCACAAAAAAATTGTTGTCAGTGCCATCACAAACTTTCTTCTTCAGGTTAATGATCTTTTGAATTTTCTCATCTACTTGTCTTCTTTCTGCTAAAACCATTTTCTCCCTCTGCTCTGCATTTGAATTAAAGAAACCTGCATTTACTTCACTCTTTTCATATTCTAGAGAGACATTGCAAGTCAATTCATTACAGTCTTTCACTACAGTTTCGAATTCTTGTTGTCGTTTATCGAATAACCCAAACTGCAATGACCATGGGCTATTTCATTTTTTTTTCTAAAAATTTAACCTGTCGTCGCTCGAACGATGTATTTTGCGAATGTAGATCTGAGCCTTGTTCAATATTTGCATCAGAATAAAATTATTGATGATGTGAGACAAGCCCTCCCAGCAACATCTGCTAACGGGCATTCAGAATATTTTCATTTTTTTTTTTTAAATTGAACCTGTTGTCGCTCTTCCGATGCTCTATAAGCGTCTATCTTCGTAAGCTTCAGAAGACCAACATTAAATTTAAAAAAAAAAATTACTATGCCGTCGGAAAAGCGATGTTTGCCAACGTCGGAAGAGCAACGTTCCCAAAAGCGACGTTTCCAAACGTCGGAAGAGCAACACCACTAGCGTCAGAAGAGAAACTTCTACTCAATGTCGGTATTGCGACACTTCAAAGCGTGGTTATCCATAACGTCAGTCTTCCAACACTATACGAGTGTCAATATTGCGACACTTTAGAAGCGTCGTTAGCCATAATGTCGGTATTGCGACACTTCATAAGTGTCGGTATTGCGATGCTTTTGGAAAACGTCAGAACAAGTGTCGCAATACCGACGCTTTATGGAAGCGTCGAAAGATCAACGTTGTGGCTAGCCACGCTTTGAAGTGCCTCAAACTGTCGCTCTTGCGACGACTAGGTATCGGAAAATCGAAAAATTGGCCATCGAAAATTGGGCCAAATTTACTAGTGTGTAGATCGGTCCACAGTAACTCCGGAAGGAATTTTTGAGGATGTTATGGTTACAATTGATTGTTGGGAGTATCCTATAGATTTCATGGTTCTACAACCGAAAACCAAGTTCAATGGATACCCTCTCATCTTAGGGAGACCCTGGTTAGCCACTGTAGATGCTTATATTAGCTGTCAGGTCAGAAACATGACTATTAAAAATGGGCCCTTGTCTGAACATCTAGTATTATATCCTCCAGCACATCCTTCCATTGATCATGATCTACTTGTATGGTTGGAGGATGAAGAAGATGAGGTATATAACACTACCCCTATTTGTACCATAGATGTTTTTCTTAGAGCAGGATAGCTTGATAAATACGAACTCATCGACTATGCCATTCAAAACCAGTCCCCCACTAACAGTCCTCTTGAAAACCTAGTCAAAGAGTCTGAAAGCCAACCTTGGATGTAATTGCACTTAGTAAATACCACCTCTGAAACCACCAAGGTTGTTGAGTTTGGCCCATCCAGATCTCTGAAAATCAATTCAAACCTCTCAGATGAAGAAGAAAAGCAACTATGCCAGATTTTAAAAGAAAACCTAGATGCATTTTCTTGGGATTACGAGGACATGAAAGGGGTGCATCCTTCATTATGCAGAAATCATATTTACATCAAAGGAGGATGCAAGCCTGTGAAAAAACCCCAAAGAAGGATGAACCCAGCTCTGAAGGACATAGTTAAGGAACAGCTGAAGAAACTGTTGGATGCGGGCTTCATTTATCCTATATCAGACAGTGAGTGGGTATCTCATCTTGTTTTAGTCCCAAAGAAGAATGGAAAATGGTGAATTTGTGTTGATTATTGGGAACTTAACAAAGCCACTAAGAAGAAAAATTTCCCTTCGCCCTTTATACACCATTTCCTAGATGGCCTTGCAGGGAAGAAGTTGATCTTTTCCTTCTTAGATGGGTTCAGTTGGTACAACCAGATTAAAATCAGCCCTGAAGACTAGAATAAGACTACTTTCACCTGCCCTTGGGGTACCTTCACTTAAAAATTCCTACCCTTTGGATTGTGCAATGCCCTAGCTACCTTCCAAAGAGTTGTAGTGAGCATTTTCTCCGAGCTAGTCCATGACCCTATTGAAATATAAATGGATGATTTCACACCATATGGGGATGAATTCCAGGAATCTCTCTCCAATTTGGGTAAAGTACTCAAAAGGTGCATTGAGATGCATCTCTCCATGAGCCCAGAAAAGTGTGAATTCCTGAAGAGAGGAGGAGTTGTATTAGGACACTCAATCTCCCAAGTAGGAATATAGGTGGACTCGAGCAAAATCAGTATTATCAAAAGGGTACCTGCTCCTTAAAAGTAGAGATATGTCAGGAGCTTCTTAGGGTTAGCTAGTTATTATAGAAGATTCATCAAATATTTCAGTAAGATGGCTTCGCCACTATTTGGTTTATTGGCCAAATATTCTGAGTTATTTGGTACAGTCCTTTTCAAGAGGTTTTTGAGCTCATTAAGGGAAAGTTGAGTACCGCCCCCATTCTCCGAGGTCCAAATTAGGCTCGGCATTTCCACATCCACATAGATGCATCTGACAAAGCTGTGGGGGCAGCATTCAGACAGTTAGAATAAAAAATACCTTACACAATCTATTTCATCAGTAAGAACTTGTCTAAGGCTGAACTAAATTGTATTATCACAGAGAAGGAGATGTTATCCATTGTCCATGTTTTATACAAATTTAGACATTATGTAACTGGGTATCAGACCTTTTTTCACACTAACCATGCAACCATCAAATATTAAACGAATAAACCAGATTATAATGCTAGGATAATTAGATGGTTGTTACTTTTACATTAGTTTTACCTAACCATTGTTGATAAACCTAGAAAGGAGAATGTTGTTGCAGATTTTTTATCCAGGTTAGCTCTATCTGCAGGTGAAGAAGGAATGGTGGATGACCAGCTTCCAGATCAACATATATTTCCTATATCATCACTCTCACCATGGTTTTATGACATAGCTACCTACTTGGATGCTGGAAAGTTCCCTCCTAATCTCTCATTCAGGGAGAAGAGCAATATCATCACAAAAACGCCCCTTTCACATGGATTGGGGGGAATCTTTTCAAGCTAGGTCCCAACCAAATCCTCATGAGATGTGAAAGGGAGGAATAATTTTTCGATATCCTCTCTGAATTTCACAATATCCCTTGTGGAGGCCACTTTGCTGCAAAAAGGACTGCTTTCAAATTTTTGTAGGCAGGATACTATTGGCCTACCCTTCACCAAGATTCTAGAAGAAACACTAGCAAGTGCAACCAATTCCAAAGGATGGTGAAACCTACACAAAGGAATGATATTCCTTTGCACCCTCAAATGGCCCTTGAGCCATTTGATAAATGAGTCATGGATTTCATTGGACCTATTGATCCACCATCTAGACAGAAAAAGTATATCATAGTCTGCACTGACTACCTAAAAAAGTGGGCTGAAACAAAAGCTATGAAGGTAGCAACTGAGGAGAAAGTAGCAGAATTATTGAGGGAGAATGTGTTTTACAATTTCGGGTACCCCATAGAAGTATTCACTAATCAAGGCACACAATTCACTTCTCCTCTCATTGAGAATCTTCTGAGGAGGCACAAGATTAAGCATAAGAATTCTACTGCCTACCACCCTTAGGCGAATGTCCAAGTGGAAGTGACTAACAGAGCCTTAGAGAGTATCCTCACCAATATTGTGAGTAGAAGTAGGAGATATTGGGCGGACAAATTGGTAGAATCTACTTGGGCTTACAACACTACGTGGAAAACAACAAGATGATTCACTCCTTATGACCTAGTCTATGGAAAGAAATCTTTGCTTTCAGTTGAATTTGAATTCAACACATTAAGGATGGTAGCTGAGCTAGACCTAGATAGTTCAAATGCCCAAAAAGAGAGGTTTTTGAAATTAAATGGGTTGGATTAGTTCAAGATGCAAGCACTCCTCCACACAGAGGTAATTCAGTTGCAAAGGAAGTTCTGGTATGACAAGAACATTAAGGAAAATACCTTTCAAGAAGGAGATGTGGCGATGTTGTATGACTCAAGGTTTAAGGACTTCAAAGGAAAATTAATGACAAGATGGTTGGGAACCTAAAAAGTGGAAAAATGTTATGATAATGGTGCAATTCATATAAGAACCATATATTAGGAAGGAATTCCCCTTCTTGTCAATGGTTATAGACTCAAGGTTTACAAGAAGTCCATGTCTAGGGCAGAATTTATAAATTCCATAAGTAGGGAAGTGTATGTCATGGGAAACTCCATAGTTTCCAATGACTCCTAAAGATAATAATAATAATAATAATAAATATGCATGGGTGAAAACCTCTCTGAGGCGCCCTAGGCCAACTCTAGGATCGAAAACCTCCATGAGGTAGTCTTGGAGCAAAAAAAATAAAAATAAATAAATAAAACATAGAATAAAATATCCTTGGGTAAAATCCTCTTTGGGGTGCCCAAGGCAGGCCTTTGGGTTGAAAACCTCTATGGAGGCAGCCCACTTTCCTTCAAGAAAAAATGAAAAAGAGAAAAAGAAAGAAAAAAGAAAAAAGAAATACCTATGCATTTACGTGTTTTTATGTTTTGTAGGTTAACAAATGAAGATAGTTTTTAATATCTAGAGGAGTGTTTTCTCTTCATTATTTCTTCTTATCTTCTAGCACACTCCATAAGCCACTCCATCATCCATCCCTTCATCCACTTCACCCACCAGATAGGCAACAAATTCATTTTCTTCCCTAATCTGTAATTACTACAGGAAAAACAGGCAGCTACAGGATTCCTATAGCACTGCAGGAAACTCCTGTAAATGCTACAGGAAACTCATTTGTGAAGAAAAAAGGTTTCCTAAGGGTTTCTAAACTTCAGCTAAGGCATGAAATTATGTTTTTTTCCTATGCCTACATTTCCCAACACACTATTTTACTCCATGTGCAAGGTTCCCCTATCTAAACCCTATGTTGCACCTTGGGCGGCTAAATCATTGAAAACTTGGCATAGGAACCATTTATCTTGCCTATCCTCTACTCCATTCATCCCATGAATTCCTCCATACCCTCCATAACCGATATCCCTCCATTCATGAACAAACTGAAAAAGAAAGAGGCAAGGAAAAAACTACTACAGGTATCAGATATTTTCCTGTAGTAAGTATGTGTGTGTCACAACAAGGCCAAAAGATGAAGGAAATCTAATGTAGATGACTCCAGGAGGCCACCAGCAGACTCTAGAGGGACAAGAACACCAACCATCCATGCAGTACCTGCAAAATAAAGAGAAGAAGAAAAGGGTAAGCATCTCACTCAGAAAATATAAGCAGCTCACTCTAAAAAAGTTGCTCACTCAGGAAACAAAAAAAAAATGATGAAGACACAACAAATAAAAGACTGAGGCTGCCACCACCAACTCCATCTCATTGCACCAACTCCTACAGCACCTCACCACCACCATTTAATCTCATGTATGGCCTCTCACCCCTCTTTTTGCATCCATAAGGCCCAAAATAGTTAAATGTTGAGTTTTAGAAGTTTAAAAGGCAAAAAGGTGGCTAGTAAACTTGGCCACCTTCTTAAAGTAAAACTGAAGGAAAAGTGAAAGTGAATGCCAACTAGGCAAGTCGAATCGAGTCAAGTCAAGTTGGATGAGTATGAAGGGGAGTGATCACAAGGTCAACAATGATTAACTGTAGTGGGGGCCAACAGTCTCTAAGGGGAAACTCGACTTTAGTACGAGTCACGACAACACTTCAAATTTGGTTAAAAAGTCCAACAAAGGTAATATTTGTCTCATTTCCACCATTGCATTTATAATTTCGAAGAGCATCAAGTGTAGGAGAGCAGTGGGAGGCATCACAAGATAAACATCAAATTTTGAGCTTTCATGCACCATCGTGCTACAAGAAACAACATTTTTCTACAAATAACTTCAGAAGCACACCAGAAGAGGCTTAGATGGCAGCACAGAGTTGTACCTGTGGGTGGATTGGCTTCCCAAAGCCTCCATATATCAAACCAAAATAGAAAAGTCCCAAGGTAAGTGGATTTTCATCCTCCAACACTGAAATTCCTCCATGTAATTCACACTCAACAAATGTATATTTGACAGTTAAAGGGTAAAAGAATTTTCTTGTTTTTTGCTTCAAGGCCTCCATCTCCAAGACTTACCTCTAAAAACCTCTCACTACCTTCATCTCACAGCATTAAAATGGGAGGGGGATTCAAAAATTTGGAGCCTACAAACATTAAGAGAATTAGGCATCACCCTCATGTTATGGAAATCTTTCGAAATCACCAATGGCTAGGGTTATTCGAGCTATTGAAAGGTTATGATGATGAAATAGCTAAAGAATTTACAGTGGCCCTACAGTTACATTCAAAATAAAGAGCCACCATTGTCAAAAGAGGACTAGCCATAATTCTATCTCCTAAACTCATAAGCAGAGTTACCTCCTTGCCCTTAGGAATCAAATGGGTCAAGGAAAGAATGCCTAGTACTACAACCAAAAATAATTTCTTCCTACCAAGAGAGAAGTATATTGAAGATAAAAATGGTGTTAGAAGATAGAGCCTCCCATACCCTTGGGATGAATTTTCCTTCCACATCATGAAATTCATCTCTTGTGAAGGAAAATTGAGTGTGGTCTATGGTATCATTTCAAGTTTTTAAATGAACTTAGGTACAAGGAGAGCTTCCACTCGAACAAAGATTAAGTTTCCCTCACTTCCTCCTAAAATCCATCACTGATATGAGGCATAAAGTGAGACAAAGGAAATATCAGCACTTGGCCCATCATGGCTTGATAAAATTAATTGTAAATGATGCTTCAAGAAGGCTAATCCTACCTGTATCATGGTCCTCTTTTATAGACATGGATAGGGAAGCCTTTATAGCTACCCAAATAGGGCAAACCATTGTTTCTATCCCTAGAGAAGAAGAAGTAGAAGAGGATGAAGAAGAGGCAGAAAACATAGAGGAAAAGGAGTAGATGGAAATTGAGACAGAGAACATAGAGACAACAAAAGAGAGAAAGAAGAAGCTGAAGGAAAGGAGGAAGTAAATACTGAGGAAAAGCAAGATATGGACCCTCTATTAAGCCATGAAACCTCCCCTCAAGACACAAGCATGTCACAGACCAAGAGGTAGCTACCACTTCAACTACTTTGAGCACACCTGTTAAAACAAAAAGAAAGAGGCAGACACCTATGTACTTCAGAACTAGGAAGAGTCAGAAGGTGAGACAGGGAAAGCCACAAACTCCCACCAAGAGCCCTATCACCATTGAAGAATCACCACAGAAGGAGGAGGAAATAGATTGGAGGAAGGAACGGTACAAGAAGTCACTTCCCCCACAAGGACCCTTGTAACATATATCATAATACGTTCAACAAGGTTGGCAACCCATACACCTCATGCAACCTCCACAGACCCTACAAGGAGTAGAAAAGAGTTAAAATGAAGAAGAAGAGAGTCTTTAGCAAGAAAAACAGAATTTTATACAGGAAACTTTGCTTTTTCTACAAGAAACTCCAACAAGAACAAATTTGGAGAAAAATGCTTTGGTTGAGGAGGAAAAGACAACCATAGGACTGCAAGAGGTCAAGGAAGATGAGGGAAAGGCACAAAAGGAAATACATGATTAAAAAGAGGGAGAAAAATATAACAAAGAAGAGGCCACATAGCCAAAATCAAATCTCAAATATGTTGCAATGGTGCCAAACCCTAGCCCTCAACCCAATCTCAACTCTTACTACACCCACAATGAGGGGGGTAGATTAATTCCTCAAAAATTTACAATTCCTTTGTTTTATCAGTTGGAGTAAGAGAGGGCATGCACTCATCATTCGATGACGCTTGCCACATATAAAGGATTCTATGATATAGGGGTTATGGAAGGAACATTAGATGAATTGAGAAAATATTTATCTGATGTGGGGCTCGGAGAGTCATTTTTGAAGGAGCATTTCAAAAATCATAGGCAGAGAATGTAGCACTACAAGAGCAGCTTCAACAAAAAGGTAAACAAGTGACCACCATGGAAGACTTGTGCATGGAGGCCATTCAACATAGGTATCCTTCAGATTCATATGGAGTTTACCTTAAGGATCAGTGGCTCCTCTTACAAATCAAAACATTAGCCTCCCATGGATCCTTGCCTTTCCAAAATTGTAGACAGTTCATTGATTACTGGAATCAAGCTAGCATGGTTGACAGGGAAAAAATGGAAGATTTTTATATGCATAACCTTGTGTTAACATAATTAAATATTTGGGACCCCAATCCGAGGATGGGGGCTATGAAATTAATGGCCTTAGCATCATGGATGGTAAATGAGGAGACAAGAGCACAAGAGATGAGGAGGGTTATGAGAAGAGAAAAAAAATAACCCGTACACATTAGGGCAGAACTGTTTAGCCCTAGAGGAGTCATCAATAACATTCTAAAGATTGAAAGGGATCCTGAACTAGCTGAAAGATACCTCCATACACAAGCTCAAGCACTAGCCCACTTTGATGATGTTTCTAGGTTGTTGGGAAATGAGTGCATTATGGCTATCTAAAGTTGATGGAACAACCTCCCTCATAGCCTTAGAAACATGGAGTACCATACACCAAAAAGAATAATGGGTGCCTTGGAGAGGGCACCATTGTACAAGAGGGCCATGTGGGCCAAAAAGATTTATTGGCTTGGTCTAAGCTCAGTCCACCCTTGTTGTCGAGGCTGAATGATGGGAAGGACCAAGATGAATATAATAGAGAATGGGAAGAAGAAGAAAACAATGATGGGTTTTACCCTCCTGAGGGGACTCCCACACTTCTTCCTTGGGAAGTAAGAGGGTTCATCAAGGATTTAAAGGAAATGTAGAAGGAGGATTAGTTTCTCAGAGCAACCATTTAGTAGGGGGGTGATGATGAGCTCCATCATTAGGTACATTTGGAAGGGTTAATGGTCACCTTTTTTTCTTATTAAATCTCCATTAGAGAACTTTTGAGGTCTAAAATGGGCCTCCTGAGAAAAATGTACAACCAAAATAAACTTTATAAGAACCAATAGGATTCAAGATGATGATGTCAACCATGATGGATGATTCACCATTTTTGAGGTAAAAAAGTAAAGATTAAAAATAAGATAATAATAAAAATACCTTTTCAACTTATCTCCCTAAGGTTTTACTCAAATTTTGAGCAGGAGTACTCGTTGGATGCAAAATTTAATTCCTCATCCAAGGCGTACCCATGTTGCATACTTTCGATGGACCCTGCTACATGGAAAATGATAAATACGTGAAAAACGTGATTGCAATCACATTTTTCACGTATTTATCATTTTCCATGTAGTCCATCGAAAGTATGCAACGATTGCAATCACGTTTTTCATGTATTTCCCATTTTTTGTGCAGCAAGATCCATCAAAAGTATGCAACATGTGTACTCCTTGGATGAGGAATGAAATTATTCATCCAACGAGTGTTCCCGCTCAAAATTTTAGTAAACCCATAGGGAGATAAGTTGAAAAATAGTTTTTTCTTTTTTCCCTCTAAAATTTGATGATGTAATTTAATATTATTTAATTATTTCCACTATTATTATATAATTTCCTTAGGAGGCCTATTGTATACCTCAAAATTCTCGTAATGTTTTCTTGCATTTTAATTATATTATGGTCTTATGATGCTAGTGTAGGTGGTGATTGAGGCTTAACATACTTCGAGTACCTAACATAATATTAAATGCAGGAAAATCATGAAGATATGGAATTTTTGTGGATATTTTGTTATAAAGACTCAGAGTAGATAGAAAGGAGAGATTCTAGGGGGTTTTCCACCCTCCTTAACTCCCAAAGGCATCCAAGGGATCCTCTAGATTCCCTCCAACAACTCGAAATCAAAGGAAGCCATGAAAACTCAAGAGCAAGTGCAATCAAGCCATACTTCACTTGGAGTCAAGTGGATTCATCACCTATATTCTAGGGAGATGTTGGTAGCTGCCCTTTAGGTTAAATAGAGCTAAGAAAGAGCTCATTAGGATTCGAATTTTGGAGAAAGCCATTAGGCTTTTTGCTCTTGTAATAAGTTTTTCCATACTTTTATATTGATGTAATTAGACTATATTTTGAAATGAAATGAGTATTCGGACTTTTCCTTACTGATCTAGTTCCAGAGAGTTAGGCTTGTGGGTTAGGGCCCAATCCATGTGCCTTAGCCTCTCTTGTGTAATCATTCTTTACTTTCGTGTCATTTAACTAGTTTTTCTTATGAATAGTTAGCTAGTTTGTTGGTATTTTCATTTATTGTTTTAGTTTTATTCCATTTGTATTTTGTTGTATATTTAGTCTCCTTACATGAGTGGTAGAATAGGTGATAACCCCATAAATTTGTGATTCAAGCCTCCCCCTCTCACCTCTATCAATAGAGCTTGAAGAGCGTATACCTTCCCCACAAACCAAAAATGATTTTTAGTTTATTATTTCTTGGAATGGATGAGATTAGTTGTTTTAATTCCATAAACATGTTCAGTATGTTGTGGTAGATATCTATTTCTGGATTAGGATAGATTTTCGTTACAAATTCAAGTCATTTTTTCCACTATATTTATCATGAATTTTCCCATATTTATTACATTAATAAGTAGTTTTATTGCAGTTACAGGTAGCACAGCCAAGGAGAAGTTCACCAACACCTCCAGCTTCATCTCTCATCTTCCTTCAGCCCTCTGTTCATCAAAATGACCATTAGCACTGTTTTCGAATTTTTCATCCCTACACTGTGAGAAAACCCTAGGGGTGCAATACAGGCCTCCCAAGAGGCTCTAAGCTTGGCCAAGGGGTGGGCCACCTCCTACTCATCCTCATCCACCTTCACACCAACTTCCCTATCCTTTTTCCACCTCTTTTTTGCCTCAGATTTCCCTTGGCCTTTTTCTTATAGCCATTAAGGACTTGCCTGTAGCACTAAAGGAAACCAGTAGCAACACTTGAAAAAACACCTGTGGGGCTCTCCTTAAGCCCAAAAACCACCATGACCATCTTCTAAATATGAAAGAACCACTCATACACCTCTAGCCTTTCCCCCATGTGTTCAACCTTCCATTAGCCACCTTAGTAGTTTCTTCTCCTAGTTGCAAAACAACGCATTTTTTAGCATAGTTAGGTCATGAATAGTTGCATAAATAAAAGCATGATAGATAGAGCATAGGGTAAGTAGAGTGTGTTTAGCCATTTTTCCCAGCTAAGTGTGATTATATTAGTTTCCTTTATGTCATTTCAGTTCAGCAATTTACTTCATGCAAGGTACCTAGGTTGCTTTTACAATTCTTATCATAGTCTAATAAGTAGATTTATTTCATTGCAGAAGAGTTAGATGTAATTGGTTACTATGGTATAATTCAATACTTACTGATAGTGCCATGGATTTGAATCACTTGTAGCCCTAGGCATAATTTCGGAAGTGTGACAAACTTCACCTAGAAACCCTAGAAGTAGCACCCTTTCATAGAGCTCAGAAGAGGATGACATGATTAGAATGCATCTGTTGTGTATACAACACTGTCACCTCAAATTTTGTATGAACTCTGGGTTGATAAAGTAAATTAGGGAAGCCAATGGGAGTTGCAACATTCTTGGTGCAATACCAGGACTCACCACCTTTGTCCTCTTCTTACAGTTACTTCACCAAGGCACACCTTAAGAAAATTAAGACTCTCTAAAACTAACCACTAATTGAACTCACTAAATTCTCTCCACAGGGGCCACAAAATAAATTATAGTTTAGGTTAGGACCATCGGGGGTAGGCATCCAATAAGCTTCCATGGTCATTCTACATTTTGAAACATAGATGTTTAATTTTCATGGAGCTTAAAATCCATCTATCCACCCATGGAACAGAGTACCCAAGCATTACAAAGACCCATTTCAAAGGGGGTTAAGCTTAGGCCTAGTGCATGTAGTACTCTTTAGGGCTACCTGATCCATCTAGTGCTCAGTACTGGTAGTTGAATACCAAGAAGCTCAAGACCCAAACACTCGTGTAGGATGATGGTACTTTAGTGGCCAAATCCAGGGCATCCTTCCCTATAGGTGATGGTGCAGGAAACACTAGATCCTCATACCTTTACCTTGGTCGATTCTTCAGCTGCTGGAAGGCGTCGCTAGTTCCTTCAGGATGTTAGCCACAGTACCCATCAGAATATATATTCGCAAGGCCCAATTAAATTTGAGAGTGTGTGGACGATTAGGTCTTTTTAGGCTTTTGAGTATCATACACAAAACAACCAAAACCATATTTTTTTCTTGATTGATCACATAGAATTAATATAAAAGGAAAAATTACCTTTTATTTTTCACTTTGTTTTATGTATGTGATCATATTTTCTTTGGTAATAATATTCCTTTTCTCATAAAACTAAAAAATATTTCCAAAATTAACCTAGTCAACACCATAACAGACCCAGCAAGACCTCGTCAATCTAGATGTTTTTTGGACCTTGCCCCCATTAGAGGGAGGAGTGTCAGGTATTTTTCCATTTTGACGTCAAATACGACACGCCACCACCATTATTGGTTCATCCTTTATCGAGGAATATTTAGTTGGAAACCCCCAAGGGTCACCCAACACCACACAAGTGGAAACCCTAGTAGGGTCACCACACTCAAATCCTCCCACAACCCCCAGGGGGCAGAGGAGCGCTACCCCTTTAGGGAGTCAGTAGAGCACACAACATGGTATGTCATAGGGTAATATTCCCCTAACACCCCCCATACATCATCACACTTAGATACTTGTTTTCCACAGTACACAATGGCATTCAATTCTCAGTTACCCTTTTTAGCATCATTAAACCTTCCAGATCTATCAAAGATAACTAATGACTCCATTGCACATAGCCCCAATTGGCCCCCCATTCCCATGAAGCTCCCCTCGGACATTCCAAAATTCGAATGGAAGCAAGCGGAAGACCCCAGAAATAATATTATGACTTTCCACCTATGGTGTTCGTCCAATAGTATTATTGATGATATTATACGACTGAGACTATTTCAATGCACCCTAACTGGACCTACCGTGAAATGGTATGTGGAGTAGCCTTCCGCTTCACACGGAACCTTTAGCACCCTCGCTATTGCGTTCCTCACTTATTTTCAGCTACCCATCCACCATGATTTAGGGATGGAGTTGTTGCCTGATTTTATGCAAACGCCAGTTGTCCATATCTCGGACCATCTCCACGAATGGAGACGATGTTGAAATTTGTGCAAAGCCAAAATCGACGATACAGTTTTACTGGACTTGTTTTTGAAAAATCTCACAACAGATATCTCAAAAGATGTGGCTACCCAAGGACCTACCTCTAAGGAGGACGCCATTTGCAAAGCCCAGTAGCTCAAACTCATCTATACCCAGTCAGGATACATTTACAATATCATGCCTAATTCCTCGTGTCTGCAAACTTACAGAGAATTTTCAGGCACATCGAATACCACAAAAAGCTTGATCGAGTCATTGAACCAAGGTCACCTAGGAAGCAATATCCAATACTTGGGTTACTCATATGATTCTAACCAGAACATGATGCAACCTGGATACCACCACAGTCAATATGAACCTCTTCATAATATGACAAATAGGGTGTCATCATACCACCATCAGTAGGGAGGATCATACCATCCCTCATAGGGGACCCAATACTCAGCTAGGAATGTTGATGGAAGATATTCTCCTCAGCAACCATACACCAACCAGGGAGGGAAACCAATATTCCCTTTCCCCATCACAAAACCCACCACCGCAAAACAACACATCGGTGAACTTCGTGCAACCTTCTCAGGCTCAATCATGCTAGCCTTATGACCAAGAGAATCGTAATAATCCCCCTAACGCTGCAAAGAAAAATCCTAAGAATAAAAAAAAGGGAGACTCTGGACAGGGGGACAGTAACCAGAAATTCCCCTTGCGATCTCATTCTAGGGGAAACCCCAACCGAAATCAAAACCATGATCCAAACAACAACTCACAAGGGAAAAACAAGAGGTCTATTCTAAGGACAAACCATTCTTGTGCCATATGTGGTGAGTATGACCATTACACTCATCACTGTCTTGAACTCCATAAACTGATAAAAATTCAGGGTAACCACGGACAAGGGGGACCTACACAGTGAACCGATGTAATGCAGGAGCCCTTCCCCCACTAGGGAGTGGTTAATACCCAACAAAAACAACCACCACAAAATGATTTCGGGAACAACAGCCATGAAATTTACATGACTGGTGAAGAAATGTTTTTCCAGAAAAGGAACCAAAACTATAATGACACCCCCCAGACATTAACCCAACAGGGGAAAGCACGAGTGAACCTACTGCACCATTAACCATATCAAAAATACCTATTGATCCCCTTCTAAATATGGATAAGGAGCCAACTAGGTGTGTAGGACACCACTCAAAAGCTTCCCGTAACTACAACATCATGGATGATTTAGCATAATCACCTGCTACCATGTTAGCCTTAGAGGTCCTAAAATATTTCCCAAAACAATGGAAAGCCTTACTTTCCACATTAGGTGCAATCGACCCTTCCAATTCACACCTAATGGATTTTGACTTAGATAAAGCCACCCCTAGGCTTCATTCATTGGTCACCTTTCAGATACCATTGTTAGTCCAAAATATCACCATACATCGATGTATCATTGACGAAGGTGCATCTACATGCATCATGTCCAAGTCGATTTGGCAGAAGTTTGGATCACCTAAACTGAAGCCATCCGACATCATGCTCAGAGCATATGACGGTTGACCTTCAGCTCCCGTCGGTCTATATCAGAATTTCCATGTAAAATTGGCCAGAAAAATGGTACTCATAGACATTAAAGTATTGGACGCTCGACTTGACTACAATATACTCCTTGGGTGGAGTTATATGTATGCCATGACTTCCATATCCTCCTCCATTTTCCAGGTGATGATGTTCCCCCGCGAGGATTTAATCATCGACGTTGACCAACTTACATACTATGATAAGAAACCCATGAAGACTATTGATTTAGTTCTACTTTACGGAGACACAACTATCGAATCTCTCATGCAGTACCAAGAATATAGGCTCGGTCAATTCAAACCATCATCAATCCTAGGATCATTACTAGGAGATCCCCCTGTCATACCAGAGGTAGACCTAGAAGTCGCAGGGGCACCAATGTGCATGATTCTATCATCAAACACCGAGACCAGCTCGGAAATGGAGACCAGTAGTACGGAAACTAAAACCAATGACACAACTTTCCTACCCTACACCATCTCCCAAACCCTATTTTTATACTCTCTAACTAGTTTTGTGTCAAAGCAAGTCTTGGTAACTGTAACATTGCCAAAAATGTCTTTCACAATAGCTGTATGATATTTGGTCCCACCAGCCATGCTGGGACGTCCTAGCATTACTTCTACAGGGATAACCCCTATTGCTCCTCAGGAGGCTACACCGTTTAATGAAACTCCCGTAGTAGATCCAGTTAGAACGACCAAGAAAACTAACAAAAAAGGGAAAAAAATCGAAAATCCCAACATACCTAGGGTATTGAAACCTTGTGCATTATGCGATATCTTATGCCATCCTACCAATATTTTCCCAGAATTAGATGAATTAAAACCTCTTCTAAGCACCGAAAGAAATGTCGCGGCCTCAAGTTACCATAAAAAGGAACAGGCCACGAAAAATAAAGGGAAAGCATTGTGCACCAACCACGTGTGTGCCATATGCAACTGTCATGGGCATTACACTCATCACTGCCTAGAGATGCCACGATATAAGGATGCCCTACAAGCCCTAGAGCAATCATACCAACAAGATCCCTCAAATCCACCCATGCAGATGGATGAGGTAAAATCTAGAACCATAATGTACCTACGAGAGGAGCCTACATCCTACTCATGCACAGTCACCCCAATGGACCAAAGACAACAAAAAAAGGCCACTTAGCCAGCCCCAGTTCGTGAACTATGTGATGAGCTTGACCACCTAGTCACATAGTGTCCTGAATTAAGGGCATTCACCCATTGGTACCAAATCTCTCACATTTCCTAAAGAAACTTAGTTCAGCATCGACGAAATACGTGTCAAATTTTCTACAGAAACCATAATGTGCACTCATGTCCACACATCCATCGATTCTGGTCCATGTTATATTTCATGCGATGATTCATCACTGAAAATTATGACCTAGCCATCTCAGACACAGAATCCACAAATAGCACCACCTTTCGAGGGACGGAAACAGAAAGGACCATAATTTAGGTGGCCGAAGAGAGGCAGTCACCTGAACGACCTCCTCCCCCTCGTTATCACCCTCCATATCCTATTCAACCTTGTGCACTCTGTGATGTACACAATCACTTCATTGTTGATTGTGCATCCCTAGAGTTATTTGAGAGATGGTATCCTATCGACCCTGTATGCTACAACATCTTACGAGAAGTCCAATATTTATGTCAGGCGTGCTCTGGCGACCACCCGAATTGTCATTTCCATTATATCCCCTGATTCCATTCGGCATAAAATATTTTATACATGGCCATAATACACCTCGCCGCAACAAACAGATCGGATTCGAAATCCATGAAAAGTTTGACAACGCAAGAAGATGTGAAAAGCAGATCCATTTTCTTCATATCATCATAAAAACAGCTAGTAAAGGGGCACATCGTCACCCCTAACTAGCCTCCATGCATAAAACCAACCTGTGCATTATGAAGTGCATGTAACCATATGGTCACCCAATGCCCAGATCTAGAATCACCTGCAAATGGTATCCAATCACTCCAACATTCCAAAGGGAAAGGAGTATCGAGGAAATACAGTCTTGTCTGTTTTGTCAAGGAAACCATCAGTCTCAACACTGTACTTACATCTCCCAAATACGCCCTTCAATATACATCATATGCTCGTTGGATGCCCAACACTCGGATATAGTTGGTCTAGAACAAAGAAAACATAACGCAAGGCAGCCTGCCCCCTGTCATTACCAAAAATTTAGGAGAGCTAAAACAACCTATCCTCCTAGCAGGGCCTAGAACCAGCCAAAGATGGCATGCAAGTTATGCGATAGGATCAACCACCAAGTTAATCAATGTAAGGCACTGAATAACCTTACTAACAGCCTTTGCATGGTCACCCCCATCCCACAGATCAATCTCTCCAACCAAGAGAAGATCACATGTTGTTATTGCAGGGTTTTCTCAAAATTCCACCATACAATGGATTGCGAGTACCTCCCGAGGCTACAAATGGAAAGGGTAGTGTTAATTCTAAACTCCCCGAAGGAGCTAGACCATCGAAAACCAAAAAAATCAAGATGGAAAAGGCACAATCATGCCCCAATGCCCAATCATCTCCGAGCCTCCACTTTAGGGACAAAGAATAGTGTTGGTTCTCATACCATCTACTCGATAAGGAATGTGACACCGTGCACCATTTACACCAGTCATAATCACGAAACAGATTCATGTCCCTTAATGGAAACATTTATATGCCTCTACACTCAACAGAGCTTCCAAATCCTGGAAAGTGCTAATACCCTTAGTACGCCACGTGAGGAACATAAGCTTGCTCTCATGCAAGTCACCACAATGGAAATTCCTCCACCACCCAACCTCGAAGACATGAAACACCACATATGATTCATCTCATCATGCATGGGAACCATGACTCATGTTTTTTTCTCATCTGTCATTGGTGTCAAGACTGCTACAACTACAAAAGTAGTTTTACCTTCGATGGTGCAAACTCAATCCGTCTACACCCTGTCGACCTCCTCTGGTTCCACAGCATCAATTATGGAATCCTATTTGTGTTTGTTGACCAACTCTGTTAGGCTTGAACCAACTCCTCACGGCCTCACGCAGACTCACTCCCCCTTAGACACCTTGTTCCATTCAAACGAGGATATTTTTGAGGCCATGATGAAGCCAGATTGTCCGTAGGATGCAACGCATCATCGATCATTTTTTTTTCCTGAAAAACATTCGGACCTAACAATGCAGAAAACCGAGATATATATGCTATTGAATCAAAATACTTCCTCCAATCTGGGAAATTTCACTGGTTCAAAAATCCCATCCTAGTGCCTGACATGTTTAGTTTGGAATCAAAAGACTTCCTCCAATATGGGAAAGTTGATTGGTTCAAAAATCCCATCCTAGGGCCTGAAATGTTTAGTTTGTCGAAAGAGTTAGTCTCCCATCACAGAAATCACTTCGAAAATGAAGTATTCCAGGATTTGTCTCACCACCTAGGGTTCACACACGAATTCGCATCACCATACTATCCTCAGTCTAACGGACAGGTAGAGGTTGTCAACAAAGTACTTAAAACAATGTTACATCGTATGGTGAATAACCATAATAAATTTGGCACCACATGGTTTTTTCTGCCATGTGGGCATACCGCACGACAGTTAAAAACTCAACAGGATTCACACCCTTCCAACTATTGTACGGGGTAGAAGCCGTGATTCCCATCGAACGCCAAATCCCCAACTTACACGCCACCATAGAAATCCTCGATGATACCCAGCCTTTAGAACAACGATTGGTATATCTAGAACTTTTTGATGAAAATCGACGGCATACACTCCAACATAATGAGGCACATAAAAAATGGGTAAAAGCATTATTTGATCGCAACATCACCCCTCGCTCATTTACCAAGGGAGAGTTAGTCCTCCGCTATGATGTCGCGAAAGAGGCCCTAGGACTTGAGAAGTTTGAAAATTTATGGAAAGGTTCCTACATCATAAAACATTGCCTCCTTAAGGGGGCATACATCCTATCAGAGCCCAAGGGTACATGCCTTGCTAACCTTGTCAATGGGCTCTACCTCAAAAAATTTCACCCATAAAGGCAGGAGGTCTCAGCCCTAGAGATAAGATGCATGCAACATAATTTGTTTTTGTGATGATTACAATCATCAAAGTCTTGTTATAAAAAAGTGCTCTAGTGTCACAGATGGATCATCCCCCCATCCACTATTTTGGATTTGCTGATCGAGCATCGCGATGGTCTCAAAATATAGTAGTAGCTGCCTGGGCCATTTACTATCCTAACCTATCGCCATTCTTAACCAACGGAGTATGCATCGGATCATCCACCAATAATCAGGCAGAATACGATGCAGTCATCAAGCTGATGAGAAATGCCTTCAACTAAGGCACTCACCATCTACATATCTACCTTGATTCCCAACTAGTGCTTTCGCAGTTAAACCAAGACTTTAAAGTATGTGATTCTCAACTATTTAGAAAGTATTTGCATGCACAAATATTAAGGCATCAGTTTGATCATATTACATTCATACATATACCAAGAAATCAAAACCAGACAACTGATCACATCTCTAATCACATTCTAGACTGGAATGCATCTTGTATAAACGATCATCCATAGAAAAGAAAAAACCTAACAAATAGATATCCATCATAGGTACAAAACATCCATCAAATAAAATAACCATAGACACATAATCAAAGCAAAAGAAATACATATCTCGCACATATTTATCAAACAATATGTGTGAATCACAATATACAAGTCATGACTCTGACCAGCAGGTTAGCCAAAAATATGTCTGCATGTCATCAAAAAATAAGGGAAGAATCCTCATAACGGGTGCTTTCCCTGAATACACAAAATATCTAGGGCTGAGCCCCACCAAGTGGGTCCTTTGAAATCACAGCTCCACCCGGTGCCAGTACATGTGCAGCAGCCAAAAAAGCAAGTGCCACATGGCGCAATGTTGGGAGATACACCCTCTCTTGAGCCATCAACACCTCAATCCATACGTCGTCTAAATCATCTACAAAACCCTAGGTAGGCATGCCCCGGGTCAACCTCTCAACCTGACCCCATGAGTCGATTAAGTCTGATGCACAAGCCTCAGCAGCAGCTAGCTACTCCTCAATCTCTGCCACTCGTACCTCATCGGGAGAAATAATAGCAACATCCTAGTAATGGCCGCACTACTACCCTCCCCTGAGGGGCCAACACCGCCACCCTGCCATCCAACCTAGGGCTGAGCAGCCCGACATGGGTCCCTCCTTGGTGGCTGATGCCCCACCAAGCAGGAAATAGGATGCCCAGCTGCCCTTACATATGCAAGAGAAACAAGGATAGTGTTAGTGTCACCACAATAGACCTATAAATATACACATCATAAAATACTAAAAAAATGCAGAAAAACATTAAAAGTTCATACATGCGGGGCCCCACACATAACCGATAGGAAGACCTGTATCCGGAGCCCTGTGGAAATCCATCCCTGAATAGGGATAATCCAAGAACATCTGCGGGTTCTCTGGGAACCACGCCTCCATGGTTACATCCCAATATCGACCTGCCTCCCCTCCTCCACCACGAGGCATCACAGGCGCCCATCGCCGCATCCGAGGATTCCAACGAGGACCAATGGACACAGGCACAATCGGTCGCAAAATCACCACCCTCTCAAACATGATGTTGCAAGCTAAGTCACCATGTTCGTGTTCGTGTTCGTGTTCGAGTTCGACAACCTTAAAATTCGAATAAATTTCGACACCTAAAATTTTGTCGATAAAGTTCGACATAAAATTTGACATATAGAAATTTGGAAAAAAATGTATATATATATAAAAATCAATTTTAAGCAGGCTAAAAAATAAATGTGACATTCATATTTATATATTCTAATGTATGTACTCTAGGCATATCTCAAAATATTTAAAAATTTATGACAACTAGAAAAATTTGCATAAACCAAATCAAATTGCAAGCTAACCTAATCGAATTTTTACCGAATTTAAAAAAAAATCGTTCAAGTTTGGCATTAAGTTTGGGTTTGAATTTTCCATCATGTTTGAATTTTTACCGAATTTAAAAAAATTCGTTCAATTTCGGCATTAAGTTCGAGTTCGAATTCGACATCATGTTCGAGTTCGAATTCGGCATCAAGTTCGGCAAACAAAATCAATTTTGTTCGAAATCATTTGAGATTCGGTGAATTTTGAATCTCAAGGATAAAATTCACCAAACCCAGTGACTTAGGCTGCAGGGGATGCTCGCATATGTAAAAATTTTGGAAGATCCTCCTCGGACCTTCCCTAGTTGTGACACCATGCCATCATACACATGGCGCACCCAGTCATAAAACTGATTGGCCCGGAGCCGAAGCAAGACACCAATTTGAGGTCCCAATGTGCTATTGGGAGAAAACGACCCCGTCAGGCGAACTATCATCATTAGGGCACACCAGTTAGCTAGGTCCATCACCACTCGATACAGATGCACCCCTAGGTAAGCGGCACACTGCCACAATGTTGCGTTGCCCAGCACCGGATACTCACACTCCCAGTAGGAAGTGGGTGTGGTAGTGCTTTGCCCTGAGGCAGTAGGCCAGTCACAAAGTACACATCCATCTCCATATGGATGGTGACGCCTCTACGCCACAGGACCATCACCCGTCGTATCATGTTCCAACTATGTACCAAGAAACGCAACAGACTATCCTGTGATCTAAGATTGTCGTTCTCCAAGAACTTTAAAAATCCCCACCATGCTAAGAGCCTCCATTCATTGGCATCCTGAGCGACAAAAATGCGTAGTTCAAGCCAATCACGGCTATGCAACAACATCCTTTTATCAGAGAAAAAACCAAATCAGTGACCAAAAAACCAAAAAATAAATTTTTTAAAAATATTTGGCTCATCATCGTGCATGTTTTCTACACAGCCATGATGTTCATGTGTTTGTATCAACAACAGACACGCAGATCATCGTGAAAAAACACTTCCATGCACGATAACCTCGCAGGAAATATTCCTTCCTCACGAGGTTCGCATGCCTCTTCCTTGATCGCCTGCGCGATCAAGGAAAAAAAAGAAGATAAATAATGCATAAAAATGTATTTGTCGCCCCCCCCCCCCGCGGGAAAAAATGAAAAAAAAATGAAAATTAGGACGTTCAGGGCTCTACCTGACATTGTCGGCGTGAATCTCGGGTACTCAGGCTAACCGCAATGACAAGAAGGGCTCGGTAGCAAGGTCTCAGCTCTGACCTCAAACTCTCAAACAACACAAATGAACTAAAATGAGAAATATTTACCTATATATCACCCTTTTCTCATAATTCTATAGGTCCATAACAGGAGCTCAGAATGCCCAATTGAAAAACCACAAGAAACATAGTGATCAGCACCTCATCACGTCCAAAGTAGGATTCATGCATCCACGCCTCAGAAAAAATCATTTTTACAGTTACAATAGGTACACCGTCTCTTATCACTTTCCATTCAACGTTATTTTCAATATGTTTGAATAGAAAATATGCTTTCACTTAGGGTATTGGTTGCATGTATTACAAGCACGACAAATCACCTATTGCCCCAGCCACTGAAGGTACAAGAGCAGGTGTCATTCTATCCCTGGCATGATAGGCCCCTAAAATAATATTTTCATATCCTTTCTCCACATAAATAAACCATAGGTTTCAGTCACCCGACAATGTTTATCATCGCCTCACCTCGCACATGATAAAAATTATCGTAGGTCAGTAGAGCCTCACCCTCCATGGCGTCCATCACTCAAGTAAACCATACATCAAAAACCTAGAGCCATGACCATAACATCTAAGTCTGGGAAGCACTTCATGTTCATTCATCCATCATACATCAAGTCAAGTTTTACCCATGTCACGATAAAACCCCTTTCTCTAACTACCATTCTCATAAGCAGATTAAATATGCACCACTGTGTCTCGCACTTGGCCTATCACACCCCCATCATCATATCCCATCTACCACACTTTTCATCCGCTTCACCACCCTCGCACCGAGACCAACCAATGCATCCCCCACCCTCATCAAAACACCCTCCTCGCACCATAGTGATAGATTATTTTCACGTTTATTGGGGCACCCGTCTCTGTGCTTGTACATCCACACCCATTCTATATTCTTTTGGCAAGTGTACAAATATTTTTTCAGAGAAAAATCCCACCCATCCATCCACATTTCTCACCTGGCAGCAGTACCTAATCACCCTTGGTCGGAGCTTCGCATTCTTTACCCAACCCCACCACGACACTCATAAAAATCACATACCCACCTTGGACGTCCTACCAACCCCAGGGATTTCCTCACCATAAATTTTTATTATTGTCGTCGCCTGCATTTACAAGCTCCAACCTTGGGCCACTAAATTTCCATCATTAGTTACATCCATCTCTCATTATCATGCCTAAATTAACCTATCACAACTCGCCCTGCTACATCAAAGATCTTGGTCCCTTGCATCAGTACTTCTTTCGGTCGGTTGAGGCTTCCTTCTTGTCGACTTCAACAACCATCTTCCAAGAAGGAGGCAGTACCTTGGATGGCTCCTCACCTCAATAGGGGAATCCTCGGATGGTACTATGGGAGTCATCATTTCCCATTGATGTCATCAATCCTCTGAGACATTCAACTCCAACATAAGCTTTCATGTCAAGATGGTATTGTACTTCACAACTGTTGCACTCTATCAAAATTTGTCAAATACCCGTGCCATCATAAGCATCTCTTTCAGCAATGCTTACACGGGAAGGTCCCCAGTCAAAAACCCATGCATACAATGAGCATTTAATCTGAACATGTCATACCAATATTATGCGTGTGGGAACTAAATTCAACCTACTTTCAAAGAAAAAGCTCCCGCGAGGGCATCAGAAACTGTCGTCATCAACCAACAGTAGGTCACTACCACACAAGGGACACAGACATAACCTCTATATGTCAGATAATCTTAACTATTCAACACATCACGAGCATGGTGTAATATCCCTTTTCAGGATTACTCATAAAACATGTATCAAAAACGCTCTTCCAGCAACATATGCAAAAAAATACTGAAATGGACTCTTGGATCCCATAAATAATCAATATGAAATGTAAATCCAAGAATAGAGCTGAAACAAATCAAACTAGGTGGGCTAAACATACCTCCCACACTAATGTAGCCAAAACTAGTTAAAAACCCCAAGACTGCAAAATGTCGGAGAAGCTGCTCAAGGGACTGCACAGTCTAAGAGAGCGTTTACACATAAAATGATAGGAGAAGAATATATAAACTCATATATTGATAAATAATGCATAAGTACAAATATCTAATCTCCTATACAAAATACAAGACAACCCGGCAAGGGTTTCTTGTCAAACACTCTATATATAAAATGTGATATTTAGAAAATGACTAAATAATCACTGCAACACAGAAGAACATGAGTGATTTAGGCTGAAATATTTCTAATATGATTTATAACCCTCAAGGGCTTCCTCCCATGAAAGGATGAACCTCTCAATCACAAGGAAACTCAACAATGGAGCCACCAAACCATGCAATAAACTTTGCCTCCTGAAAAACACACTCCCTAGAAGAAACAGTGTTGGGAGGGTGAGAGAAATGTGCGGTCTGATACCACAGATCTGAAATATGCTCTGTAGCTCTCCAAAAAGATCTCTCAAGTGAATGAAACCTTCCTCCAATGAGAAACTAGCTCAGAAGCCAGGATTCCAATCCCTTCCACTGCTGCACCCAGCAACACTGCACAATCTTTGGCAAAGCTGTGCTGATGTAGATGGCTGAAGCTTGGCCTAAAAACCTGATGTGTAATGTTGAATACAAACTCTCCCAATGATCTTCTCAAAGGAAAGAGCTGGGATTCCCACCCGAGAACACCCAGTACTAAACAGCACTGCAACTTGCTAAGCAGCAAGCAGCAACAATTCTTGGCAGCCAAGAATGAAAATAATCTACAACATAATGAACAATGCTGCCATCCTCTTCCTTATATCATAAGTGAGTTTGCTTGCACTTGGCCCCACTTACTTAGGTTACTTCTAACCCAAGTTACATTTCCCTCCAAAATTGCGTTATCCAACCTAGGATTCCTCCTTCACTAAAACTGCGTTGTTGACTTAGTCAAAGCAGCTTCAATTTAACCTTGTTCACACATGGAGGTATTTTATTTGGCTTGAAAGAGTGTCCCCTTTCATAATAAGAGTATTTTATTCCTCCTTATGAGACTTATGGGCTTTTCTACCCATTTATTTTCCAACTATAGTTGTTGCTAACTCTAATGTTCCATTTAGCTTGGAAGCTAAAATTTTGGAACATTACACATGGGACATGCCCGCCTCGTAGAAATATTGTATTTATTTTATCTCTTACAGGTTTCCAATGGAGCATAGTACCTATTTTACTCACAGCAAGGAGTCTCCAACATTAGGTTTCACACAAGTTACCCTCTCTCTCTCTCTCAAAAATGATTACACAGAAAAATAAACTATAATTTATTTCGGCTATACAATTCTTCCTAGACGTCATACATTAGGGGGCAAATGTTAACACTGGAAAATAGTTCAATAAAAATACATTATAAAATCTCAAGCATAAGGTACATATAATGATTTAAAGGAAACTAATACACTACAGGACCTGAAAATTTAACTTTTCCTAAGTTCAAGCCGGCAAATTTATTAAATTGCGCACAGAAATTACTGACCCCAAGCGATCCGCATGGCCTTTTCTTCAATAGCAGTGAATATCATTGCGGTTATCCCTCAAAGAGTCATGCGGTCCTAAGTATGTAGAAATTAATCATCCGTGACCACTTGGCACACTTGAAGAAGAAGATTCCCACTTAAGCCAATCAAGTACAACCGCCTTGGAGCCACCTTGAGGCCTTAGTGCATCACACAAAGGAATCAACCTCCCACTCTTGTGTCAACATCCATCTTATACCAAGAGAGGGAGGGAAAATTTGAAATTTGTCTATAAAAGACTGCCATGGGAAGAGAAACAAGAGAACATATTTTTATGCTGGCCAAATTGCTTAAGTGCAAACCAAAATTATGTTTTCCAAGAAGCAAGGAGTGGAAGGATTCAGTTGCTGGCAACCCAACACCTCAATCCAAGAGAATAATTTCACCAAGTGTCCCGTCCGCCATTCTACCATCCATCGAGGAGAGAGAGAGAGCTTGCAGGAATCTTAAAGGGAAGAGACCCCCTTGCCTTGAATATTAGAGCTCCATAACTCTAAGGATTCATTGAAAGTGATTTAGCATCCTATTCTCTTATACCATCAGCAACTAATAAAGGGAGAGAGTTCTCCATTCGAATTATTAGTTTGTTTGACTTGATTGAGCTTGTTATTGTACATGAGTATTTTTTTTTTTTTTTCTTCATTGATGTATCATGCTATGTTCTTTACTTAGTTTACTACATGTTATTTTGTTCCACTAACAATCTAACAAACCAATTGACATGTTACTTGCTTGTTGGAAAGTAGCCTCCATATTAAGCATAGTGTATTCCTTCCGCCCATGTGTCGAATACACTACAACAATGATGATGACCATGATACCTGACAGAACCAGAACTAGAATGGTACATGTGTCCATCACCTCTCCTCTCAGGTGTATCCAAGAACCTTCCATCCTTGATCGTTTCATCTCTATTTTACCTATTCCCACTATGAGATCTACTGTCATAGGCCCCATTAGTCCTATCCTCCTGTCCATAGTTGATCCAAAGTGGCCCTTGTCTCTGCAATTCTGACAAAATCTAAAGAATTACTGCATTGAATTATGGTTGTTTCTCCTCTGCCTTCATGATTTTTTCATTATCTGCTTTGCAACTCCTTATTTCTTGCTTAAAACTCCTCAATGTGTCTGTTAAGCCAGAAGAGTTCCCAAAACCACGTTGCTCATCTACCATCTTTGTAGTCTACCATCTTTGTATTCTACCATCTTGATCTCTCCTTCCTACAAGGTATATTATATAAGATAAACCAAATCATAAACAAGCTAGCACGTACCTTAGTATAGTTTGGGGAGGATATCTCGTTTGCAACACCAACCATTTTAGCACAATATATTACAATGCAGCTCTGATACCAATTACAAACTTCACTTAGAGGCACGGAGGCGAGGATTGACCTTAACATAGTATCAGACTCAACACTCCCTAAGAGTCCCACCACTTTAGGTTCACATATACACCAAGTGCACATGTGCAGGCTTGTGGAACTCAGACTTAAAGACAGAATGACACAGAGCTTCAGAGAGAGAGAGAGCTCAGAATAGCCACACATACTCAAATGCCCTTAATGGCGATACATATTCCTTATTTATAGGATTTCGAGAGAGCTTCAAGAATTTTCTTGAAATATGACATGTCTGCATAAATTGTACAAACTATATATTTTGAATCTAACTTTTCCGTAGATTCTCTGAAATGTGGATCAAATCCCACCAAAATTCGGAGAAGTTCTTCAAGTTTCAAATATTTGTTTGGAAATTTAACCTAAGATTTTACTTTGGAGGATAGAACCCTCCACTTATTCATTTTAAACTCTCCTAATATTTACATAGTGGATATTTTATCGAAATCCCACGATACCAGTCACACTCACTGTCAGGTGACTAGACATGAAATACTATTGTCTGTGCTTCTTTCAAATATCATGTCAGTTGCTTGGATATCCATAATTATCACGATCACTTGAGTAATACAAATGTTGCGAAATTAGTGACAAATGGACTTCTGCATGAGGTGGCATGATATTATAGCATGGAAAAAAGGAGATCCATACATGCTAAGTACTCTTTCATCTGTAGGATTACAATTTGATCCAAATAATTGAGATATTTCTTTATAGATGGGTTTCTCTAGTGGTTGAATACTATGTACTTTAAGTTGTTGAAGAAATGTTCTATATGGAAGCAAAACCATGCCTCAGAATGAGCTGTTGTTCGGATGTTTTCTCGGAGGTAATCAATAAATTCATTTTTTCTGATGTTCCAAAATATTCCTTCCCTCGGGCATCAATCATGTAGCAGTATTTTCAACCAAGGTGACCAGTGGTTGTAGGGATTACTCATAGAACTACATTCGAACAACACCCAAACCCTTTTGGAATATTTGGTGTATATCAGGATATTATAATAGTTTTCATAGCTCAACCATGGATTTTACAAAAAAATATATCTTTGTCCTAAAAAAGGTGCAAATCTAATGGTATGTTGAAACATTTTGGGTGCCTCTATAAAATACATAAGATTACTTACATTACTATGGCTAATATTAATCCATTTTTCAAGCATGACTTCATATGCAAGACTCTCCTTGACCCTATCTATGAGACACTGAAAAAAAAATGACATATGAAAATGTTTACATATTAAAACCCACTGAAAACCCTCTAGAGCAGGGGGAGGTGATGATGAAGTTGAAGCTGGTGGATAACTGAACATCTTGATCTCTTTCGGAGTTGCTTCTCTTGTAAGAAAATGTGCTAAGAAATTTATTTACCCTTTTTATATTCAATTTCAAAGTCTAATCCATCCAACCATAGGATCCATATTAGTATACTATTGTTGCCTTGTTCTAATAATCTTTTGTTTCTAAGCATCCTAACCATATGTTTCAGGTATGTTCTTACAATGAATCTTACTGACTTTAGGAACAACCTGAATATTTTGATTCCATTTTTTATAGAAATGATTTATTTATGAGAAGATGGATACTCGAGTTCAGTGTCATTGAAACATCCAGATGCATATGAGAAAACTTCTCCCCTTCTTGCATGCTTTTGCATCAAAAATCCTGCCCATACTTCATTAGATGCATCTATTTCTAAATGTAAGGCAATTCATGCCTTGGAAGAACCAGACTTGGAAAATTTTGGACCTTTTGTTTAATAATTTGAACTACAATCGTCATAGATGGGGACCATTCTATTCCTCTAAGCCTATTTTGTAGGACCTTGAGATCTTTGGCTTGATTTTCATTAAATTGTTGGATGTAGTTGAGGCTTCCCAAGAACCTCTGCAATTTCCTGCGGTCATAAATGGCATCTAGAAATTTGATTAAAGATTTCAACACATGTTCTTGCAATTCAACTTTTCCTTGGAATAGGATTAGTCCTAAATATTCAATTCTAGTTTTCGAAAACTCAATCTTAGGCTTGCTGAGGACTAGCTCATGTTTAATAATCTTGTGGTGTACTATCTCCAAATTCTTTCTATGTTCTTTGAAATCAAAATAATAGATTAGTAAGTCATAAATATAAACATTAACAAAGTTCAAATATCCAAAAATGTCTTCCATTATTTTTTGAAATTCAGAGGGTGAATTCTTCAATCAAAACAGCATTACTCACCATTGGAACTGTCCTTGTGCCACCACAAAACCATTCTTGTATCTCTCAGATGGTTTGATCCCTATTTTCCAGAATTTTCTCTTAAGTTCAAATTTTTTGAACACATTCTTATTGTTGATGTTATGAAATAAAGCTACTTTAGATGAAGGGAATACTTGATATGTAGCAATGAATCATTTAATTCTCTATATTTGATCACCATCCGAGTTTTACCTCTCTTTTGTTCTGAATGTTTGTTGACATAAAATGTTGGACAAGCCCAAGGTATTCCACTTGTTTCGATCAATTTTCGTTATAATAGTTCAAGAATTTCTTTCTTACAAATTTCAAGCTCTAGTGGGGACATCTAGTTTGTTGATGACTTCTGAGGTGTTCCTGAGTAATTTTCTTTGTAGGGAAGATCCAAAAAGTACTATTCTCTTTGCCAAAATGCATTGGGTGCATCTTCTATACATTCTACTTCATTTTTCTCTTTTATTTCTTCTGATGTATTCTAGCACTCGGATTTCAAAATTTCTGATTACTTTGTTGCTCTTTGCTAGTTATTCAAGAGAACATTTAACTATATGTGGGACTGGGTCTACAATTATATTTACATAGCTAGACTTACTAGGAATTTTTACAGTTCTTCCTTGGATGTTGAGGAAACTGTGGTTTGCTTCTACAACAAGAGGAAGATGTATTCTTACAAAATCTTGACCCAACAAAATATAACTTCTAGTATCAAAATTGTACAAATCTACAGATGTAGGCTTTCCATTAAGAATAATTGGGAAATCGGGAACCATAGCTCTAATAGTCATTAACGTCTTATTTATGGCTCTAAACTACAATCTTGTGGGTTGCCAATAATATTCTGGAATGGCACTATGCTTTGCACATCAATTCATAGCTCCTGTGTCTAGTTTTGAATCCAAATAATATTTCTTATAACTACTAATCTTGACATTTATTCTAATAACAATCCTATCTTCAAATTCCTTCATCTGAAGAATAGATGTGTCTGGTTATGGCTGGTGATCTTCTGGTATGCATTGTAATGCTTTTTTTATCTCGGTCATGATATTCTTCTTCTGTGAGCACATATTAAAATTCTTCTATCATTATTGAATCTTTTAGTTTTGCAAGTTGTTTTTGTTTTACAACCAATTATTTTTGGTCAGCTCTCATACTGGTTATAATTTCTTTAACCAGACCTCTTTTTTCTTCAATGGTGGTTTCTAAGTGCAATATTTCTTCGTTTAGTTTGCTAACCTGGTCTATTTCTTCTTCTTCGTCTAAGAGATTCTCTATGATAGGAGTAGGTTTCTTAAACCCATAGGACTTTCTATGATGAAAAAATCTTACTTCTTCTCTTCTTGTGGTAGATATGTGAGGAAACTGCTTACTATGTGGAATTTTGGACTTTTTGCTTAATAATTTGAACTGCAATCATCATATATGGGGACCATTCTATTCCTCTGAGCCTCTTCTGTAGGACCTTGACATCTTTGGCTTGATTTTCCTAAAACTTCTGAATGTAGCTGAGGCTTCCCAAGAGCCTATGCAATTTCTTGCGGTCATAAATGAAATCTGGAAATTATGTTAAAGCTTTTGACACATGTTATTGGAATTAAAATTTTCCTTGGAATAGGATTAGTCCTAAATATTCAATTCTAGTTTTTTCAAACTCAAGCTTAGGCTTGTTAAGGACTAGCCCATGTTTAAAAATCCTATGGTGAACTATCTCCAAGTGCTTTATATGTCATTTTAAATCAAAATAACATATTGGTAAGTCATCAATATAAACAATAACAAAGTTCAAATCTCCAAAAATGTCTTCCATTCTTTTCTGAAATTCAGAGGGTGCATTCTTCAATCAAAATGGCATTACTCGCCATTGGAATTGTCCATGTGGCACCACAAAACCAGTCTTGTATCTGTTATATGTATTGATCCCTATTTTCCAGAATCCACTCTTAAGGTCAAATTTGTTGAACGCATTATTATTGCTGATTTTATGAAATAAAGCTCCTTTAGATGGCATAGGATACCTGATAGGCTACAAGGAATAATTTAATGCTCTATAGTTGATCACCATCCGAGGTTTACCTCTCTTTTGTTCTGAATGCTTGTTGACATAAAATTTTGGACAAGCCCAAGGGATTCTGCTTGGTTCGATCAAATTTAATTCTAATTGTTCAACATTCTCGTTCTTATAGAGTTCAAGCTTTGGTGCGGACATCTGGTTTGTTGTTGACTTCTGAGGTGTTCCAAAGTAATTTTCTTTGTAGGGAAGATCTACAAAGTACGGTTCTCTTTGCCAAAATGAATTGGGTGCATATGTTGTACATTTGTCTTCAATTGTCTATTTTATTTCTCTTATGTATTCTAGCCCTTGGATTTCAACATTTCTGATTACTTTGTTGATCTTTGTTAGTTTGTCAAGAGAACATTCAACTATATCTAGGACAGGGTCTACAATTATATTTTTATAGATGGACTTACTTGGAATTTTTACAGTTCTTCCTTGGATGTTGAGGAAAATGTGGTTTGATCCTACAACAAGAGGAAGATGTATTCTTAAAAAATACTGACCTAAAAGATATCACTTCCTATATCAGAACTGTACAAATTTACAAAACTAGGAATTCCATTAAGAATAATTGGGAAATCGGGAGCCATAGCTCTGATAGTCATTAACGTCTTATTTACAGCTCTAAACTACAATATTGTGAGTTGCCAATAATATTCAAGAATGGCACTATGCTTTGCACATGAATGCATATCTCCTGTGTTAGTTGTGCATCTAGAGAATATTTCTTATAACCACTAACCTTGACATTTATTATAATAACAATCCTATCTTCAAATTCCTTCATCTGAAGAATAGATGTGCCTGGTTATGGTTGGTGATCTTATCGTATGCATTGCAATTATTGTTGCTCCCGGTCATGATCTTCTTCTTCTTTGAGCACATATTCAAACTCTTCTATCATCATTGAATCTTTTATTTTTGCAAGATGTTTTTGTTTTACAACCAATTCCTTTTGGTCAGCTCTCATACTGGTTATAATTTCCTTAACAAAACCTATTTTTTCCTCAATGGTGGTTTCTAAGAGCAATATTTCTTCTTTTAATTTTCTAACCTGGTCTATTTCTTCTTCTTCTTCTAAGAAATTCTCAATGATAGGAGTAGGTTTCTTAAACCCATAGGACTTTCTATGATGAAGAAAGCTTAATTCTTCTCTTCTTGTGGTAGATTTGTGAGGAAACTGGGTGGAATGTTAGATAAGGGCATATTGGAAATATGTGCAGATATGGTAGGAGTGTCATTTGGATAGTAGGCACCAATATTTATCGCGCTTGGCTGCATGGTTTTTGCAAGTTGATGTTGGAGGGTTGAGATGCATTCTGTGAGACAGTGTTAGATGGTGAAATACCCTGGTGTGAGGGAAGAAATATGAGATTGTAAAGATGAAATTTTAGAGCGTAGGTCTGTAGGATTCTCTAAATGAAACATATTGACATCTAAAATATAGTCAAGATTTGAGGGGGATTTAGAGCAGGATGAATATTTGAGATGTGGATATGGTAGGTTTGACTCATCTAAATATATGACTGAAAAATATTCCTCAGTTTGTGGGGGCTGATCTACTTGCTCCCATTCAGTGGAATCATAAATATTAGAAAAAAAGTCAAACAATTTATTTTGGAAATGAGTTTTACCCTTCAAAGGATATTTGCTAGCCCAATGACCCGAATTCTTGCAAATGAAACAGATTTCTGATTATGCTCTCTGGGCGCATTCTTGCCTTCTCTTGAAGTATCAGTTTCTTGGTGTTTTAAACCTTTGTCTTCTAGGGTAAAACCTTCTGGGATGGCTTCTCTTCGTGCATTTTTTACATTGGAAATCACTTCCACATTGTCCTTTGTTAGCATTCTTCCTTTTTCTTTTGCATCCAAACGTTTCGACGTAGATATCACATACACGTGCATTGAAGCCGAGTTGTTTCTTTACTGATTTGGTTGTATTTTTCGGGAGGAATTATTTTTGCAGAGTAAATACAATTTATTCATGGAGTCCTGCAAGAGAAGTATTTTCAATGTCTATAGTTTCAGCTTCAAATCTAGCCCTGAAAAGATCTGGGATTCTGTTAGGCATCGCAAACAAATATTTTCTCAAATAAGCTATATTTTGTGGGTCTCTTGCCTTATAAAGAAGATCTTTCATTGTGCAAAAAAACTCAGGAAGTTCTTTTATATCATAAAGTCTTTGGTTCATCAACATATATGCATAATGATGGCCATCAACCTTAATTTCTACATAAAACTCATGGAGAACTTCCCTTACAAGTTCAGGGTTGACTTATCACTATTCATAATATTGAGTTTGTCAGATTCATTCATTCTAGACCACCATAATTCTAAGTTACCTTAGAAACCCCAAGTTATCATTTTATAATGTATGTGATGTAATATGTGTTATCTGTCAATAAAATTGTGCCTTCCCATTCTTTGTGTTGTCTCTATTATTTGAGTAATCATTCTAAGCCATATTAACTATCAGCATAGTAAGCGAGATGTGGTCAGTAGTGTGAAGACGATATATGATAGCTTGTTGTAGTAAAGTTTGCTGGTGGACCATGTTTCTAGAGAATTGAAGCCAAAGGAAGGCATTGTAACTCCGAGGGAGTCCCATTTATCAGGTGCATAGTATTTTACCTTCACATATTTCTTTTCCTTACCTGCTTGTGCAATACTGAGTAGTGAATTACAGTAATAAATGGCCTCCAGTAGTTTTGATTTCCCTGTTGATATGAAAGCCCCAATGAAAACTAGTTGGATTGGAAGGACATTAAACAAGTCACATTTTGAACCCTTGTATGATACCAGGGTGGTAGTCTGGGAAGTTACCCCCAATCCTAATTGGAAACTTCCTAAAATATCTCCCAGTTAGATCTATGACCTTCCAACATTTAAGTTTCGTGAAACCAATCTTATTACATACGCCTCTGTAAATGTAATTATCAATATTACCCAGCCTATGTATCAAATACCTCTCATAAAACCGGAAGATGTCTAATGGGCACTAGAGCAAGGTTATAAGTATGTACATCTTGGACTAATACAATTTTGATTTATTCCTCTTGTCAAACCTGGTTTGAATGTGTCTTTCTTAGCCTGTGTAATTGACTCGCGCCATAATAAATTCACTGATGCTCTACTATGTGGTTTTGAGGCCCCTTTGCATAATGGTTCAGTTTGGTCATCTATCATCCCACACTACCAAGCATCATTAAATGAATCACAAATTAATGAACTACTTCAAGCCTACATCCATTTTTCTGGCTTTGATATGTTTTGGCAGTCTAATATTGCCTAGTTACATACCACTCTTTGTTTAAGATTTGTCTCCATAACACTCCCAGCTCTCAATCCTTAGATTACTCAAAGAGAAACAACAGAAGGAGTGGTGGTTGGACCTGGTAATTTCACTTCTATCACAATAGGCCTTTCCTAATTAAAAATTATTGATGAGTGGACTGCAGAATACCATCCATTGCCTCAAAGGTATTTTCTGACTCCATAACCTAAACTATTTTCTATTTCCAAGTAAATTAGAGGACCAGTCATTAAACTAAGGAATGACTATGCAGTATCCCAAATCCCTGTTAGAAGTCACTATTTCAAAAGCCATGATACTCTCGACCTCAATAGGCATATGGAAAAAAAAAAGTACATATCCTCCTCTCAATGAAAATTTTGTATTGCCTACATATTGCCTCTCCAAGAGATATTAATTTCATGAGATAAACACTGCCTAGAGAAAGGCAGAGGATGATCTAGAAAAGCATCTACTCCTAGAAAGGAGACTTGCTCCTAGAAATTTTGTACAAAAATTTAAAGATGGAAATGTTGTAGCTAATGTGGATTTCCTACAATATAGGAAATTGATGGATGAGAAGCCCCAAGACATTATAAGGCTTCAGAACTATAACAATTATCATCTAACATGTGTAGCACATATTCTATATGACTCATCACAAGAAGTGCTTAAAGTATAGTCCCCATGTGTCAGGACTCCATTCTAGTTTAGATGATTTGAGTCAAAAATATTATGAGCATTTTGACGAGTTAAAAGATGTAAATATGAAGCTAGATAAAATTATGGAAGTAGTAGTAGATTTAAAGTTGAGTTTGGAAAAATAAAATCTTGGTTTAGAAGAAGCACTTACTACAACAAAAGTTTATAGCTAGACATTCTAGCTAGAAGAAAGGAAACCTGAGGAGAAAAATACTCCATTACTACTCAAATAGTTCTTTGTACATAGTCCCGGAACTTTACAATTTGAAAATTTTATTTCATTTTCTATAGGAAAATTGGCTCTAGTTCAATCACAGATCCCAGTCTTTGATATGCCACAATAGAACAAATAAAAAATAAAAATGGTAAAAGAAGAATGACAAGGATCTAGAAAAATACCTAGGAGTGAAGATAGTGATAGACCAAACCGAATTTTTGAATCTGCATGGGAAAAATGGTGTAATTCCAAGTATGGTTCTCCTGGAAAAACTCCATATGCTCCTTCAAACATTAATGACTCCACTACTCTTAGCCAAGCTAACATTACTCAACCTCCAATGACAAATCTGAACTAGAAATCTAAAAATGAAATCCTCATGGCAATCCATACTTGGAGTGCAAGGGAAAGCACTCAAAATTCCATTCATAGAAACAGAGTCTCATGGTCAGAATTAGCTTTAAGGATAACTTGGGGTTTCCAAGGCAACTTAGAATTATGATGGTTTAGAATGAATGAATCTGACAAACTCCATATTATGAATAGTGATAAGCCAATCGCTGAACTTTTCAGGGAATTTCTCTATGAGTTTTATGGAGAAATTAAGGTTGATGGCCATAATTATGCAGATATGTTCATGAGCAATCTTCTTTATAAGGCAAGAGACCCACAAAATACAACTTATTTGAGAAAATATTTTTCTGCAATGCCTGGCAGAATCCCAGATCTTGTCAGGGCTAGATTTGAAGTTGAAAGTATAGACATTGAAAATATTTATCTTGCAGGACTCCATGAACAAATTTTATTTACTCTACAAAAATAATGCCTCCAGAAAAAGACAGCCAAATCAGTAAAGAAACAACTCGGCTCTAACGTCAACCTGTCAAAATCACGCAGCCAAGCATGGTAAATCTTGGCGCCTACTATCCAAGTGACACTCCTACCACATCTGCACATATTTCCAATACGCCCTCATATAACATTCCACCCAGGAAGCATTTTCCTCACAAATCTACCATAAACAGAGAAGAAGTAAGCTTTCTTCATCATAGAAAGTCGTATGGGTTTAAGAAACCTACTCCTATCATTGAGAATCTCTAAGACGAATAAGAAGAAATAGACCAGGTTAGAAAACTACAAGAAGAAATATTGCACTTAGAAACCACCATTGAAGAAGAAAGAGGTCTGGTTAAGGAAATTATAACCAGTATGAGAGCTAGACAAAAGGATTTGGTTGAAAAACAAAAAAACTTGCAAAACTAAAAGATTCAATGATGATAAAAGAATTTGAAGATGTACTCAAAGAAGAAGAAGATCATGATCGGGAGTAGCAAGAATTACAATGCATACTAGAAGATCACCAACCAGAACCAGTTACATCTATTCTCCAAATGAAGGGATGTGAAGATAGGATTGTTATTAGAATAGATGTCAAGGTTAGTGGTTATAAGAAATATTCTCTAGATGCACAACTAGACACATGAGCTATGAATTCAGGTGCAAAGCATAGTGCCATTCCTAATTGCCAACCCACAACCTTGCAGTTTAGAGCCGTAAATAATATGTTAATGACTATAAGAGCTATGGCTCCCGATTTCCCAATTATTCTTAATGGAATGCCTAGTTCTGTAAATTTGTACAGTTCTGATACAGGAAGTGATATTTTTTTAGGTCATATTTTGTAAGAAGACATCTTCCTCTTGTTGTAGAAGCAAACCACATTTTCCTCAACATCCAGGAAGAACCGTAAAAATTCCAAGTATGTCCAACTATAAAAATAGAATTGTAGACCCTGTCCTAGATATAGTTGAATGTTCTCTTGACAAACTAGAAAATATCAACAAAGTAATCAGAAATGCTGAAATCCAAGGGCCAGAATACATAAGAGAAATAAAATAGAAAATTGAAGCAAAATGTACAACATATGCACCCAATTCATTTTGGAAAATAGAACAGTACTTTGTGGATATTCCCTACAAAGAAAATTACTCTCGAACACCTCAGAAGTCAACAACAAACCAGATGCCCTGACCAAAGCTTGAACTCTGTAAGAAAGAGATTGTTGAACAATTAGAACGAAAGTTGATCGAACCAAGAAGAAGCCCTTGGGCTTGTCCAACATTTTATGTCAACAAGAATTCAGAACAAAAGAGAGGTAAACCTCGGATGGTGATCAACTATAGAGCATTAAATGATTCCTTGCAGCCTATCAGGTATCCCTTGCCATCTAAAGGAGATTTATTTCAGAAATCAGCAATAATAATATGTTCAACAAATTTGACCTTAAGAGAGGATTCTAGAAAATAGGGATCAATACATTTGACAGATACAAGACTGGTTTTGTGGTGCCACATGGACAGTTCCAATGGCGAGTAATGCCATTTGGATTGAAGAATGAACCCTCTGAATTTCAGAAAAGAATGGAAGACATTTTTGGAAATTTGAACTATGTTATTGTATATATTGATGACTTACTAATATGTTATTTTGATTTAAAAGGACATATAAAGCACTTGGAGATAGTTCACCATAGGATTTTTAAACTTGGGATAGTCCTCAACAAGCCTAAGCTTGAGTTTCAAAAAACTAGAATTGAATATTTAGGATTAATCCTATTCCAAGGCAAAGTTGAATTCCAAGAACATGTTTTGAAAGCTTTAACATAATTTCTAGATGCCATCTATGGCTGCATGCAATTGTAGAGGTTCTTGGGAAGCCTCAACTACATTCAGAAGTTTTATGAAAATCAAGCCCAAGATGTCAAGGTCCTATAGAAGAGGCTCAGAGGAAAAGAATGGTCCCCATCTATGATGATCGCAGTTCAAATTATTAAACAAAAAGTCCAAAATTTTCCAAGTCTAGTTCTTCCAAGGCATAAATTGCCTTACATTTTAGAAATAGATGCATCCAATGATGTATGGACATGAGTTTTCATGCAAAATCATGCAAGAAGGGAAGAATTTTTCTCATATGCATTTGGATGTTTCAATGACATTGAACTCAGATATCCATCTTCTCATAAAGAAATCGTTGTTGTCAAAAATGGAATAAAAAGATTCAGGTTGTTCCTAAATCCAGTAAGATTCATTGTAAGAAGAAACCTAAAACATATGGCTGGGATTCTTAGAAACAAAATATTTTTAGAACAAGGAAACAATAGGATACTAATATGGAGACTATGGTTGGATGGATTCGAATTTGAAAATGAATATAAAAAGGGTAAAGATAATTTCTTATAATATTTTCTTACAAGAGAAGTAGCTCCAAAAGGAATCAAGATGTTCACAATGTCCATCAGCTTCAACTTAATCATCACCTCCCCGTGCTCCAAAGGGTTTTCAGTGAGTTTTAATATGTAAATATTGTCATATGTCATTTTTTTCAGTGTCTCATAGATAGGGTCAAGGAAGTCCTTCATATGAATTCATTCTTGAAAAATGGATTAATAGTAGCCATAGTAATCTAAGTAATAATATGTATTTTATAGAGTTTCCAAAAATGTTTCAAGGGGCCATTAGATTTTCACCAATTGCAGGACAAAGATATATTTGTTTTTATTTGCCATGGTTGAGCTATGCAGATTATTGTAATATCTTGATATACACCAAATATTCCAAAAGGGTTTGGCTAATGTTCGAATGTATCTCTATGAGTAATCCCTACAACCATTAGTCTCCTTGGCTCAAAATATTGCTACATGATTGGTGCCCGAGGGAAGGAATATTTTGGACCATCAAAAGAAAAAAATGTGTTTATTGATTACCTCCGAGAAGACATCAAAACATCAGCTCGGTCTGAGGCATGGTTTTTCTTCCAGATAGAACATGTGTTCAGCACACTTAAAGTACATAGTATTCAGCCACCAGAGTAACCCATCTATAAATAAATATCTCAATTTTTTTTATCAATTTGTAATCTCACATATGAAAGAGTACCTAGCATGTATGGATCTCCTTTATTTATGTGCTATAATATCATGCCACCTCATGCAGAAGCCCATTTTTCACCAAGTCTGCAACATTTGTATTACTCAAGTGACGGTGATAATTATGGATATCCAAGCGACTGACGAGATCTTGGAAATAATCATGGACAATAGTATGTCATGTCTAGTCACCTGATAGTGAGTGTGACCGATATCGTGGGATTCTGATAAAATCTTCAATTTGTAAATATTAGGAGAGTTTAAAATGACTAAGTGGAGGGGTTTTTCCTCCAAAGTAAAATCTTAGGTTAACTTTCTGGATGAATATCTGAAACTCGAAGCACTTCTCTGACTTTTGGTGGGATTTGACCCACATTTTAGAGAATCTACAGAAAATTTAGATTCGAAATCTATAGTTTTTACAATTTATGCAGACATGTCATATTTTGAGAAGATGCTTGAAGCACTCTTGAAATCCTATAAATAAGGAATATGTATCGCCATTAAAGGAATTCGAGTCTGTATGGTTATTCTGAGCTCTCTCTCTCTTTGAAGCTTTGTGCCATTTTTCCTTTAAGTCCAAGTTCGATAAGCCTACTCATGTGCACTTGATGCATATGTGAACATAAAGTGATCGGACTCTTAGAGAGTGTTGAGTCTGATACTTTGCTAAGGTCAATATGTGCCTCCGCGCCTCTGAGCGAAGTATATATATATATATATATATATATATATATATATATATATATATATATATATATATATATATATATATATATATATATATATATATATATATATATATATATATATAATCATATTTTCAACCATTATCCAATTATCAATGCATGACTATGCTAACCACATACCATGACTTCATGCACAATGACCATTATCCATCAAAATTTATGCATAAAAACATAGACACTGACACACATAACCAATGCATTATCGACATATACTTACAACAAATACATTCAACAACAACACCATCAACTTTCATATGGTGACACCACTGCAATAATGACCAATTCCATGCATACACAACAAGAACATAGACGACAAGCACAAGGGCCTATATGCAACCGACATGTATATATGAAAACACATTCATCCAATGGAAACAGAAACCAGATATCACCAAAGGATAATGGAACCATGATTTGATTCCACTCTATAACATCCTCCTCCCACATCTACCCAAGTAACTAGCCAACCAGGGTAAACATGTGATGAAGAGCTACTATGATGTGTTTCAACTTCCTATGTAAACATTAAAAAAATGGAAGCTACAGAAAAATACAGCCTAACCATTAGAGAACTTTTGAGGTTAAAATGGGCCTCCTAGGAAAAATGTACAACAAAAATAAACATTATAAGAACCAATGGGATTCAAGATGATGATGTCAACCATGGGGAATGATTCACCATTTTTGGGGTAAAGAAGTAAAAAGATTAAAAAATAATAAAATAATAAAACTACTTTTTCAACTTGTATTTTCAACTTATCGCCCTAAGTTTTTACTCAAATTTCGAGCGAGAGTACTTGTTGGATGAAAAATTTAATTCATCATCCGAGGAGTACCCATGTTGCATACTTTCGATGGACCCTGCTACACTAAAAATGAGAAATACATGAAAAAATGTCATTGTAATCACATTTTTCATGTATTTCTCATTTTTCGTGTAACAAGGTCCATAAAAAGTATGCAACATGGGTACTCCTTGGATGAGGAATCAAATTCAACATCTAACAAATGTTCCCACTCAAAATTTGAGTAAACCGGTAAGGAGATAAGTTGAAAATACGAGTTGAAAAAATAGTTTTTTATTTTTTCCCTCTATTTTTTTGATGATGTAATCGAATCTTATTTTATTGTTTCCACTATTATTTTATAATTTCCTTAGGAAGTGCATTTTAGACCTCAAAATTCCCCTAATGCCTTATCCACCTGCAACAAAACCCCAGGAGCCATCCAATACATACAAGTGACCAACCCCTGAGACAAGCTAACATTTTCTTGCATTAAAGCCTTAGTCACTCCCTTGAAATGGAAATGCATGCGATTGAGACCCTCCAGTCATTCCCACAACAAGGAATGCATGCGACTTGGGACTTTTCTGGGTAGTTCTATGCTAACAACTCCGAGTCTTGTGCCACTTTTTTAGGGCTAGGACTCAGGTCACTACCCAAAACTCCACGAAACTTTCAGAAATGAAAAATGACATCAGAACAAGGATATGAATGTAAATACTTGAACAAGGACTTTACTGGACCCCTACTAGCCATGACAAACCTTTCTTCAAACTTGTCACAAATATGCATTCTACAGGTTTAAACAAAATATCTGAGCATAAGGGTCTGACATTTATCTGAGAATCACTAAGAAGCATTAATGTCTCATCACAATAACTGCATTTCCGTCTATTAATCCATAAATTCATTGTACATTTAGTGTTTAGCCAAAACATGATGAGAGCCATACATTATCACTATCATAAAACTCATTCATAACCAACATATAACCATCAAGAATATCAAGGATATAACAACCATATAAACAAGTATATTTACCATTAGGTATAAACAAGTATGGATGTCTCCTTTCCCATTAGGTAGTTTTTTCACTTTTATATGGATTGTACCATGACATAAAGCTCCTTGTTGTAGTTAGGTTAGTTGAGAAACACCCCATGAAACACTTTAAAATGGTAGCATGTAGGCCTTCCTCCTTGCATCAAGACAACTCCCATAACATACACACTTGCATTTGTCTCCATATCAAAGGGCTATTGCAAGTTTCATAATTTAAGAATCAACGTTTGACTTATTTTTTCTTAAAATCTTCAGAGGCCTTTTGTTGACCCTTCCCTCCACCAATCACATAGCCTAAATACACCAAATAGTACTACTATGAAAACTCACATTTATTAATATTTACAAATAATTGGTGCTTCTTCAAAGTCTCTAGCACTTGCATTAAATGTGATATGTTCTTCTCCTAGGGAGAATCTTAAATTGATATATCATCCAAATAAACATTAACAAATTAATCTAGATAAGGGAAAAACAAATAATTCAGTAATCTCGTGAATGTAGCTAGTGCATTACATAGACCAAATGACATGACTAATTACCACTCAAACAAACATTGTATGGTTTTCAGGGTGATCTTCTAGGTGTCTTCTTCCTTGATTTGCAGCTAGTGATACCTTGATTTTAAATCTATCTTGGTGAAGTATTTCACTTGTTGCAACTGATCCAATAGATAATCTATCTTGGGTAGGGGGTCCTTGATCTGGGGCATGATTTTTTTTAACTTCTATAATAAATCCACATTTTCAAAATCCCATCCCTTTTTTCACAATTATAATAGTTGACCCACATGGTGAGGTACTTAGTTTAATAACACCGTGCTCCAACAATTGATGTAATTTCATTTTCACCTTGTTTTCTTCTAGAATGGATTGCCTATATGGCCCCATTTTTGGTAATGGATAGTCTGGAAACAATTAGATCTCATTCTCCACTTCACAACTAATGGGTGGTATCCCTTTAGGCTCATGGAACACTCCCATGTATTCCTATAACAACTCTTCCAACTAATGCCTCCAGGGATGCCTTTGCTATCATTGACTCTTCTACAAATTTATTCTCTCCTAAGAATAATAAAACATACTTGTTATTGGAATTGACCAATTTCTTGGCTTAGTTAGCACTTACCAATGAAATATTTGACTTTCCCTTGCGCTTGTTGATGATGAAGGAATTTTTTTCATTAATGAGGTAATACTATTTTATATATGCATGAATATTACATCCCTCATATACATATATGGACTTCCAAACACAAATCGACATAATTTAAGTGGAACTACATCCAGTTCTACTTTATCAATAAAATTAGCACTGATAACAAATTTAATTTTGCATTATTTGGTTACCTTTCTCTCTGCCTCCTTGTTGACCCATCATAATGTATATGGGATAGGATGATCATGAACCTCTAATCCAAGTATGTTGAACAAGTTTGCTTCTATGTGAATTTCTTGTGACTTGAGTCGAGTATAACATCAATATTTGTCTCCTTGACGTGTATTTTTATATGGAAGAGTTTGCTCATCTCCTTCACTTCCTGTTGATGGAGGCTACTCAAATTCACCCTATTTTTCATTGATGTTCATGCAATCTTCCCATCCACATCATAACTTCTCTCACCCGATTTCTTGAATCTATGGCTATAATATTTTTATTATTTGTATAGTTCTTATGGTTCTTCAATTTGACCTCTAGATGCAATTTCCAAAACTTCTCTTCTATGTGACCATCAACATTGCAATGATTGCTAGTATATTTTAACTGGTGCATTATAGTTGTTTTCTTATTATCCTTTTGCCCTTTCCACTTCTTCTTCCCTCCTTAGAAGCTTCATGGTGTTCCTTCTGATTTGAACCACTTGATTTCCCTTTCTTTTTTCTTATGCTTTCCAACTACTATGCATGTACACAAGCCTCATCTACCATTTTATTTTTTGAAAAACATCACTTTCTTTGTAGATGGTTATATAGACCACTTAAATACATGAGGAGCACATATGGGTTCTTAGGAGAGATACCTATAATTATTTTCATCTTTTTAAATTATGTGGTGTCCTATTTTACACGTAGCCCGTGTCTATGCCCGAAGTGATACCATTGGATCCACTAGTCCTCTACATACCTACTAGAATTGAGACTTAGTGTGTTTTAAAATCCTCCCACCTAATTACTAGAGGTTATCCCTCCAACCTAATGGTTGACATATGGATTTTCCACCAGGTTATAGCATGGACCTATGATTTCAAATGAGTAGATAATGTTTTTCCTCATTTATGTGGTGAGCACTGAAGTAAACCTCTAACTATTATAGCCATTGATTTAATTCAAAGTATCGATCACACCTCTATATGGCTTGATATCCATCTTTGAATTCACCTTTAAGGTGACTATAAATGGTTAATGACGCTCCAAATTGGATGCACTTTTTCAAGTTCTCTCTTGGACACATTTCTCTAGTTCTTCCTAATCCCCTAATTTTCCCTTTGATTTTACCTCTAAGTTGGAACCTTCATCTTCTCAAATTCCAAACTTTTTTGCTAGAGCCACCATAAGGAGGTTCATATTGTGGTAGATATTTGTTATATATGCTTCTAGCCTTGATTATATCTCCTCTATTGGATATTAATTGTTACTATAAACAAATTCGTTGGACAAGGATAGGGTTTTATGACTTCTTGATCAAACTATTTCCTAGATCCCCTACAACATTCCATAAATTCCCAAAGAAACTTACTTTGATACCAATGTGATAGGTAAATTGTTGTGGATATTCACTATATAGTTCATTGCAATTGATATATTAATGTAAACCAAAATATATACTATGAAGAGTTAATTCCTTTAGATTCTACATATGTTATCATGGATTTTTGTTGTTTATGCATGCAACAAATAAAATGTAGATATTAGAGAAAAATGAAACTCAAAGGTGCACCAATCAAATTTAACACCAATATATGCTCCAAGAAACCCTTTTGAGAGAAAATTCAATTAAAATGTGTGACTATTATGCTCTCTTTTGTTTGGAATGGAAATAATGAAAGTATAAAGGAGAAGGCACTCTTTATGGAGTTACCTGAGACCTATGGCCCATGGGATACTACAGAACAAAACCCCCCTTTGTTATGCTCTCTCACTCTCATTCCCAAGTTGTTCTACTCTAATATGGAATAAGATACTATCCAAAAAATGAGGAACCCCTTTTCCTCCCAGTGACTTGGTTACCAAACAACCTGACAGCCAAGTAGAGGTTAAGTTTTACTCCAACTATCTAATAGAGTTACAACCTTGACCCTTCTAGAATCTTCTTCATAACCTTCACATGGATAGCCTCTTTTCCAACGTGGAATCCTCCCAAACTATGGTAATTTATCATGATATATATTCTAGGAGGCATAAATTTTGCATATGAACTCTGGTTGACACCTTTCTGGGCCTTAAACTAGCCCTTAAAGGTTTATGACTTCAATTCTCCAAATTGGATCTCACTAATAAAACTACTTGTATAACTTGATTCCTTCAATTTTCCACTCTTAAAGCATCAAGATGGATGACACATAATATAGTCATCCAAACTAGATCAAGCATGGTTTCCACATAGATAAAAAATGAAAATATGGTACCATTTTGAAAAATTCAAAAAAATAACGGAATCCACTAGTGAAGGACTTGAGAAATCCAACAACACAATAACACTAACAATGAGGTGGTCATACCATAATGGTAAGTATCAATGCTTGTATGGTTGGAATCATTGAATAAAACATAAATAAAATAAGGGTTTCAATATTTTTATTTTTAGTTTATTCTACAATGATGTGTTAGACAACCAAACACACTAACGTATTTAGGTGTTCCTAGCACAATGTTAGATTTTCAAAAATTTGTGGATGAATGCACTTTTTTCAATGCACTATTGTATGACTTGGCTATTAAGTGCATTGATTAATTTTCTTATTTTTTTAAATAAAACCTATATTTTATAACAAAACATTTAAATCAAGTAATATTTTTGTGTTTAATCACATGAAAAACACAAAATTATTGTTATTCACCTAGTTAAAAAGAGCTTATGCTAATGATGATGAAAAATGAAGCAACTCGGCTTTTGTATATTAAGTACATGGATGTATAAATAAATGTTTAGTGCACAATAAAAAATTCCAATATTAAAAGGGATTGAAATGCTAGTTGTGGTGAAACAAGGAAAGCTAATTAGAATCATACATAAGTGTACACTCCATATAAATAAAACAATACAATAACCCCTTAACAGAAGAATTTGAACTAACAAACAAATTATATATGTTGTATATCAATTATGTAATCATAAGGAGATCAGTCATCTATTAATAAGCTAGGTGAAGCCCAACATTAAAGATGGTTGGTTGTAAAATACATTAAGAAAGTGGTTGAAAGATAGATGAGCTCAACGCTAGTACTTAACCTAAGTAATATTGAACAAGTATGTACTCTAACACCCCCTTGAATGAAACTCAGGGAAGTATAAAAAATAGGCTAAATTTCTAAAAAGGGTCTTGACTGTAGGGCTATGATAGGTACACATGTACAAAATTTTCAAAGGATGATCATTAGTAAAGGACAAGAACATGGATCTTAAAAGGGAACAACACCAATATTGAAACACCTTGGAGTTAAACCTAAAGATGTTCCCATAAATATGCATTGAAACAAGAGCATGAGGCATGTGAAAGTTGAAAGCTCCAATCAGGAATTATGACCAAGACTTTGAATACAAGGGGCAAGTAACCTTAAAGAACAAGGTTGAATTTTGAAGAAAAAGAAGAGTAGTTGTAGAAGCACAAAAATGGCAAAAAAATTGGTGTTGGTTAGTACCAAAAAAAAGGCTTCGATCAAAAGCAAACACCATGAACCATCAAAAGAGTAATGTAACCCATGAACATTGAAAACACCAAACAATAAGTATGACAAAAACTATAAAGAGAATCATATAACCTCATACAAAAATACCATTAAAGATGCACATAAAAACTCCAAGCTGTAACACAAAGCCAAGTTGAAATTTCGATATATATAGGTTCACATAACTCCAAAATACCAATGAAAAGAAAAAAAAATTGCAATCACTTAAAGGTATTTATATATAAAACTCTATAATTTCTTCTCTAACCCCAAAGAGATGATTTCGTCTTCTTTATCATTGGTGCTTCTCGTAGAGAAGAACGTTGAGGATTAGATCCACTGGCATCTCAACAACACAACTGACTCATTTAATCTGATGAGTGGTTTTCCAATGAAAAAATTTTACTTGAAGAATCATGACATGCAACAGGTGCTATTTGGTTTCAAACTCTAATCTCCTTTAAAAACCCCAACTTCAACAAAGAATAAGAACCCCCCCTTCTCTCTAGTGCAATAAAAGTCGTCAAAAGTTGTGTGAAACCAAACTTCGGGTTTGAAGAATTGCTGAATTTTTTCTACACACAAGGAATACGAAGCAAAGCCATCACTATCACAAATTCCATTTTTGGGGCACAAGTGTTGAACATCTTGACCTGCCATAGAAGGTGTAGTGATTAAGAGAAAGGTTATGGTGTGTGAGATCCATTTCAAAGAGAGATGAACCCTCAACAAAAGGTGGGTGAAAAAACAGACAACAACTGTAAAGTTGAAGCCTATACAATCACCACATTAGAGTGATGACCATGGTACCATGACACTACCCATTTACAAAAGTGCCCATAACCCAACAATGCCAACAAAGTCCAACTAAAAAAATTCATAAGCAATGGATAAACCTCTATGTCCCAAGCTTTGATACCATGTAGAAAAACAAAGCAAGATAACTAGGATCATACATGATCATAAACTCCATACAAATAAAATAAAATAAAAAACCACTTAACAAGAGAAGTCGAACTAACAATGTTGTATATTACGTAAGGAGAGCACCCACCTATGTAATAAACTCCAAAAATCCCAGTCGTTGGAAGTATATTAAGCATATTAAGCAGTAAAATATTAACTTCAAGTATAACAAAAATAATTTAGATGTTTTAAATATACAAAAATCCATAATTTCAAGAGCCTATTAACATTTATATAACCACAACATAACCACTTTGTTAATATGTTTACACAAAGAAGTATTTTTTTTCCAAGGAAAAAAACAAACTTTCCATTAATATATAAAAATTTGCATCATATATGCACTTAAGCACTCCATATGAAAGGGTTTATCACCTATAAAGGTAGCAGACCAAACTGACCGATCAAACAAAAGCTGCGATTTAACAATCCATACAAACTGCACTATAAATAGTGTCTAGTAACAAAACCAAAATATTAGCCTCCCCATTGGGGAAAACAACCCTTAAGAACCAACAAAAATAATAATTAGTCTCTAGAGAAACCAAAAATATGATGTGTAGCACATAGAGCCATGTATGTTCCATATATACAACCTGTATTTACATAAAGAAAAAATAAAAAATACATAAAAATAGAGGCATCTGTTTAGTAAGGTCGAGTGTCCAACATACAGACTAATCCATCCAGATTTTATGTTATTCTCCACGTGTCCAAAATCTGTTGAGAGCCCTCCTTAGAAATCCTATTAGCCGATGAGCTGCGCTCCCTTTAAATGTGGCATACAATAATAAGATCAAATGGTAACTTTAAAACATATATTTCTTCAAGGATCGAAACAAAAATATAATTTTGACATCTCTGAAAGTTGTTGGACTAGTTTATAACATTCATAGAGTCTCCAGATATTTGTATAGTACCAATACCAAATGAATGAGCTAGCATAAAAGTAGTTTTAAAGTAACAAGTTCTGCAAAGTTATTTGTGCTTGTGCTAATGCCCTCTGATGCTTCAATTTTCCAATTATTGTTAAGATGGAAAACCATATCGGAACCAAATTTGTTTTGTTCATTTGAAGCCCCATCAAAATAAGCCCATGGGATATCTTTATTAATCTGTTATGTGAAGATATTTCGAATATGTTTGACATGATATGTTTTTGGGATTAGATAGAAAATCGAAGCACATTTAGCAGCAACCATTGAGGGAGAGATGAATGTATCATTAAAAATACCCCTGTTTCTTGCAAGCCAGAATCCCCAAGATATAATTTAAGGAATGTTTCTAGCATTTTCATCTGAGACAGAATTCCTCCAGCCTTTCCAAGTATCCACACAGCTATTGCCACTCCATCTAGGGATAACCATAAGAGATAAATTATGATCCAAAAAATTTTCTGATAATCGGAAATTTAAGAACAAGTGCTCAACAGATTCTTCTGCATCCTTACAAAAAGTGCACCAACCTTGCCAATGAATATTCCACTTTAGTAAAATGTCCCAAGTAGGCACTTTGTTTCTAAGGATACACCAAAATAAAATTCTTGATTCGGAAGGGGTACTCAACTTCTAGATTGGCTTATACCACCAACCCTGTTCTTCCCATCCCTGTCTCTTTATCAAATAATTATAAACATCTTTTGGAGAGTAAGATCATGGTTGTGCATGAATCCAGTGAAGTGTAACCTAACCTTTGTACGATGAAGCTCATGTACATAGGTTTTCCATTCCTGCCACCATTGATGTTCAATCTGGATCTCCCCTCCCAATTTCCACCCCTTTTGTCAGATGGTAGTTGACTTCGTCTTTCCAATCTGGTATAGGTAGAAGAGCCCTTTTGAATTTAGGTCCTCCACTAATTCCCTTGAAAGTGTGTAAGTCTCATTTCATCCCACCCACAGATCCAAACCAATTCTAAAATTTTCCCCATTGCCAACCTACCAAGCCAACCCTTCTTCCACAATATTTAAGGAAGTGATAGTAGCCTTCCAAATGACTGTAGCATTGGAAGAATTTTTTCTTTGAATCTAAATCCAGTCGTCCAGAGAGGTCAGATCAATATATTTCCTTTTTACTATAGTTGTCCAGATATTATCTTCAGTCAGAAACCTCCAACCCAGTTTTGTTTTAAGGGAGGAAACAAAAAGTTGTAGATACTTTATACCCCAACCTCTCCATTCCTTTGGTTTAGTATTTTTTTCCCATGCCACCCATGGAATAACATATTCCTACTTTTTCCCATCCCATAAGAAACGACTGCATGTCTTCCTTATCTTGAGAAGGATTCCTTCTAGAACCCATGACAAAGAGATCCAATACACCAGAATGGCCATTAATACAGACTTAATGATCACCAATCTTCCTGCTCTAAAGAGCCACTTATAGCTCCAAAGGTTTAACATGTTCTCAATTTTTGACACAATCTAGAATCAATCATTTTTTTGTATGTGTCTGATTTCAAATGGAACCCCAGGTACTTGAGGTAAACCCCCAAAGGTTTACAATCAAAAGGGAAGAATTTTTTTATCCTTTCAAGGTCAGGCCTTAAACCCTCAACATATACTACTGAATATTTCTAAGAATTTATGATCATACCAATGGCTTTCAAAAAAAGATTCAAAGAGGCTTTGAACTGGGAAACTTCCTCCCTCTTCCCATTTCTAAAGAGGAGAATGTCATCCACAAAAAGTAAATCAGTGATAAAAATGTTTGTAGCAACCTCAATTCCTGTCAGATATCCTCTTCTTTTTGTCGAAATTAAAAGTTGACTAAGTCCTTCAGCTGCTAGAAGGAATAAAAGAGGGGATAACGAGCACCCTTATATGAGCCCTCTCTGGTTGTGGAAAAAAGATGAAGCAACCCCATTGATAAGAACAACAAAAAATACATTTGCTATACAACCCATTATCTAGTTAACAAAATGAATACCAAAACCTAAGTGAGTGAGCAATAATTTCAAATAAACCCAACTAATCCTATCATATGATTTTGATAGTTCAATTTTTACAATCAACTCTTTTTGCCTGGTATGCTAAATGCTATGCATTGTTTCCTGGGCCACCCCAATTGCTTCATGAATCTGCCCTCGAGTCAAAAAGCCAAAATTTTCTTTAGAGATATTGCGAGACATGATTGGTTTCAATCTCATAGCTATGATTTTTACAATGATTTTATATATGTAATTGCACAAGGAAATAAGTTTGAATTCATCAAAGGAGGAAGGAGAACCTAATTTAGGAATAAGTGCTAGAAAGGTCAAGTTGAAAAGTTCATGAACAGAGCCCTTAATTCTGGATTCCTCCACTACTCCCACCAATTCATCCCCAAAAATCTCAAAGAAGTGTTGAAAAAATTCCACAATCCAGCCGTCACACCCAAGACTCTTATCTTTTTGCATGGTCTTAGTACATTTTCCACTTCCAACCTCGACATAGGAACCATTAAATACACATTATCTTCATCTTCAACATATCTAGGAAAATTTTGAGCAACCCTAATCACCTCAACAATAGTGACACCCTCAGGAGCCCTAAAGAGAGATTTAAGGTGTTCTTTCCCCATTAATGCTGGCTCATTGAAATATTTTACCTTGCCTCCTCCTGGCTTATCCAGCTCCCAAATGGTGTTGGAGTTTTTCCTCCCTTTTAATTTTGAAAAAAAAAAATGTTTTCATCCCCAGCTGAAAGCCATATTGCCTCTCTTTTTAATTGCCAGTTTTCTTCTTTATCAGCTAAAATATTCCTCCTCTTAGACTCAAGGGCCTTTATTGTATCCCTCTTGTCCTCATTCTCATAGCCATCAGCTTCCAAACTCGCCATTCTTCCCAGTTCTTCCTCAACCTCACTTAGGGTAAGCTCATCCCTTTTTAATTTTTCTTTGGCCCATGTTAAAGTCGCCTTCTTTAATCAATTCAGGTTACTTATAAAGAGCAGTGCAAAAGTTCTGGAACCTGAACTCTCCATGAATCACCATGTTTCATTAACTAACCTTATGTATTCAGGGTCCTGAATAAACTTAAAAGGTGCACCTGGTTTCTTGTTTGGGCCTGCCAATTCCATTAGAATAGGAAGATGATATGATTCCCCACCATACCCAACCCATTACCTAAACCGATAGAAGACTAGTGAAACCTTCATTCAAGAGGAATCTGTTCGACCTCTTGGCCACCCGAGCATCCCCCACTCTCTTATTACTCCAAGTGGGAGAGAATTTTATTAAATTTGGATCAATTAACATCCCTTCTCTGATTTTGATTAGGAAGAACTCAACAAGAGGGTCAAGTTGGGCCAGGGGACCCAATGTTTCAGCCAGTCCAAGGGAGAAATTGAGATCACCACCCACAATCAAATGATGAGCATGCCGCTAAAATATTTTGAAAGAATATTGTTCCAAAACCCTACCCTCTCCAGACAGGGACCATAAATATTTACAATTGTGAGATCCGTGGAAAATTCTGAAGAAAAACCCTCTACTCCAATAACTTGATTCGAGCCCCATGAGTTTTCAATTTAATGGTACAGTCCTTGATCCCTAGTGCTAAACCACCAAATCTACCTTTGGCATACAAGACAACAAAAGACCAACCTGGTAGCAATTTAGTAAGAGATGCCATAACCAAATCTCCCTGACCCAAAGTCTCCTGAAGCATAATCACATTAGGCTTGTAGTGTATAAAAATAGCTTTGAAGGCTAGTTTCTTATGGGTGCTAGCAAACCCTCTAAGGTTAAAGGATAGATTTTGAAACTTGGACTGAGATATGTGCTGCTCTAAGCACCCCTTTTAGAGAAAGTGGTTTTCTGTCTACAATATCAAGCATGGCTTTTAATTGAACCTTTGAGATCTCAATTTTCCGGCCCCTAGAATTTTTTGGTTTTGCAAACATAGGGAGACTTCCCAAACCCCCAAAAACCACCACGGCAAATAGTTTTTTCTCCCTTGGTCTCAAATTATAAGGATACGTGTCTCTGGTTAACTTTAGGATAGTAGTGATAATATTTCCCTGCCAACTTGGATGTCCACACCCAAAACCAGATTCAAGCGCTCCAATTTTTTTTAATGACTTTCCCTTTCTTCCTTTTTAATCCCACCTTTCCATTGCATTCAGGGAAAAGTAAAAACTCCACATCTTCCTCCCTATCCCTTTTAGGGAGCCCATTAAGCCCCTCCCTTATCTCCGCACCAGGAGTATCCACCCCAGTAACTAGCAAAACCTCCGCTTGCTTTGAAGCTAAACCCTGGTTTAAATCCCCTCTTCCTTCCTAGAATCGACAAGTATATCCTCCTCCGTGGACTTGTCACAACAATATTGTAACCCCGTAACCTCCCCAAAAACCCCCTTTTGTAGAGCTTCATGGACCACCTCCTGCAACGTCCGACTGTCCTTTGAGGTGCCTTGGCCATAATCCTCATTCCAAACATAGGTTTGTTCAACACCAAACCCCACCTTCGGCTGTAGATTTTCAAAGCCCCCCAGCTTTAAACCCCCAACAGTGGCTTTCTCGGGAACCCATTCCATTCTCCCAAATCGATTAAACATGCTTTCAAACCCACACTTGGAACTAGACCACTACCAAAAACTATGTCCTATATCCCTCCTATCTTAAACACCGAAACTTGGTTTTCCAGTGAACTTACATTTCCCACATGACACTCTTCCAGTCTATCGCTTGCAAAAACTGTGGCAACTTGCCCTTCTTGTGAACTATTTTCAGGACTGCGAGTGCCCACTTTGTTAAGCCCAGAGTCAGTTGCCCCCATGAAACCAAAACCGTCCACCGAGTTCCATGACAACATTTCCTCCTTCCACATGTCGCCAGGAGAATGTGGTGGAAGAGCCGCCTTAGCCAGGTTCTGCTGAGTTGGCTCCATACCCCATACCGTTACTATGTCAGCTACCTTCGGCTCCAGATCGACACATTCTTGTGGTTTGACCATTGTATCCGACCAGAGGCACCCGTAAGTCCCACTACAGGCACCGGGCAGCTACAGTAAAAAAATTGAATGGGTAAGTCATTTGAACACTCCCCTGCCACCCGCGATCCCCGTAAACTCAAACATTACACCCCCGATTAGAACAACTTCCAACCTTTGCTCACCGACAAAATATGAAGAAGTATTTTTAATTAAATGATTAATTAAAAAATATATTCTTAATTAATTTAACTATAATAATTTTGTTACACATCGAAATATTTTGAAATTAATTTGAGAGAAAAAAGGTTTTAAAAAATTACTATGAAAAAGTGGATTTTCCACTTACACGTGTTTTGATAAAAAGGTTAAACATTTATTGTTTCAGAAATATGATGATATATCTCATTTCATTTAATTGTCAAATACGACGGAAATGCTTTTTCTGTGGCAATGGATTGCTGCGCGCTCAATTGGCGATGGGTAGAAAGGCTAATACCTTGTTTTTTTTTGTTCAGCGACAAAAAAACACTGGATTATATAATGTCCCAGTACATGTATATAACTTAAAAAAACATATCAGTATTCCATTACATTGCTTATTGATTCTGTCAAGTTTCAAAAACTAGCCCTTACCCGTTTTGTCTAGTTTCAAAAACTTAATACCTTGATTATCCAATTTAGCCCCTTTTCATAGATTTTATGCTCTGTATTAAGAAATAAAACACAAATCTCCCGCTGAGAGTATAAAATATGTTGAAATCAATGGTAGGAATTGATTGTTGAAATCAATGATAAGAATTGATTGCGAATCATAATATACAAAAATGTTATACAAACGGGCACTAAAATGGAGCCTGCGAATCGATTGGATGAAAATGTATCATCGTGGAAGCGAGAGGTGGCCTATTAGATCCACTATCCCTCGATGAAAATGTGATAAATTGATGAGAATTAATGGAGAAAATAAGTGAGCAGCAACGCAACGAACATGAGAACGTAAGCAATTCCTTGATCGATCGCCATTCCTGGATAGAAACAGACCAACATTAATCAATCAAAACGAGTAGGTATGCTATTTGCAGAAAGAAAATAATAATTAATATCAATTAAAACAAGTGATGATGAAATAAGTGGGACATTAGTCCCGCTGCTAAGGTTTAATGATTAAGTGGGCAGGTTTGGTTTTATTGATCTTGTTTATGGTCCAATCCTTAAAAAAAAAACTATATACATCTGATAACGGTAACGGAGAGCATTGATGTTTTCCACTTACCGTTGCTGATGGGAGCTGAAGCAGGGGCCGAGATATCCTGAGCCTTCCCTCCAACTAAGGCAGCGACCATGAAAATCAAAGTGAAAATAATTGCAGTCAAACGTGCTACAGCTGTACCCTCCATCTTATCCTATAGATTTGAAGTTACAGTGAATACAAAGAGCTACTTTAGCAGCTGCTGTTATCGCTGTGGAGTTAAGAAGAATATAATAAAAGGAATCCCCAATCCAATGAGCAGAGAAGGATGAGCAATGGTTGGGACACAAATGAGTAATGGCAGGGCCTGCTGCTTAAATAAGAAGAAGATGAAGACGACTCAAAGAACAAAAAAGGAAGAAATAAAATGGAGTACCTAGCGTGGAAGGAGAGCCCGGAAAAAAAGTCCGCAGGGACCCACACGAACTTTCTACCGAGTTGAGCGTGACTTTACCAAGAAAAGTATGGGTAGAAACCTTTCCACGTCATGGGTCGGCGAGACTAATATTCATTCTAATATTAGTTGTATAAAAGCCACCTAACGACCGTATTACTGGTTTGTTGAATCACGGGGTAAAATCACCCGGAGCGAAGGTTCGTTCATGGTTGTAGGTGGAGTGCTTACTTCCTTCTCAACTCCGACTTAATCGTTGGGTCCCGCGTATGATTTTATTTCTAAATAAAAATATTGTTTAATTAATAGTTTAAAAAATAATATTATTATTAATTTTTTAACAATTAATTAAATAATATTTTTATTTAGACACATATCCACAAAGGCCCCACTCTATTGATATGTTTTCTCAAGATTATGATGAACCTTAGACTAAACTCTGTTGAAGTTTGCAACAAGAAATAGTGAATTTGACATCCAAAAACAACATGACAACACACACTAATGTGGGACCACAAGTCACATCACTGTGCAAGCCAATTTATTAAATAAATTAGAAATGTGTCTAATTTAATTCTCCCTTAATCAAATTGGACAATAAATTGTAATCTTATCTCATAAACAATTGTAATAGTTAACTGAGTGTGATAGACTCAGTTAGCACATGAAATTCGAGTTGAGGTTGGTTGGTGAGGCATGTAGAGTGATTCTATTTGTTTTAGAGTCCAAGTTGCAGTTAGTGCATTAGTTTAATGCATGAGAAATCAATTAACTCAATTAAGTGAGTTAAAGTCAGTGTAACTAGTCGTAACAGATTGTTGCACTAGTGAGAGGTCAAGTGAATTAAATCCTATTTAATTCACATGCAGTGATCTGTCAAGTGATTGATGATTTACTATTAATAGTTGCATGCATGTCAGTTCTAATGAAGAGCCAGTTGAGATAGATTTTAAAGGCATGTTAACTATCAGTTGTATTTTTAGCAAACTACCTAGACGCAGTTAAAACACCACAAGATTGCCCATGATACTAGCGCGGTCAAGGAAGACTGAAATTCCTAAAGAATAGGGATTGTGTGAGCAAGGAAAGCTGAGCAGAGGCTGATAATTGGCTAAGTACTAGCCCAATTTTGTCCAGATCAGTGTGAGATAATCACAATAGTGGAACAAACTCTTGTGAGAAGAGTGCATTGTATTGTTTCATGATTCCTTGGTTCAATATACAATATAGATAGAGAGGTTTTGATCAGCAAGCTTTCCCCAGGAAAAATATATGTGTTGTGGATTGAATTGCTTCTTTCTCTTACTTAGTGTGATTGTGTGATCGTGTTTAATTTCCGCAGAATTAATTGTAGAAGGATTCAATATTTTGCTCTAGTATATTGCATGATCGGATTGAATCCATTGGAATACATATTATTTGTATAATTTCTACAAACTCTGATAATAAAGCGACAATTGATGAAAAAATATGGGATGTACTCAACGTTTTCAATATAGAGTGGGCATTTACTAGGCGCAGAGAATGATATTTTATGTAAGTTATCCCACGTTGGAACTTTGTTTTTAAGGAGAATCCACATGAATAATTTTCTTTTGGGTAGATAGTTTTGTTTCCAAATATTTTTTTCCCACCAAGGAGGATCGTGTTCCTACGGTTGATGGGTAAGGGATAGATAACAAAATTTGGGGCTTTCCTGAGGGGGAATTTAATCAAACCAAAGTGTCTTCATAATTTTAAAGATATACAAGATTATGGAAGAGAGATTCAATGTACCTATTCCATTCAACAAATAGATTACCTTCCAAAAGCACGTCAACTGGTTGCTTCAAAGCTTGGTGTCCCTTACGATCCATATGAGCATATACCTAGTTAAAAAAAAAATAAAAAAATCCAAGAGAGTCCAGAGCTTGGATGAGTTGATCAGATAGTATTTGAGAGTTACCATAGCCTATCAAAGGGTCTTTGCCGATACAATTTTTAGAACCAGTACCAATCCTTCACCAGATATATTGTAGTGTGACTGAAGTAAATATTTTAATGGCTTTCCACACCATTGATCCTAGATCTGAGAAACGTCTAGGAGAATGAGTCCAATCCATATTAGAAGGGCACAATTTTTTTTTCAATGACTTATGCCCACATCATCATGCCCTGAATTAACTTCCATCCCCCCTTAGCAGCAAGCGCCTTGGAAAACCAAGAGAGATTTTTTAAGCCCCAACCCCCCCAGCTGCTTAGGGATGACTATGGAAGACCATGCTGTAAGGGAAAAAGGGTCATGATCCTTGTCTCCCACCCATAAATATCTTAAATAAATTTGTTTTAATTTGTGTAATATGCCCCAGGGAACCCAAACAAGTGAGGCCTAGTAAATAGGAATGGCCTCAACTACCACCTTGTAGAGAATCAACCTACTAGCTTTGGAAAGCCATATATTGGACTGATCCTTGATTTGGACCTCAATCTTTGCGATGAACTAGTCCCAATCCTATTTTTGATATCCAATAGGTTTTATATAAAACCCCACATACTTGATAGGATATTTTAAAGGAGATAGTGAGATAGAGAAGATCATATAGAACAAAATGATGTCATCTTGGCTAAGGGCATTCCCAAATAGGGAGGACTTTGCATGGTTGATTTTCAACTAGTGGCTCTGGAGAATAAATCCAAGATACTATTCATTATTTGAAGGCAACCAACATCCATAGCAAGAAAGAGAATGATATCGTCCACAAAATGAAGATGTGAGATAGAACAATTCGAAGAGATCCCAATGCCTTTAATGAGATGACATTTTTTTGCATCTATGATGGCATTCCCGAGGGATTCAATTTCAAGAAGAAAAATGAGAGGGGATAGGGGGAAGCCCCGTATAATCCCTCTTTTAGGTTGAAGAAGGGTGATTTTGATCCATTGATTAAAAGAGCCATCGATGATGAGCTAATACAAATGTAAATCCATGAAACAAAGGAGGGATAGAAACCTAAATAGTTAGAATTAATCTTATGTAAAGACAGTCCACCATATCAAAAGCCTTAGAAAGGTCCACTTTGTATATAATAACCATTTTTTTTGGGTATGAATAGAGTATAACACTTCATATGCTATCCTAATAGCTTCATGAATTTTATTTTCCCTGAGGAAGTGAAATTGCTCCATGCAAATATGGTCAGAAAGAAAGGGTTTGATATAAAGAGAAATAATCTTAGAGATGATCTTGTAGATAGAATCGCAAAGGGATATGGGACCAAAAATATCAAAAGATTCAAACTTATCATACTTGGGGATAAGGGAGATAAAGGAGGATTTGAAAGGGGCTGGAATCTTCCCATGTTTTCTGGAGTACTCCACAACCAACGAAAAGTAATTCCTTATGAAACCATGGCAGTCCAGGTAAAATTCATTAGAGAAACCATCTAGCCTAGGAATTATTTCTTTTTGGAAGTTATGGAGGAAAACTTCTAATTCCTTCTTTGAGAGATCCTTTGTAATCTCCTCTGATCATCCTTCTCGGTGAATTGAAGAAAGTAGGCCATTGTTTTCAATATCTTGTCAATGTTTGCTCATCCCATCGATTTGAAGATGTCCTTGAAATAAGAGATTCCTTCTTTAGAAATTTCTTGAAAGAGGTAGATTTCGATCCATCCTCTCTCTTAATTTCCCAAATAGAATTTATATCCTTCATATGATTGGCTTTCCAGTGAAAGTACTCAGTGTTCTCATCCCCTACCTTACACCAAAGTGACCTACTTTTCAGACACCATTCCATGTCCTTCTCCAGAAGAAGGGATATTTTCTTTGCTTCAAGAGCTTTTGAAGTTGATAATATATCCTGAAGAAATGACATCTATTTAGGAAGAATTCCTTTAGATTTTCCTCAACTTCAGTTAAAGATCTATTATCCTAACATTTGTTTTCTTTGACCCAAAGAGAAAGGATAGATTTGGCCCTTTTTAAATTCTCCTTAAATTGAATCATATGGGATGATCCCCGAGTTGGATCAAAAGGGATCCAATTTTCCTTTATTTTATTTTATCTATAAGAGAAGGGTGGTCGATCCCCACCTCCTTGTGATGTCACTCTGGGGGGGTCTCTCAATCATAATTTTGATCATGGTTATGCGGGTCTCATCCGACAACTATCCTAGCCCCCATCAATATGGTGGTTGAAATTAAAGTGAGCCCCCCCATCTCATGACTTCTCAAGGGTGGTCCTTTAGTCATGGTTCCACCTTGCGTTTTTGCTCCATCTCTCAACACATTTTGAATATAGGTACATATGAATTTGTATTGATAGTGACGAGTCAACCCCGACACTTAGCCTTCCACCATCCTCCTAAGCTTATATATATATATATATATATATATATATATATATATATATATATATATATATATATATATATATATATATATCATTTTCCGTAGCTCTGCTCACATCCGCGGTGCCATTTTCCGTAGCTCTGCTCACATCCGCGGTGCCAATCCCTCTTTAACTTATAATATATGTACACACATGCATGCACACACACACACACACACACATGTGCGTGTGCACAAGGAAGTCTCTCTCTCTCTCTCTCTCTCTCTCTCTCTCTCTCTCTATATATATATATATATATATATCAAACACAGACACAAAGTATAACAAAAACTTTAAAATCCACTATCAAATTGACACATAATAGGATCAAGTTATTAGTCGAGAATCGTCACATACCCTACAGAAAAAATAAAATAAAACGAAATAATAAATAAGTATATAAATAAATAAAAATGAAAATTACAAAAGAAAATACAAATTAAAACATTGAAAAAAAATAAAAACACAAAAAAGTTTAAAACATAATAACAATTAAATAAAAACATATATTAAAACATTAAAAAATAAAACATGACTTAAAAACAAAACAAAAACTAAAATATTGAAAAAAAAAAAAAAATATATATATATATATATATATATATATATTCAAAAAAACGTAATTGAAAATAAAATAAAAAATACCCAAAAAAATTGAAAAAAACAATATTACATTTTTAAAAAATTAATAAATAAAATAAAAATCATAAATACTTGTGTATAAGAAATTTTCGGTGAAAATTACATGTAAGAGATTTTTGACAAAAATTTCTTACATGTGATTTTCACCTAAAATTTCTTATACACATTTTATGGATCACGGAAGCCAAATTCCTAATATCATAAATATTAGCAAAAACAAAAAACAAAACCATTAAAAATAAATAAAAAACAATTTGAAAACTAATAAAAAATAATAATAAAAAACAAATTAAAAAACAAAAACACATGTCTAACTTAGTTAGGACACGGAGGAGGATTATTTTCTTAAAACTTTATATATATATATATATATATATATATTTATTTATTTATTTATTTTTAATTAAATTTTGTTTTAATAATTGGTAAATTATTTACTTTTAATTTTTTTAATTTTTATTTTAATGGAAATTTTTTTTTTATTACTAATATTGTTTTTTTCATGTATTTTTTAATTTTTTTTGTTAATATATATTTTAAAATTGGTATAATAAGTGAATTTTTTTAATTTTTTAAAATTTTTTATGTCATGTTTTTAATTTGTTTATATTTTAATATATATATTTTTTACTTTTATTATTATTTTTATTTTTTTAGGTTTTAATTTTCTCAATATTTTAATATTTGTTTTCTTTTTTAATAATGTTTATTTTATTTTTTATGTTTTAATATATATTTGTTTTGGTGTCTTTATTTTTTTTCAAGGTTTTAATTTTTATTTTCTTTTATATTTTTAATTTTTATTTATTTATTATTTTTTTTTCTTGTAGGGTTCGTGTCAATCTTTGATTGGCAAACTGATCTCATTATGTGTCAATTTTGTAGTTGATTTTAAAGTGTTAAAAATATGTCTTAAAAAAAGTGTTGATGCTTTTAAAAATCCACATTAAAATCACAAACATTTAAAAAAAATATTCACACTTAATACATTAGAAAATTTAAAGTGTCAAAACAAGCCCTATAGAAAAAAGGATTGATGCTTCATCAACACTTTTCAAAATCAACATGAAAATCACTAACATTTAAAAAAAAATGTTCATACTTGATGCATAAGAAAATTTAAAGTGTCAAAAATATGCTAAAAAAAAGGGTGTATTTTGAATCAACAATTTTCAAAATCGGATGATTTTTTTCTACCTAAAAAAATAGGTACTCGTATCAATTCCTTTTTTTCTCCTTGGAAAAATCGTAATTTTTCATTAAATATGGAAAAATTAGATGTTGTAGATGCCTTTAGGCATATGCATTAAAATGTGACATAGTCACATATCAAAAATATAGTCTAGTTAGGTACCCCTGTCGGGGTGTACATGATAGTATCAACAAGTTCTGATAATCTAAATAATACAAATATATATGTTCAGTTTTGGATGCTAAGTAACCAAAATAATATCAACTATATGTCAGCATTCCGGTGTTGATCTATGTACGACTGATGATAATATCTGAAGTGTTCCTGTCTGTTGTGTTCATCAATCAGCCATGTCCCCCGAGGTTGGAGCGTGGCCTCCTTGGATAGCGCGTTGGAAAGCTAGTTACGCTCCCTGCAAATGTGACAACATGAGATAGATTCAAATTGTGATTTTAATGGCCATAGGTCCTCCAATATGTGATGAAGTGTGTGAATGTGACATGTAGATGACATATTGAACCAACTGATGATAATCTTGGAATCCCTGAAAATTTGAAGATGGTGGAATTCATGTTCAATAGCAAAATGAAGGAGGTGACATAGGGTGGTAAGCTCAGCAAAATTATTGGTGCCCAATCCCAGACCCATTCTATTCTGTAATGTTTATCGTCATTGATGTGAAGCACGACACCTCCCCTGCAGCCATGAATTTGAGCGGAGCCATCGAAAAATACCCACGGCTTTTCCTTGTTGATGACTTCCGGGGTAATGTTGTGTGGATGAGCTTGAGGGGCAATCAAAGGGAGAAATTTGTACATATCTATCACCCGTGCGGAGGCCGATATCCATTGAGGCTAAGTGTCTTGAAAGATGATTCCGTTCTGAATCTTCTAGAGGGACCAACAAATCAGTAGAGGTAGATTGCAGGCTTTGGGAGAAGTGTCTTGTTGCCACCAGAATTGCCAAGCTTCGGCAATATCAGCCCCATTCCATCATGTCAAAATATTGAGATCATCCAATATCAGTCGCTAGAGTGCAAGGGATATATTGCACTGAAGGAATAGGTGACAAAATAATTCGAAATTTGATTCGCATAAGACACACCATTAGGGGAATTTTGAGGTCTAAAATGGGCCTCCTAAGAAAAATGTACAACCAAAACAACCTTTATAAGAACCAATAAGATTCAAGATGATGATGTCAACCATGGGGGATGATTCACCTTTTTTTAAGTAAAAGGGTACAAAGATTAAAAAATAATAAAATAATAAAACTACTTTTTCAACTTGTATTTTCAACTTATCTCCAAAAGTTTTTACTCTAATTTCGAGTGGGAGTACTCGTTGGATGAAAAATTTAATTCCTCATCCAAGGAGTACCCATGTTGCATACTTTTGATAGACCCCGCTACATGAAAAATGAGAAATACATGAAAAAATATGATTACAATCACATTTTTTATGTATTTCTCATGTTTCGTGTAGCAGGATCCATCGAAAGTATGCAACATGGGTACTCCTTGGATGAGGAATTCAATTTTTCATCCAACGAGTACACCCGCTCGAAATTTGAATAAAAAATTTGGGAGATAAGTTGAAAATACGAGTTGAACATGTAGTTTTTTCTTTTTTCCCTCTAAAATTTGATAATGTAATCAAATATTATTTTATTATTTCCACTATTATTTTATAATTTCCTTAGGAGGCCCATTTTAGACCTCAAAATTCCCCTAATGCATGTGGATCCGATGATAGAACACTTTTATAATTTTTATCATGTTGGGGCGATGTTATGCAAGATGCACCACATGAAGAGAATGGAGCGGGGAGGTGCCTCTAACCTCCATAACCAGTGTCACCACCATAAAATATCATTGGGACGATGATCAGAGTGAATGAATGCATACCCAAGCTTCGGAGTGTATTGGCCGCTCGGGGCATGTTGCCAAATTAATTCATCATCTGCTTGTGTGATCTGAATGTGAGATTCGGATAGGGTGTTTATAAAATTGTGCCCATAATCATGCCACTGATCGGGTAGCCTGAGGAGAGTGGAAAATTTCCAACCCTGAGAAAATATATATGTACCTTCGGGGTGTGCAACTCGTATCAGTTCCTATTTCAAAGTTTATATTATTAACTGTCCATGTATGAAAATATACAAAGTTTGTGCATCACATGTGAATATGCCCTATGAAATGGGCCTGAAAATATACAAATATCTATGATCTACTCTATAAATTATCGCTTCTATAACTCTTATGTGTGTTCTGTGGTGCAGATTGAACTTCCATAATCCGGTACTACATTATAACACATTCAAATTCAAACTAATTCAAACATTATTTGTACAAATATAAACAATATGGAAATTTTTTTTTTGAACTATTCATTTAAATAGTCCCCTATCTCTGACTTAGTCAAGTGCAAATGGAAATTAGGTTGGATGGGGGTTCAATCAATCTGGGTTTGGTGCTCCCCTGGATTTGGCTCAATGCCTCTATACCCCAACATCCCACTCATGTGTCCACATAATTGCTGCATCGACACCCCTCTGCATCTCGACTTGTGTACACAATGACAAAGACAAATTATAATTAGTCTACAGATTAATTAGCATGCATACATGCAACTTAAAAAATTAAAATGTTGAAATCTTAAGAATAAAAAAATTCACCTCAATTGTTAGTCCATGAGTGTTATGAGGTGGAGGTGGAGGAGACTGAGCCATGGAAACATTCACTAGAGGAGATTGCTTTGGCTGGTCAACTTCCTCCTCAAATGACCTCAGAAGCTCATCTGTGTAGATAGGTTGTGCATGCATGTTATCATGAAATTATTAATATAAATGAAATCTGAAACAAAATCATTAATATAAATAATGTAAAATTTGACGATAAGAGTCAACAATTTCATATATATGTACCTAGTCTGTGTCGATGCGGTTCCTTCACCCTCCAAGTGTCATGGATGGTATCACGACACATACATGCATATGACAAAAAATTTTCATACCCTACACTCTCAAGATATGAATCATCATGTAACACAACTATTAGGCCACAAGGAAACGAAGAAGGTCTGCTCATATTTCCACGCAATGTGACATGTGCAATGTCCAATGTCCTCTACAGGTTATCTACAATGGTATGCCTAGTCTTGACGCCAAGTTGTGAGCACTGCACTAGCTCCATCAACAATACCACGCTCTGAGATGGTTGTGGTAACAATCTCATAGGTGGTGCTATGCACGTAGGGTCCCTACAAGCCTTGATACATTCATAACTATGTCTCAAACCAGGTCCATAAAACTTAGTTCCAGTGCTGGTGTAATATGACTTCATATGTAGCATAAACTATGCATATATATGCTTTGCAAAGTAAATGGGGACCTGGTCATGGTGGGGGAATTGGCCCCAAGATCCAATGAATCGATCATAGACAAAAGGGGTTGTATCGACATTTGTAAAATATTTTAGCAAAATCGGACTAGCATGTCTAGCACGGCATTCCGAAGAGATGTCTAACAACTCCCCATGAATATCAATTTTCTTGGTGGTGTATTTCACTTCCTTTCAAGTATGTGGGCCTCTAATCTCTAGGCTCCTAATCCTATGTATGAAATATAAGAGGTGGCTTTGTGGGCCTTCTCTCTGGTATGTCTTGATCAACTTGTTGATGTTATCCAGCATCAGAGACAAACTACACCTAGTATGTCAACTAGTAGATATTTTATCCAACTTTCGTGTGATCCATGTCTACTGGGCCTTTACATCCTCAATTTTGATACTGGCTTTATAACATCATTCCACGGAGGTATCAACATTGCACTTTGATCCTCTCCTTCACCGTGTTGAGGGTTTGCAAATCATAGATATATATAACAAGCTAGAAGCATAATAACATATACATTAAATTCAAATACATAAATTGAAGACGATTTAAAAATGAACGAAAATTTCAAGACATAGACACATAAAGTTTAAAGATGATTTAAAATGCAAGATTTATATCTGCAATAGGTGAAGAATGTCCACTATATGTAGCAAGATCATCAACAGAGACAGAAACACTGCCTCTGATACTCTAACTTGTGTTGGAGCAGGGATCTATGAGTGGAATAAAGACTCTAGTATGGCTACATGATCTAGTCCAACCATGTATAATATATCTTCCAACACTCTGATGGGATGCGGTTGGGGGGTGTATGAGATGGCTCTGCAAATTGCATATAATACATATAAACTAATCCAAGAAAAAAATGTTGGCATAGAAAGAATGTTGACAAGAAAACCACGTATAAACTCAAGTAGAATAATCTAGGCTAAAATCCTAAACTAAATAGAGTGTATATTTTGATAAATTATAAACCAAAGTATTGGGTTCAATGTAAACACAATCGAAAAATGTGACCTTAAAAATCTAACTTACACTTTTTCCCATTTATAAATAATGAATTTTATTCATAGAGCATAAATATGTAAATATAGGTAAAAAATTGAAATAAACCTATTTGTGAAACTAATAAAGCCTCATGCCAACCAAATACTCCATAAGACAAGTTCATATAATGTTTGATTTTGACACATGACATGTACTAGGTGCAAGCACATGAAGACAATGTTTATGGTATGACACACTACATAATGAAACAATATGGTACAAATTAGAAAAGAGTCAAAATACTTATATATTTGAACTTTAAATGCACTTTTCATCATGGATTTAATGTATGTATCAATGAAGCATTGTTGAAACTTATATATATATATATAGATCAAATTTGTTCGAAATTTAAAATGCATTTTTAATAACAATAAATCAATTTTTTCTTTATTTATTTCACTTAAAAAAAAAATTACCATATTTCACAGGGTCTTGGATAGATGGTGATCGGGTGCTTTGTTAAGGAACTTTTGATGTGAAGTCGCCAGTTCAAATCCTTGTCTTGATTGGGGTGATATATTGGACATGATGAAGATGTAGTCTCACCAACATTACAAAAAAAAAAAAAAAATACCATAGGAAGTATTTATAATAAACATGTTAATATTGCAGATAACATATACAATGAAATTAAAAAAAAATAATTAAAACCTAAATTATAGTTTTTTTTTTTTTTTCTTTTCAAGGGTTTTCTTGTTGGTTTTTGAAGTTGTTTTTGCTATTTAAAGGTTTTCTTGGTGGTTTTTTAAGTTTTTATTTGTGGTTTTCAATGGTTTTCGTAGTGATTTTTTTTTGTGGTTTTCATAGTAACTTTCAGGATTGTTTTTTGTAGTTTTTGTATGCCAGGTTTTTTTTTCAAGTTAATTTATTTTATTTTGCAAAAAATAAATAAATAAAAGAGACAAAAATGAGAGGAAACCTTCCTCTACTTGAGCCTCTTGGTCGTTCACGGGGTTGATGGGTTACTGGATTGAGTTCCTCCATCTCGGTTGAGCTTAGAAATCTTCCGTCGAATCCTTTTTCGTCTCGCAGTCTAAACAAAATGAATTGCGCAGGTCATGACTAGGGTATTTGAAGTAGAAATATCGCTCAATCGAGTTATATTTTTCTATTGAGACATCAACTTGGATTAGAAAATGACTCGATAGAGAGTTTTTTTAAACACTTGTTTGAGCTATTTTTAAGTGTCTCAACAACTCAATTGAGGGCTTAAAAATTGCTCGATCGAGCGCTTAAAAATTACTCGATCAGACACTTAAAATTGCTTGATTGAGCATTCGTTTTTCAAAAAAATGTGCCCTCATTTTGCCAAAAAGTGTGACCCAGCTCCATGGGGCGATGGCTTTATATTCCATGGTGAGAAAATTATTTTTAATGATTAACTTTGATGTACATTATACCCTATATATTCTAGTTGAGTGTGTGTGTGTGTACATAACAACTTTTTTCACTTTCTAATTGAAACACTATGAAGATTTTTTAAATGAAGAATACATAATAGAAGAAAGAATGCTTATACCATCATTAAGGATGATGAAATGATACAATTATTTCCATTGAAGAATGAATACTCGAGATAAGTCTCTCTAGCATTTTCAAATATTTTAAGCATAGTTAAAGAAATGAAGAAGTGTTAAGTTGTTTAGAGAAGAGTTGAGTGAGGCATACAACATAATGATGAAGTTGAAAATTCCTAGAAACATGAGTTTTGAGGACATGAATGATTTTCTAGAGGAGTATGTAGACATTGTGAAAAACAACATTTTCATTGGCTTTTCACTTAAGAGGAGAATTGTGCATACCATAGACTTCATTCTTCACTTGATGTTGTAATCAAGTTTTGTATAGGATGAGTTCAATGAAGAGAGTAAATTTTAATTCATAGGTGGCTTAGTTGTTTTTAAATGCTTATTAATCAAGGAAAGCATGAGCTTGTATATGATTTCAAAATTGATTACACAAAAGAAGGATGGTTAGTGGATAATGTGTATAGATAGTTTCGAACTAAATAAAGTTCACATCTAGAAATATATTTCCATTACCAAGCATCGAAAATTTGTGACACCATTTGTTTTTAAATATTAGGAGAATCGATATCATTGAAGTAGAATTAAAGAAGGTGATGAATGGAAAACAACATTCAAAACAAAAAGAATATATGTGTATTAGGAATTTGGCTTCTATGATCCATAAAATGTGTATAAGAACTTTTGGTGAAAATCACATGTAAGAAAATTTTGTCGACGCGTTTCGAACCAGTGAGTGTGGTTCATCATCAGGAAAAGATGAGAAATATGATCAAGAAACCTGTTTAAATAGATAAGGACAGCTCCAACTAGCCGTTGAAAAATAACAGCTAGTTTGACTATAATGAGAAATTGAATAGAATTTTATCATATTTTATTATTTTTAATCTTAATTCTATTATATTTTAATTTTAATTTGATTATATTTGAATATAATCTAATTTTAATACTTTTTTAATAATTTAATGTTAATACTTTTTTAATATAATTTAATATTTTTATTATTTTAATACTTTAAATTATATGTTACATAATTAAAATTCATTAATGGTTAAAAAAAAAAAAAAAATTTAATATTACTAAATAGGTAATTTTCAAATTAAATCATAAGGATAATACTAAAAATAAAATCATACCGATAACAACTAAAATAATAAATCAAAAGGAACAGACAGGGAGAGAGAAACCGAGAGTGAGAGAAGAGTGAATGACTAGAGGGAGCACAGGGGAAAGGGAAAAAACAACTAAGAGTGAAGGGTAGGAATCCAGCATCTGCTAACACTCCACCCATCATCCCTGTTAAGGTTAACTGGCCTCTTTTCGATTTCCAAGGCTTCCCTCAACTTTCGGTGGTGGAAATGGTCAATCCTCGCAATAACCTCAACATCTTCAATACAAATGTGATGATTTGTTTTATCATCATAAAATAAGGGAAACAATGAGACCATCATAAAAGAAGAAAAGATTGTCTCGTTATGTAGGGATAAGCTCTCATGGTACATGATTTTCAAGACTGTGGTATTCATATCAGATCTTCCGAAGACATCCACGGGAAAAAAACAGAAAACCCTACTGAGAGAAAGGGCCAAAAATCTCTCCCCAACTTAAATAGCTAGAGTACCTATCCGAGTTGTCGGTCAGAGCAAGCCGATGACATCGAAGTAGTTGAATCAGCCAGGGGTTGACGACCATGGCAAGCACTAGATTGTTGCTCGAGCCTGACTTTAATTACAGGTCACTCGCTGGCCACCTAGATACACAATTTCATATACGCAGTCAATCCAAAGAATAATATAGGTCGCCACTGTGATCAACCTGAATATTGTGCAATTTGGTTATGTGAATATAACTCAGTTTTCCAATGTGAAAGATTTTTTTATAATTAGAATATATGATATTTCCAATGGCATTCAATCCCAAGAATAATACAGGTCACCACTGCGATCAGCCTAAATATTATTCACTTCGTTATGTGAATATTACTCCGTTGGTCAATGTGAAGGGGTTTTTATATTAGAATATTAAAAAAAATCATATATAAAATTATGTGAAGTTGGAATTTTCATCAAGCTATATTGAACCGAATTCCTTCAGATTCGAACACATTGTATTCAGAAATATAGAAAGACCATTAAAACACATTATATTTGGAAATATTAGAAATACCATATATTCTTCTTTTGGTTTTTAGGCATTTTCTATCGAGGGGCCAATTTTGGCATGAAAGTCAAAAATAGCCAAAATCCTCTCCCTTCTCGGCATGAAGAGAAAAAAATTTAATAATAATAATGAAGAAAAATGAAGTGGTTGGATTTGAGTAGATCAACAAATGTTTTAAATTTAATATAAAAAATCAATATTGTCAAACTTATTTTATGGCCACCTTTTCCTTTTCCGGCATCCATTTTCAAATTTACCAACTCCTCTGACTACTGACATCGTTTCATTCACACGTCATGCAAACATAATCCACCGAACACTACTACATTTGGCGGAAATTCCGACACTTGGTTCCGACGCTTTTGACCAAATGTTGGAAATTTTCCCAAATTTTTTCCATCCCGCCCGAAACCGTCGCTATACCGACATCTATAGAAAAGTGTCGCAATACCGACACTTAAAAACGTGTCGCAATTTCGACGTTTAGAGGAAGACATCGCAATTGCGACACCATGGCCCAAAGCGTCGCTATTGAGACGACTCTAAACGTCGCAATTGCGACACAATGTCTAGGTGTCTCTATTGCGACGTTTGGAGGCACCCGTCGTAATAGCGACGCCTTTTCCGCCGTCGGTATAATGACAGTTATTTTCGCGCTACATAAAAATACCAAACTTATATGTGCGCTACATAAAAATTCGAAACTTATATGCGCGCTACATAAAAATTATTTTATTGTTTCGTATTTGTCGCAATAGCTACATTAATGTTTGATATCACGCGTGCATTCGCCCTCTACTCTTGTAGAACAGCATTTGCCCTCAGCATTCGCGCTCAGCTCTTGCAGAACAACATTTTCCCTCAGCATTCGCCCTCAGCGTTCGCCCTCGGCTCTTGCAGAACAACATTCGCCCTCAGCTCTTGCAAAATGGTAAGTTCTTACTGCAGGCCCTTCCTCCTATAGTAAGGTTGACTCTATTTGGGTTTTTTTTGTCAATTCCATTGGATTGTGTTAGGCTGTAGAGTTCTCTGTAGATTGTCAAGAGTCCAAGATTCAATACCCTCTATTATCTTCATCACCCAATACAAGATTTAAATTTTTCCCAAAGAAACGCTTATTAATTTGGCGACCATTATTTCTCCACCAGCACCTTAACCCTACATTTAAATGAAAACAAGCATTTGCATTTCTAACTACAAAAATCTATTAGTGTTCAAATGTACATGTGTGCTACATTAACGTACGATATCACGCGCGCATTCGCCTACGCTCTTGCGAAACAACATTCGCCCTCAACGTCGCCCTCGGCTCTTGCGAAGGCTTGACGTCGCCACGAGCTCTTGCGGATCAACATTCGCCCTCGACGTTCGCCACGGATTCGCCCTCGGCTCTTTCGAAACGGCCGGTCGCCACCGTCGCCCTCATCTCTTGCGAACGACATTTGCCCTCAGCATTCGCCCTCAGCGTTTGCCCTCAGCTCTTGCAGAACAGCATTCGCCCTCAGCTCTTGCAAAATGGTAAGTTCTTACTGCAGGCCCTTCCTCCTATAGTAGGGTTGACTCTATTTGGGTTTTTTTGATCAATTCTATTGGATTGTGTTAGGCTATATGGTTCTCTCTAGATGTCAAGAATCAAGATTCAATACCCTCTATTATCTTCATCACCCAATACAAGATTTAAATTTTTCCCAAAGAAACGCTTATTAATTTGGCAGCCATTATTTCTCCCTGCTTTAAAAACCCTACATTTAAATGAAAGCAAGCATTGCATTTCAACTACAAAAATATATTAGTGTTCAAATGTACATGTGTGCATCACTTGTGTAGGGTATTCCTTTTCCACTTTCACATTATCCAAGAATGTGTGCGGTATAGTTCATATTTTTTGTGATTTAGATTATCTTGAAAAAGGAAAGGTAAATTATTTCCCATGGAAAAAGAAGGTTTTCCCTTTTTATAGGTTGTTTGGACTTACGTGGAAAAATTTATGTTATGCCTTTCATATTATGTAGTTTAAATTTGAATTAACAGATTATTCTACATGAAAATATAATTACCTATGTGATGTCCTTCATCACTAATTAAAATTATAGGGTTTCAATTTTCTAGACTCTAACTCATCTGATGCTAAATTCTAGGTTCTCATTGGTGGATCACTCTTCCATTGATTTCCTTTCCCTTTGGATCTTGTCATACTTTAAAAGTCATCAATGATACATATATTATTTCAGGTATCCCAAAAGGATTTATAGTAGAACATATTGTGAAGTTTTTTTGACACTTGAGGATTCTTTTTAGAAATGCAACGTGGTCTATGCTATCGAGTTATATATCAAGCAACTTGTCCTTAATAACTACACTATGAGGTAGGTTCAACCAGTTTGAACTTGTTGGGACATAGCATATGAAGTTGTGTGATGAGTCCATATCACAGGTCTATTATGGTGAAAAAAAGTGAAGACACGTAATGATAGTTATTATGTTAACATTACTAGAAACATTTTCGAAATTATCCATGCTATCAAGATGTCAAAATTCCAGGCATTAGGTGTCAATACTCGTAGCTAATAGATAATAATAATAATATAAAAAAATCACATCTTTATTCTTGAAATATGATTGCTACACATTGGTAACCTAGTTCATGAGTTACTATCACCCAAATATTGCAAAACAAACTTAAAATATAAATTAAACCAACATGAGAATCCAACTAAGGGTTTCTCGACAAAATCATGCCATAACCTGGCATTTTGAAACCCAAATTTGAATCCATCATAAGTAATACAATGCAAACTTAGATGGATTTTCAATGCATGTTTGAATGCTACACTTATTCTCTGTCTAGATATCATTTTTTAAATGGAACCATTAGTCAAGCCCACAGTCCTTTTTATGTGAAAAATTTCAGCTCTATTTGAGCTCTTTTTTGCTCCACCACCTCCATAAACCGGTGTTACACGGGGTCTCGCCCCCCCACCTAGGGGTCTAGATTCCTCGCCCCCTCGCGCTCCGGGGTCTTGGGGACTTCTAGGGGATGTTTCCCTCACGCCCCCTCACGTCCCCTCATCGCCCCTTTTAGTTTATGGTTTCGTGTTAAAATTTGATGTGCCACTTAGCATATTTGAGAATCCAAGTGATTCTGATTCAGATGGTGACATGGTTGATCTTGATATATTCGTGCAGAAGCTGGATGCAGAGACTAGTGGGGCATTAACTTGAGCATTTATGCTCATTTATCAGTATGATGATATCATTTGATATTCATATGTTATGTTTTATGTTTTATGTTTCAAACATAACTTATTTGCGTTTAAGTTTTATGTTTCAGACTTGAGTTGTAAACTTCTGTTTAAACTCTATTTTGAATCTTGATATAATATGTCATATGATATCTTAAACTTTATTTTCATTGTGCATTGTTAGTAGTTAAATTAATGATTATATAGTTACAAACTTACAAACTTACATGCATGATTGTATGATGTATGTTTTAACTTTTAACTTTTAAATTTGTTTCAATTATATGATTCATCATTCATCGATTTGTAATTTTATCATTTATGGTTTATCTTTCATGATGCAAGTGTATGATGACTATATATACATTCCTTGCAAAAATATAGTTACATTTTAAATATTAAATTTTATAATTTTTATGACCCCGACGTCCCCCCACGTTTCCTAAAAATTGGTAGGGAGCTTTTGCATAGGCCGCTCCCGCGCTCCCTCGTCCCCTCGCTCCCACCTCCAGGGGACTTGGTGGAACATTTCCATAAACATATGCAAAAATATATCATGATCTTGGAATTCCATTACATATGTATGTGCCAATGTTCCATAATCTTGCCCCATCATCAATTTAAGAAATTTCCATTGAATATCAAATTATGAAGGGGGGGAACTTTTTAATGCAACATTTGGCTCAAAATCAGGGACCATCTCCGTATGAGGTGAATGAGAACTATAGATATTTGAAGAAGTAGATTAGTGCCTTTTCCTCTGGCCATGGAGTCATATACAGTCATCCATCACAAAAATTTGTCTTTGTTCATTCTCACCTTGAAAGTTGTAAAAAATCATGCCCTAATTGAAACAACACTAAATTTGAAAGATATAATAAAAATGCAAGCTAGAAGTGCCCTATTAATACAAAGGGAAAACCTTCCTACCTACCCTAACTGAGATAAATTTTGATTGAATAGGAAACATGATATTTCCTATGGAGTTGATCCAACGACTTGTTAAATGTATGGGACTAAATCATGCATTTTATTTCCAGGGAAACATGCGCATGAAGAGAAAAAGTGCAGAATTAATGGAAAATCCATACATGCCACTTATAAAAACTACACCGAAAGGTCAAAAAATACTTAAGGCCTTAACTTAATTTGAATCCAAAAATGACAAAACGGGATTAGTGAAAACACGAGAGTGGTGTGGGTGAACAACATAAATAAAAAGTGAAGATACCTTTCCCCAAGATGCCTTTGTCACAGTTGTATGAAAACATGTTTTCCTTTCCCTTTATACATGCAAGTGAATGCATTATAGGTATGGTGTTTTCCCAGAATAGGAGAAGCCTACTTAAATATATCATTCCTGGATTGAATGTTTGGGTGCCTTAATGTGCAATGACATGTTTCCAGGACTGAATTCAATGCAAGGCATATTCGAAACTCTAACTCTGTCTTCCGGTGTCTTATTAGAAATTATTTCAGTTTTCATTTTGTGTTTTCAAGTTAGATATTGTTTTCAAGTTTTTACATTTATAATTTTATTGCAATGTGGCAGACTGATCAGAGCAGTGCAGGAACAACCCCGAGATGGGATGATCGCGGAAAGAGGCCGGCGGAAGAACATGTAAAGTGCCAGCATTGCTCTATCTTCAGGTATTTTAGTTATTTACATAATTGAAATAATATTAATTTTGTTCAAATATGCAGACACCTAGCCATGGTACGCCTGATGATTCCCTCTTTGAGGAAGACCTTTCTTCATCCCTATCTCCGGTGTTCTTGTTGCAAAAAAAGGCACGAGATGCAAGGTCGGAATTTAATACTTTGATAGACGTGCCTCAAACACCTGAAACAGAAGAGAGGATAAAAAAACTTATGAGCTAGCTAGAAACATATCAGGTAATAATAAAAAGTCAAAAGGATATTTTTTTTGTTTTGCATGAGATGAATTGTGATAGTTTGATTTTTAATTTTTACATTGACTAAACTAACAAAAAGTTCTTTTGTATGTAGCATTTACTGGCACTTGCTGAAACCGGTGTTGGTGGTAGTGGGACACAAGGGCAAGAGATTGCCCAACAACCCTCTTGTACACCTTTTACTCCTTTAGGTGCCAGGCAAGAAACACACCCTGCCCAAGCGGACACCCAGCCAACCGCTGAACGTGTTGGCAATGATGAGGCTGATATGGCCAACTACATTATTGTGTTTCCTGGAGCTACACGTGTCAGCTCCACAGGGACCATTAATGGCACGTTGCTGGTGAACGATGAGGGTGTCCCTATAAAGCATGTACAACTCCCAGGTAAATTTTAATATTTTAACTATTTCATGTACTTTATCTAAAACATATTTATCATGATTTTTATTTTTAAATTAATGATAATATCTTCTTTTTCTTTTGGTTTTATTCTGTGTAGGAAACAATGAGTTCTACAGGATTCTGGAGAGCCATGCGTTGGTAAATTTTGGCCCAACCATACGTACAGGGTGGAATTCCCAGAATTCCAACCTGAAAAAAGAACTTTTAGATTATCTAGAAGCCCTTTTTGGGGTCGGCACATTTGACGGAAAAGCGGTGGCTCAGGTAGCCGGCAAATATTTGAAATATACCAGGGACACCTATAGGACGCAATTGCAATTTAACCCTAGATATGAGCGTCCTCTCGCAGTTTCAGAGAGTGAGTGGAGAGCACTCATTCATGACGGAAAAGAGAAAAGGGCAAAGAAAGAAGGAAAAATTCCAACTGGACCCGCAAGGTAAATTACAACTTTAATTCAATAGCTTTAATTTTCTTTATGTCTAAAGTAAAAGTGTGCTATGTCATATCCGACTTCAATCTTTTGATGCTAGGTTGCCTGACACCTCAAAGGAAACCAAAGCTAGGATTGAGAAAAAGGGCCATCACAAGCTCGGCCAGGGTGGCTACTTGAAATTAGCTGCAAGAATTGTAATTAAGTAGCTAAACATCTTATAATTAATTGTATCGCCTTCCAACGTTTTTTTAATCCTATCAGATATGATTAAAAATACACAATCATATGTAATGTAGGGTGATGACTTCGGAACAGAAACTACAGAGGAAGATAAAAATATCGCTTTCCGTTTTGGCTATCAAGTTGTAGTTGAACGTCGCAGAAGCTTGGGGTAGGTCCCAAGATCTAGAATGCCTGATAAGGTAAAACATTAACCTTTCAATATTTTTGTTTTCGTCCATAAATTTAATGTCTAACAACTTTGTTTAAATCAGGGGAGCAACACTACTGATGAGGAAAATAACCCAGTTTTAGAGCCAGATGTAGATGATCCTCTCGTGCAACCTAATCATTGTAGTGGGGACCAGGCCGACAATGCTGCTATCAGTGAGGGCCGTGACGGTAATTAATTTCCACTTATAATTTTTTCTAATTATACCTTGATGGTTGTCCTTATAAAGTTTTTTGTTTAAATGACAGAGAATGTTTCCCTTGAGGATCTTACCACTAGAGAGGAAGACAGGGCAACAGTCCCAACGGCGACAACTGGTGCACCAGGTAAATAATCTCATTGCAATTTTTTTTATTAATATTACCAAACTAGTTCAATGATATTTAAAAACTGACAATTAAAATTTAATATTATTTTTTTTTGTAGGCGATACCCCATCACTGGATGAGACCGGACATCGTGACTACACAACTAGGTCAGCGGCGATAACTGGTGCACCGGGTAAATAATCTCATTGCAATTTTTTTTATTAATATTACCGAACTAGTTCAATGATATTTAAAAACTGACAATTAAAATTTAATATTATCTGTTTTTGTAGGCGATGCCCCGTCACTGGATCAGACCAAACATCGTGACTATGCAACTAGGTCAGCAGTGTGGGTCGAAAGGCACGAAACAGGAGCAGAGCATGATGATATTGATGATGTAATTAGGAGTTTTAAAAATAGGAAGAAGAAAAAGAAAATTCGATAATGTAAAATATTGTATTATTATAAGACAAACGTTACCATACTTGGAACGTTTTTTGCGTTATATAAAAAACTCATTTATCATACTATTTTATGTCAAGCATTAATTGCAATGTTTCCTTGCGTACTTTTTGTTGAATTGTTTTTTTATTAGTTATTGAATATTTTTTTTTATGCTCATGAAAGTAAAAAATGAAATATAGATTGGGTATTGGGGAATTGAGAGTGATGTGAGGGGGGGGGGGGGAGGGGCCATAAGAGCTTCCACCTTCACGTGGTTGGCCTTGTTTAGTAGAGAATAATTTATTGGAGCGATTTAATCTTGGAGAAAACCTCCCTCGATCCAGTGTAGCAACAAAAAAGTCACTGTTGACTTAGTTGCTACTCTTTCAGATCGTGGGAGGCTTGTTCCAAGTTCATGCGACTCCGATAAATTGTTCTTGAAACGAAGAGGAGCTTATTCAGGTATGTTTTGACATTTTCAACATATGTTCTAACATTATCATAAGAATGCATCTTAGAGTAAAAAATACTACATCAATTACTTGTATTTATTATATAGATAATGATGGATTTTGATTGACTTGGCAGTGCAGGTACAAATCCTCTTGCATCATGAGCAATACAACTTGTCAACCAGGGTCATGTCGAGGATATTTTTTCTTGTGCGCTTGACCAGGTTCATAATGTCACATTTTGTAAGTTCCTTTACAGTTCATAATTCAATATTAAGCTTGTTCATGATTATTATCTAGGTTTTTTTGTATGTGTTTTTTCATCTATTTGATTGTAAGCAACTCTGCATGTTTCCTGTTGTTCACTATGATTTCTCCCATTACCACTCCCAGGATGAATCCGACTTTATTGTTACATAGGTTACTTTATTGTTACTATGATTTCTCCATTTACGATTTCATAGGTTACATCATGTAAAGTTGTCAATCTCAAGTTGGTGATGAGCTTTAGTTCTCTAGTTTGGGGCTTTTCTGATATTTTCTCCCTCATGTCATTCTTGCATCACCTCGTTGTTTGAGCATGCCAATTTTGTACCACTTGTACCGATTGGCACATGTCAATCTCTGAGTGGTGCCACATTTCACCTATTTTCAGTGAGAGTTTAGGGTTTCTCTAACATAGCTTCAGAAATCCGATTCAGTGCGTGCTTGAATATTGTCACATAATACTTATGGTTTGGATTGATGAGCATGTTCTGAATGGTTGGTTGATTCATAAGAACCACCCATATAGTCATCTTGAGATATTTCAGAAGATTTCTCGGGTTTCCTTTTTCACTGTTTCTAGTGGGTGGGATGGTGTGGGGTGATCCATCAATACTGGTGCTCTTGTAGTAGGGAATTTGTTTTTGGGGATATAAAGGAGAATTTGATGTAGATATCCCATTGGATGCATTCATAGATGGGCACGAGAGGTCAAGAATTTAAATTAAATATATGCAACCTCTAGCATGGCAACCTGAAGGCCGCGAGAGACACTGGTTAAAGATTGTTTTGTGCTAGCCTTAATATAGTCGTGATTTCTTTCTATTATCTTAATGCAAATATATAGTCCGGTCTCATTAAAATGAGGATTGTGGTTATATTTCTCTTTGGTTGTTTCTCTCTTAATGCTCCAAAAGTTGCCAAAAGTTGCGATAGTTGTTTAGTTTGCCTGTTACAACTTAAAAGTGGTTTTTAGCAATGGGAGTCATGTTTTTTAAGGTTAATACTAATATGAAGATCTTGTAATTCTATATTCAGCATAAGAGAATATGGCCTATGCTTTGGGCGGTATGACAACAATTGCCACATCTACCTCATTGGGTAACAATGGAAAGGGGAAGAAGTTGGGTGCAATGTTTAATAATTATGGCAGACAATTGTCTTCTCTTTCAGTTTTTTCACCCATTTCCTTTAATCGCTCAAGCAGAAGAGGGACTCTGAGATTATGCGACAGAGAGAAGGTAGTTAATACAAGAGCTATGGAAAAGGAGTTGTACTTCAACAAGGATGGCTCAGTGACAAAAAAATTGCAGGTCAGAGAAAAAATTATGTTTAAAGGAAGGTCACCTGCACGTGAAACTTCACTGTGGTGGATCTTTCCTTGTCCACTTATATTCAATTTTAATGTGTTATTTTAATTTTTCATGGAGGGTTGTTTTGGCATATGGTCTGGCATTCAATTGCACACTTACTGAAAGCATTGTCAATTTGTCTTGCGGGCGGTGTGAACAAACTTGCTGATCTTGTTGGAGTCACCCTTGGGGCGAAGGGAAAAATGTTGTCTTGGAGAGCAAGCATGGTTCTCCGAAAATAGTTAATGATGGTGTGACGGTAGCTAAGGAGGTAATTTGTAGATGTGTGCTCTGGTTTTCTTTTTAACATTGTATTAGTTCCCCCTCTTAAATGTCTTAGATTTGGTAGGCATAATTTGAAAACTCAAAGGTGAAAGGAAACATATTTGTTACCCAGTGGTCTACTTGGCCTATGGACTAGCCACATTAGAGTAATGCATAAATCTTTTCACAACAATAAAAGGAAAGGGTTATGGCTGAGTCAAATTTTATTGTTATTGGCAGTGTAATGAAATGTATCTCAATGCTATGGTTTTGGCCTTTTTATTGGTTGAATTAGAGGACCCAGTTGAAAATATTGGGGCCAAGTTGGTAAGGCAAGCTGCGGAAAAGACAAATGATTTAGCCGGGGATGGAACCACAACATCTGTTGTTCTTGCACATGTTGGAATATTGAAAAATTCCAGAACAATGAATGGAGAATAAATCTCCCTTCCTCTAACACAGAGAAAATAAAAATTTCTTTGACAGGAGATAGAGTTTCAATACTTTGAAAACAAACTTCTATTCCCTTCAATAACTCAAAAAAAAACTATTACACTTCTTCCTCACTGAGAGGGATTAAAAAATTATGACTGCTACAAAACGCAGTGCATAAAACCAACTCACTGTCTGTTCAAAACAAACATACTTTGTCTCTAAAACACTCTGCTGTGTTTTTCCCTTTCGCACTGCTGTGCATACACACTTAAAAAGTTACACTCAGTCTTTCACTTTTTACACACTGCTGTGTAATAAAAAATTTACGTATTGTCTATAAAAAAAACTACCAAGATTTTTCGACCTTTTTATTTTTATATGCCGTAACATATAAAACATATTATAATAAACCCTCTTTTAAAAAAAATAAAATTAAAACTAAATTCTATGGCCCACCTTTCATTTCGCATATGATATATATATAACATATGTATATATTAAACTATAAAAACATTAAAGAACCCTTTCCGTCGGACTTCAAAAGTCTAAATAGATTGAATTTCAAACCAAATTCGCGTTCCAAAATGGGATGCTGACGTCTGCCTAATTTTAACTCGAATTCTCAATCCAATGTTCCCTATAAAAAATTCGGGTCTGGTTTTCAGGTTTTCAGATTCCCTTCAATTTCATGCGATCCAATATTAATGCTCCACGTGTCCTCCTTTTGAATTTACAAAACTGTCGGGTAAATTTCTATTTGTTTAATTTCTGGTTGGTGAATTGCGTTAATGCTGGCTGTTGTGTTTAAATACAATCTTGTACAGAAATATGGCTGTGGCCGTCTACAAAAAAAACTTGCAGGAATTTTAAATGCTGAATTAAATTTCTGGATGGCATGCAAGCAACCTCCAAAAAAAAATGTTGCTGCTGCATCCGTCCTTCTGCTGCAACAATTGAAGTTAAAATTCTTTTCCTTTTTGCTGATGGTTTGGTGTATCTAATTGAATTAGTTGCCTAAGGTATTTTTGGTTACAAACTCCTTTTCATTTTTCATATAGTATTGGCCTTGTGGAATACATTTGATTGTGTGGTCTTGTTAGATCTACAACATTTGTAGTTGTTTAGTCTTATGGCCGAGGTGCACTTTTATTATGGAAATAGTTGATGCAATATTGTCATTTAATCCTTACTGTAGGGTAGCATGTTGAGAAGTTTTTTGTGAAACATTTGGTATTCAAAATGGCACTTGATCCTATACAGCATCATGCACTTGACTTCAAAATTTATATTCAAAGTGTGCCAGACAATTCTTGCAAAATTTCAAATATTTAGGTTGTTTTAAACCATTATCTTTTTCATGTATTGGATGCTGAAAATGTGAAAAAGACTTTGGTATGAAACCAACTGGTGAATAATTTCCAACACAACAACCACTTCCAAGACATGATTTAGAAGTAGAACAAATGTGCTTATGAAGCATAGAAAGATATCCTTGATGCATTGTCAATGTTTGGCTAGGGTTATTTTGGAGAAAATAACTCCTTATTCCTAGAATAGTGATCTTCAATACAAGTAAATGCCAGAGAAGAGAGATCATCGTGTGACGCAACAAAACTGAAATTGGACCCCTAAGGAGAGCTGGTGTGTCTACAATCGCTCTGTCAGCATTTTCCCTTGGTTTACCCCGTTCTTTTCCTCCAGCCTTAGTCTTAATTGACTTCTTCTTTCTTCGGGTTTATTTATCAAATTCGTAGAATTTGATAAATAAATACTATCCACAATGGTTGGACTTTAATTTATATTCCCGACTTATATTATCTCCAATCCTTATAACCAATGTTTAACTTTCAACACTTTGTATTTATACTCCACGTTTCTTTTTAAATAAATAACTTGTAATGAACTTTCGGCTCTATATTTCACCACCCAGCCTTACAACAATCACGCTCCAGATTTATGCTAATTATCCGCCAATCATTTAATTAAACAATTTCATTATACTCCGGGCCCACCTATATATATCAATAACCAATCAAACACTCGTATCGTACCTGGCTATCCTCCGCACACCTTAGTTAACCTCCGGGCAAGTTCAACGTGCGACCACCGTCCCATGGCCCTTCTCCAAATCAACGACTCTTGGCAATTTCGCTCGGCTTCCAACGTCGGGCTTTAACGTGCGATGGCGTGGGTTAAACGGTTGTTTTCCGGGGTCACTTCGCCACGTGTCGCATTCCCTATGGAATCGCTCGCGAATAGGAAATACCACCTACTCCGCAAAAGCGGTGTGATATGGGCAACCCGCTTTTGTGATTCCGCTCGTGGTTTTGGTAGAGGGCTTGACCACGAGTGCATGTCTGGTTCTGCTATCCTTTTGTTTGTTAACTCATGTCCAATCCTCGGGTCAGGTTCCGAAAGCACAACAATTTTGTCTCTTTATTAAGCGGGATTTTAATATGTGTATTATCAAAGAAAACCAACACAAATTTTATAAGAAAATTGTTCAAAAGTCGAGCCCGCCGGACTTCAAACGGCGATAAACCATAATTCAAACCAAATTCGCGTTCCAAAATAGCCTGCTGACGTCGGCCAATTTTTTGACGCGACTTTCTTATCAAATTCGCCCTAATATTTTACGGGTCCGGATTTCCACTGCGCGAGCGGCCCAAACAAAGATCCGCTCCAATCAATTTCTGCCACGTGTCCTCCCTAAAACTTGCTCTCGCCTCCAGTCAAGGGTGCATTCGATGTATGCCAAGGTGATGATGGATAAGGTGATTACATCATTCGTGATAATATTTAACGCCGTTTTAATTAAGTTTTCTACATCAAATCTACATTAATTAATTTAACATCGCTCAAGATCTAATTCTCCACTGGGAATGACTACATCATCTAATTTGATCCGGCCTTCTGTCATTATTAATGATCGTGAGATTCATTATGACGGTACACGTTCTTGATTGCATTGCATTTGTCGCATAAAATGGCGTTTAGCCATGGTTTTTATATGGCTTCTGGGTTGTCGGATTACACTGTCTGGTAATCATGACGATAAGGAGAAGGCCGCCGGAACTTCCGAGATTCTCGCTGACATTTCCATTTCTCTCGGTTCTGTCTCTCCGTCCGTCTCTCCGTTAATTGAATTTCGCTCTTCGGTTTCTGTGCCCACTCCGCGCTTCCCTGAGATTGCACCCATGCCTCGCGTGCGTCATAGGATGCGTTGCCGCAGGGGGAGCACTAGAGGTCAATCCCGGCGCGCTCCCTCCAGCACCTCAACAGAGATGACTTCCGGCCAGTCCAGTGATTATTGCTTAGGTAGATATCCAAATACTAGGAGTGGGCGGGGTCGGCTTGTAGCATCTGGCCACCGTATGGATTCCCCTGCTCCTGGCTTCCCCATCGCTAGTTCACCTTCTCCCACGACGCGCACTACGCAATTTTCCTTTGATTGCACTCTCAACCGCCCGCGAATCACAGCTGTAGTCACTGTGGTCTTCCGCGAGGAGGCCCAAACGGAGGAAGAATGCACCTGTCCGGCGGGTCTGAGCTCGGAAAAAGCCGGCCAGCATTCGGGCCTTCAGGAGGGGAGCCGTGGCATGCATGTGGAGGTAGCACCTAGCGATCCTGGACCTTCCGAATTAGGATGGTGCCGAATCGTGGAGGAACCAGCGGAGGATTAGTTTGGTTAATTTGTTTTTCTTGCTTAGCAGGCCCAGTTAATTGGGCTGCTTTTAGTTTATTTTACTGTGCCGGACCTTTAAGTAATATTTTTGAATTCTGTAAATTAAACGTTCAAGACTGGTTTCCCCGTATGAGGGCAGTATTCTTAATTTTTTGATTTTTTGATGACAAATTTGCCATGAGTATGGCTAGGCAATGTTTTTGACTTCGGTGTAATTTTATTCGCAATGTTAATAGATTAACTTTACTTTGAATTCTCACATGATTAGCGTTTTTCTTGATCTGTTCAAGGATTTTGGGTACTTTAATTTGTATTTGGAATAATGGACGTCGGTACTCTATCTATTGCTTTACTGTTCTACATACTACTATTTCACTTTCTTATAGATGCCTCGGGCATATTTGAATGCTTTCTCAGATTGTCGATAATCTCCATGTGGACCGTTACTGGATTTTATATCATGTCCCTGTATGTGACATGGGGTATTTTTCTATCATTGTCTGGGGTGGGACTTCCACTTTTCTCGATGGATATTTGGGTTCCAATCTTCAGATGTGAAAATGTAATGACTTCATGGACTATTTTACTTCATATAATATATTCAAAATAGCATTTTTTCTCTTTTGAAAAAAAAATGATTAATGTTTATCATTCTGCCTTCAAAACTAGCGATGCTGGTCTATGTTGCTGGTTTATTGATATGGTCTGATGGTCTTTTTATATTTTGGACATATCACACTCCTCACATGATTAGCGTTTTTCTCTGTTCAAGGATTTTTGGTACTTTAATTTGTATTTGGAACAATGGACGTCGGTACGTACTCTATCTGTTGCTTTACTATTCTACATACTGCTATTTCACTTTCTTATAGATGCCTTGGGCATATTTGGATGTTTTCTCAGATTGTCGATAATCTCCATGTGGACCGTTACTGGGTTTTATATCAAGTCGCTGTATGTGACATGGGGTATTTTTCTATCATTGCCTGGGGTGGGACTTCCACTTTTCTGGATGGATATTTGGGTTCCAATCTTCAGATGTGAAAATGTAATGACTTCATGGACTGTTTTACTTCATATAATATATTCAAAACAACATTTTTTCTCTTGTGAAAAAAAAATGATTAATGCTTATCACTTTGCCTTCAAAACTAGCGATGCTGGTCTATGTTGCTGGTTTATTGATATGGTCTGATGGTATTTTTATATTTTGGACATATCACACTCCTCACATGATTAGCGTTTTTCTCTGTTCAAGGATTTTGGGTACTTTAATTTGTATTTGGAACAATGGACGTTGGTACTCTATCTGTTGCTTTACTATTCTACATACCGCTATTTCACTTTCTTATAGATGCCTCGGGCATATTTGGATGCTTTCTCAGATTGTCGATAATCTCCATGTGGACCGTTACTGGGTTTTATATCAAGTCCCTGTATGTGACATGGGGTATTTTTCTATCACTGTCTGGGGTGGAACTTCCACTTTTCTGGATGTATATTTGGGTTCCAATCTTCAGATGTGAAAATTTAATGATTTCATGGACTATTTTACTTCATATAATATATTCAAAACAGCGTTTTTTCTCTTGTGAAAAAAAAAATGATTAATGTTTATCACTCTGCCTTCAAAACTAGCGATGCTGGTCTATGTTGCTGGTTTATTGATATGGTCTTATGGTCTTTTTATATTTTGGACATATCACACTCCTCACATGATTATGATTAGCGTTGTTCTCTGTTGCAGGGTTTTGGGTACTTTAATTTGTATTTGGAACAATGGACGTCGGTACTCTATCTATTGCTTTACTATTCTACATACTGCTATTTCTCTTTCATGGACTGTTTTACTTCATATAATATCTTCACTTTCATGGACTGTTTTACTTCACTGTTGTAGGGTCTTGGGTACTTTAATTTGTATTTGGAACAATGGACGTCGGTACTCTATCTGTTGCTTTACTATTCTACATACTGCTATTTCACTTTCATGGACTGTTTTACTTCACTGTTGTAGGTTTTTGGGTACTTTAATTTGTATTTGGAACAATGGACGTCGGTACTCTATCTGTTGCTTTACTATTCTACATACTGCTATTTCACTTTCATGGACTGCTTTACTTCATATAATATCTTCATTTTCATGGACGGTTTACTTCATATAAATTCTTCACTTTCATGGATCGTTTTACTATATAATAATATTTCACTTTCATGGACTGTTTTACTTGCATCGTTGTAGGGTTTTGGGTACTTTAATTTGTATTTGGAACAATATGGACGTCGGTACTCATTCTGTTGCTTTACTATTCTACATACCTGCCATTTCACTTTCATGGACTGCTTTACTAACGTTGTAGTGGTTTTGGGTAATTTTAATTTATTTAAATGAAATGACGTCAAAATTTCCATCTTGTTGCTTCTGTTGCTTTACTATTTCACATAACGTTATTTCACTTTCATGGACTGTTTTACTTCATATAATATCTTCACTTTCATGGACTGTTTTACTTCATATAATATCTTCACTTTCATGGACTGTTTTACTTCATATAATATCTTCACTTTCATGGACTGTTTTACTTCACATAATATCTTCACTTTCATGGACTGTTTTACTTCACTGTTGTAGGGTTTTGGGTACTTTAATTTGTATTTGGAACAATGGACGTCGGTACTCTATCTGTTGCATTACTATTCTACATACTGCTATTTCACTTTCATGGACTATTTTACTTCATATAATATCTTCACTTTCATGGACTGTTTTACTTCATATAATATCTTCAATTTCATGGACTGTTTTACTTCATATAATATCTTCACTTTCATGGACTGTTTTACTTCATATAATATCTTCACTTTCATGGACTGTTTTACTTCATATAATATTTTCACTTTCATGGACTGTTTTACTTCACTGTTGTAGGGTTTTGGGTACTTTAATTTGTATTTGGAACAATGGACGTCGGTACTCTATCTGTTGCTTTACTATTCTACATACTGCTATTTCACTTTCATGGATTGTTTTACTTCATATAATATCTTCAAAACAGCGTTTCTCGACTTTTAAAATTTTAATTTTTTTTTTTAAAATTGAACCCTCCGTCGGTCTACCGACGCCTTGTAGACGTCGGAACTGCGACAACCCAGAAACGTCGAAAGAGAGACAGTATGAAAACGTCGGAAGAGCGACGTTCCAAACGTCAGACCACATATCGTCGGAATTACGACATCTTCCAGACGTCGGAAGAGTGACGTCCGAAACGTCGGACCACGATTAGTCGGAATTGCGACAGTTTACAAGCGTCGGAAGAGCGACGCCAAAACGTCGGACCACGTTTAGTCGGAACTGCGACGGTTTATGAGCGTCGGAAGAACGACGTCAAAAACGTCGAACCACATTTCACTGGAAGTGCGACAGTTTACAAACGTCGGAGGCGCGACGGTTTGTGAGACGTCGGAAGAGTGACGCCGGTTCGGAACGTCGGAAGAAGTGTCGATAGTGCGACACTTTTTGCTTGCGTCGGAACGGCGACGGCAGGACAAACCACGGTTTGACCGCCCCCGAACTGTCACTCTTGCGACGAATATGTGTCGGAATAGCGACGAATTGGCCGTCGGAATTTCCGCCAAATTCTCTAGTGGGGGAACTATGATCTTTACTTGGAGTAAATTTTTTACTTCTTTTTCAATGGGAGACAATAGTAATGGATTTATTTGTCTAAGATTTTGTCTGTTGTAGCTCCTAGAGACAGCCTTGAGTTACAAAAGACCAGTGCCTAGGACATCTTAAAATCAGAGGTTAAATGTGGACAATTGTATAGGTTCCTTTGACCGAATATGAATAAAGAGACTGATGGTTTTGGTGGTTCAAGAATGGAGAAGACCGCGAAGTCTGATTCATGTGAATTCCCTATACTGTGAGACACCGCAGGAGGTTGTGAGGTGTTGGGTAGGTTGTGAGGTGTTGGTTCCTTAATTTCCGCTGGGTAGTCTGCGTCCATGGTTTTGTGCATGGTTTTGCACATGGTTTTGGGGTTCGATGGTTTTCGGCCCCTGGTATTTGAGTAGATCCGGTCAAGGGAACTACGGTTATGTTCTAATCCAGGGTTAATGGATTGGGGTTTATGTATGCTTCGGCATGTATATATATGTGTTGTAACACTAAAAGGAATATAATGAAAAATCAATTTGGTCGTCCCGATTTGGGATCCAGGGGAAAATCTCTGTGTTTATCTGTTTTATGTTTTATGCTCTTGCTATTGTTTATTTTCTGTTATAAGAATCGTGTGTAGATATTTCTGTTTAGGGTTAAAACCTACATGAGGCTTGATGGCTTTGAAATGGGCCAAGTATACAACAATGAGTAGAATCTTTAAAAATATGCAGAGGCATTGAGAGAGAATGCAGAAGGAACCCACCAGAGACAGGCTTAAGAGGATTAAGAATTTGTCTCCCGTGAACTCAGAGCAAGCGGATATGAATGAGATATGGACAACAACAGAGATTCTTGGAGCACGAATTAAGGGAGTGCGGCAAGCTTAATACATGAGCGTTAACACATGAGCATTGTATAGACATGAATTCATGAATAAAATTTCAGACTATCGGCAGCTACTACACGAATCATCAAAGTAGCAGAGCATGAAAGATAATTATACATAAAAAGGAGATTACTGATAAACAGAAGAAAACAAATACATACTACTCATTGCCCCATATGGAATCCAACTAAACAACGTTGTATCATATTAAGTTCAAAACAGCTCTTCCAAATATGTATCTCAGAGCACAGGGAGCACAATCATACAGAACTACAACAAAATTCTCCAAAATTTAGAACCCTTGTTTCATCTTTGAACTCCATACATATAGAGTTCCTCTGGGGGTTTATGATCGAATCAAATTCTCATGATCGATCCACACATGTGAAATCAAAATATCCTAACTGACTAGCGTAGCGTGCATCAAGCAATCACTCCCATAAACAGAAAATCAAAACAGAATCGGGTGAAAATGAGATTCCACCAGAAAAACATCATAATAAAAATAGTAAAAGAAGTTGCATAGTTGGCCACAAAGGCCTAGTCCTGGAATCTTCAAATGGTGTGGCGATGAGGAGTCGTGAAAAACTAGGCAGTTGGGTTTCCATCACATGATTCCATCTATTGTGGAAGGCCTCCACTCTCTAATTCTCATGATTTTTTTTAACCGTAATGAAATGGACAACTGTGATGTGCATGCCTAGTTCTTTAGCGGAGATTTTCTGGATCAACTGAATAAACCAGAGCTGTGTTTTTCTGCCAAAAACCAATGCTTGTGCTGGAGATGAAGAGGATATGGTGGAAGTAATGGTGAAGCCTAAAGTGGGGCTGGAGGCACTAACACACGGCGGGACAGTTTAACACTGCAAGGAGCGGGACAAAGGTTGTGGCAGGGATTTGATGACATGGCATGGAGGTGGGGCCCAAATACATATCACAAATCACAAATCGAATGCCTTTGTTATAAACAAAGGGAGGTAAATGATAAGATATGCGATGGGTGAAGCGTGATGGTGGGGAAGGTGACATGGCATGAAGGTGGGGCTGCCCGCACATCACAAATCGCAAGTGGGAGCATTTAGTTATAAGAAGCGGAGGGTAACTGCTATGTTTTTTGAAGTAAGAAGTGCGGGGAGGTAAATGTTAAAAGTTGTGGTGAGTGATTTTTGATGGGCGGAAATGATGTGGCAAGGAAGTGGGCCCACCAGCAGACTGCAATCCGCAAGATTTTCATGGAAGAAGCAAATGATAAAGGTTATATTCTGTGGAGTACGGAATGCGATGAGTGGAGAGGTTGGCGGTGCGAAAAGGTTATTGAGTGTTGATAAAGGTTTTGAACAAAAAGGAGTGGATTGTTTACGATAAAGGCTCGTGTGGGAAGGTGGGTCCCTTTATATCGCATCGGCGAAGTTATAAGTGGAAAATAGTGTTACGAATGAGTTTGCAGTCTTGCAATGCGGGGAGGTAAGGAAGGAGTAAGGTGTTGTCTATGCCTTATATATATAAAGCGGGCTAAAGTGGGGGGCGGAGCTGCGAATAAAGAAATGTAGCGTGAGACTTTAGAAATGGAAAAATAAAGGGTAAAAGAGGGTAAATGAAGGTAAAGAGGATAAATGAGATGAATGAGGGTAGAAATGAAGTTTGCTCACCATTCCACCTTATCAGCCACACTTTCCCCTTTCTACTGAACTGAAAGGCAGATTGATCCTTTAAAGCTCTTTGACAGTCAGGATTTCTCTTCCTTTCTCCTTCTCCACTTTGGGTGCAGCCACAGGCCAACATTGGATCCATCTAGGGACAACGTGTTGTTCTTGGTGCGTTGAGAACTTGTAGACTTGATGCATGTGCTTTATTGGGCACATGGAGTTTCAAATGCATATTGATTAGACAAATATTTATACCAACAGTCAAGTGGACAAGAAATGGAAGATGAAATGGAAGATGATATGGAAGATGAGATGGAAAATTACAAACAGTCGAGGAAACAAAATGGGAACAGTGGAAGATGATATGGAAGATGAAATGGAGAAATGCAAATAGTGGAGGAAACAAAATGGAGTATAGACAGTGGAATGATATATATAGTGAGCTGGATTAACCCTCGTCATTGATGAAAATAGAACTTGAGGAACTGCCCATTCACGGGCGCCTCAAGTATGCCTCCTTCTAAGTTCTTCAGTGCAAAATTATTGTTGCCTTTGACCTCTGCCACCCTGAAAGGACCAAACCAGAGGGGGTTGAACTTCCCATGTTTCCCTTTGTCTGCTCGCCTGACATCCCATCACAGCACCAAATCCCCTAATTGGATTTCCCTGTCTTTAGCTCTTTGATCAAATAAGCCTTTCATCTTTTCCTGGTACTCTGCTAGTCTGAGGCTTACTTGTTCCCATGTTTCACTTAGCTCGACCAATTGATTCATTCTTCTGATAAGGTCATTTGGCTCTTCCTCACTCTCTTGTAAGAATCGAGCCACGGGTAATGCAAGTTGAATAGGAAAGGCTACAGCTCTGCCATACACCAGTTCATAAGGGGACTTCCCTGTGGATCTTTTCGTGGTGATGTAATTTGCCCAAAGTGAAAACTTGAGTTGGGAGTCCCGGTTCTTTTGGTTTTCATTCATGGTATTTTTTAGAATCCTAACCAGTGTCTTGTTAGATGACTCCGCCAACTCGTTCCCTTATGGGTAATATGCAATGGAGTGTCCCAGAATGATATTATAGTGTTCATAGAATTTCATGAACTTAGCCGATTTGAAATCCTGGGCATTATTGGTGATGATTTTAGCAAGACATCCAAACCTAGATATTATGTTCTCCTCCAGGAACTTGATCACTACCCCATCGGTGGCATTCCTTGCAGGCATGACTTCAACCCACTTAGTGAAGTAATCTGTGGTGGTGAGGATCGATCGATGATGATTTCTAGAAGTCAAGTGAATCTCTCCTATTAAGTCAATTCCCCACTATTTGAAAGGTTCTTCAACATGTACGAGGATCAATGGGAGAGGTGCATACCTTTTATTTTCGGCAAACGTTTGACACTTCTCGCAGGCCCGGAAGTGAGCATGTATATCACCCAACAGTTTAGGCCAAAAGAAACCTACCCTCAGGATCTTGTGTGCAGTGGATCGCCAGCTATAATGCCCACCACATATCCCTTCGTGGCACTCAATCATTATTTGATCGACTTAATGCTCTGTTAAACACAATAATAGGATCCCCACCAAGTCTTTCCAATACAATTGCCCATTTTCCACGGTGTAATTTGAGACCTCAGCCTCAAGGTGTGGTACTTGGAATTATCATAGTCAGGAGGAATATCAGTGTTAAAATATATTTCACTATATCTTTATGCCATGAGGATAGAAGGTACTTCACATGTGAGTTTTGCGTGGAAGATTATGTGCCCTGATGTGCACTTGTATCCTCCTGTGCTTCTCCTCCTGTCATAGACAGATTTATCCCTAGAACTTGATAATGGGATTAGGACAAAATATTTTCCAGCCCTTTGCCTTTAATGAGTTTGGTAGGCTTTATCTCTATCTTGTACTCCTGAATATTAGCTACCCATTTTCCCCTTTTTCCTTCACTTTCGCCCTACACCAAGATATCCTTCACTGCTGCTATGGGAACGTAGGTTGTTATGGCAGATTGTAACACATACACCCGGAATGCCTTTCGAGATTTGACCAGAGCGTACGCTTGCTTTTCCAGGATATTATATTTCACTTCGACATCCCGCAACACTTGGCTAAAGAATGCAATAGGTTGTTCATGCCCTTTTTAATTCTTCTGTAGCAGCACTGCAACTATTGTATGAGGAGAGACGAAAGAGAAAACCATGAAGGGATTGCCATAATCTGGACCTATCGGCACTGGAGCTTTTACAAATGCATGCTTGATTATTTCAAAATAATCCCTCGATTTATGGGTCCACCTCACTTCACTATTCTTCTTTAGCATTTCAGTGATGTTTCGGACGATCTCGGCATAATTTGGTATGAATATTCTTAGGAAATTTATCCTCCCAGGAACACTTGTACCTCCTTTTTGTTTCTTGGTAGCGAAATGTCGTTTATCGCCTCTACCTGTTTCATGTCAATAGTCACTCCCTCCTTAGTTACTATATGTCCTAATAACTTTCCTTCTTCCAGGGAAAACATAGATTTTTGAGGGTTCAGGGATAGGCCATACCTATGGCATTTGTTGAAGGTTCATCAAAGATGTTCAATGTGTACAGCGTCACTCTTCAAGAAAATAATGATTTCATCCAGGTAAATCACCAAAAACTTATCATGCTCTCCTATGAAAGCAATGTCCATAGCACACTAGAATGTGGCCCTGGCATTTATCAGGCTGAAAGGCATTCAGGCATACATGAAAGTTCCCCAAGGTGTAGTGAACATCATCTTCTTTTGGTATTCCGGGAGAACTTCCACTTGATTATATCCTGAGAAGTCATCCATCATGGACATGTGGGAGGATCCCACCACCTTTTGCAAGATGTGGTCCATCTTTGGGAGGGGATAGTTGTCTTTGAGTGAAGCTTTATTTAGATTTTGGAAATCCACACAGAGCCTGATTTCTCCATTTTTCTTCCTCACAGGTACCAGGTTCGCCACCCATTCAGAGTATCTTAGAGGGACAATGATCTTTGCATGCATCAGCTTCTTTATTTCCTTTTCAATAGTTGGGAGAAGAAGAGGATTGATCTGTCTCAAATTCTTATTATGAGGCTTAGCGTCCTTTTTCAGTGGTATCTTGTGTTGTATTATGTCAATGTCAAAAGTCTTCAAATCCTGGTATGACCGAGGGAAGACATATTTATATGATTGAAACAACCTGAGGTACTGATCTTGGTATTCTTTAGGGACCCCTTTTGACAACTTCACCACCTTCGGATCTTCCTCCGTCCCAACATTCACTTCCCTGACAGGCTCGTCGAGGGTCATTTTGCTGGGTTTCACCGGGATGCCATTCTTGTTAAACAATCTCTCCAATGGTAAGAGCCCCCTGGTAATGACATTTCCCTTTAATTGCAACACACGGTGCCCAGCCAATGCCTCTTCCCATCTGGTTTTTGGCTCTTGACTGTCATCCTTGGTGACTGATTCGATCACCATATTTGAGAACTCACCACCATTTCCATAAAACACTTGACCTTCTCTTCATCCTCAAAGACTTGCCAATTATTTACTTTTTCCGGAATGAAGGGGCGATATCGCACTTCAACCTCATATTTGAGCAGGGGATTATGCGAGGGTCAGAAATTACTAGCAGCCACAGCTAGTGATTCTGTCCTTCTATTCTTATCCCTCGGCATGAACTGAATGTTAAAAGCATAAAATAATTTCTCAACTAAATCTCATACCTCATTTTTTCAGGCTCTAAGCAGTGGGTGTTTAGTTTGGAATTGGCTCCTGACTTGCCTCACTACTAGCTCTGAATCTCCAAACACTTTGAGATTATGTATGTTCATGTTCCATGCCACCTGTAATCCTAAAAGTAGGGCTTCATACTCAGCCATGTTGTTTGTGGCTTCAAATTCTAGCTTAAAGGAGAGGGGAACTACGCAACCTTCCAGTGATATCAAGAGTACCCTGACCCCGTTTCCTTATCGTGAGTAAGCTCCATCAAACTGCACGTTCTATATCTTGTTTTCCTCTCTGCTCATAGGATTCTTCTGTGTTAGAGAAAAAACCTTCGTTTCTTGTAGGAAATTTTCTTCCTCCTCGAGCATAAGACAAGATAATTCACCCTCTTTACCATATACCATAGAATTTTTCGAACAACCAGCTTTAGTGACCATCTTCACAAACCTGGATTCTTGGTATAATCATCTTTCCTCCCCACCAAATAATGGAATAGTGACATAGGTGAGGTTAAGTTTTAGGGATCCTCCAATCTTGGAACCCCAAGATATGGACAACAACATTCCAACCGAGCTGGGATATCAGCTACAACAATGTCCATTACCACACTTTTGGCAGGAATCTGGGCTAATTTTACTACCAGATATTTTATCATGCCCAAGCATTTCACTCTCTTGGAACCAAAATAATACAGGTCTTTATAAGGCCTGGTAATCTGCAACCCCAACTTCTCCATGACAGACAATGGCAACAGGTTATGTGAGGCCCCAGAATCCAACATGAAATTATGCAACAATAGGTCATGTATAACTAGAGTCACATAGAATGGGGAGAGTGGTTGAGTGCTGCTCTTCTACATGAGGTCCGAAAACTACCATGGGCCTTTCTTCTTGGAGATTGTGGTTTTCAAGCAGAGGGCTTACACCATGGGGCAACATGAATTGGGACACTTGGGCCTTGTATGAAGATTGTTGTAGGAGCTTGATCAGGGGAACCAGGATCTTAACCTTCTCTAATTCTTTTTGGAGGTTAAAGGCTATGGGATCTTTTTCTGTAATAACTTCCTTAAAATTCTCTTTAGGAGGTTCGGGAAGTTTTAGGGTATAGCTGTGGACTTCTCATTTTTGGGAGGATCAAAGCCTTGTTTCATGGAAGTGGATACATCGGCTTTGTGAGGGGCAGACACTTCTAATGGATTTTTCCCCTTACTGGTAGAACTAGGAGGGGTATGTTCTCTTGATGTTGACTCTTCATTTTGTTCTTTCACTCAGGTTCTCTTCCAGGAGGACCTGAGATCATACTTCTTGTCGAGTTGAGCTTGCATGAAGTCCATGAACTGCTTGCAATAATTGTCAATATCTTGGTCTCTGAAGGGACTTACTTCTCTTCTTTCTCTTCTTGTAGGGTGAGTTCACCTTCCTCGTCATTGGAGTAAGCGAGGAATTGATTCTCTTTATTGTCTGTCACTTCCTCGACCTATTCCTCCAGCTCTCCTTTCAAGTATAGAGGAGGTTGGATATGATCTTGTTGTTCCTTCCTTTAACGTTGCAGTAGCTGTAGAGGGGGCTTCCGATACTAGGGATTAAAACCACAGTTTGGAATCATTTGGTTGGAACGAGGAAGGGAATTCTTGGCCTCCAATTCAAGCTTAACCAGCTTGTTTGAGAGGTTCTTAATCAGCTTATTCATTTCTTCCATTCTATACTCTTGTGATTCCCTCTCATGATTTGAAGTAGAAGCATCCTCCCTGCTCTTTCTTCTGGCTTCATGCTCTGTCTTCCCATTGAAATTACCAGTAGAAGCAAAGTTTGCTTCTACCTCCAATGCATTAGTCTAGATTTGATCCAGAGATGTGGATTTTCTTTCCCTTAAGGTGAACCCAAACTCTGGTTCAAAAGCTCTTGCGAAGACCATCGTGGAAGCTGCTTGGGGAGGCTTTATTTCAGCAGGGATATTATTATAGAACTTATTGAACCTCTTTATTAATTATGTTACATCCTCATTGTGTCTCTTTTTAAGGGCATTGAAATCTGTGAGAACATATCCATGGCCCCTCTTTTCTCCCCATTTTAGTGTGAAGAAATTCTCCATTTCTTCCCAAGTGGTGACTGTGTTATCAGCTAGAGACTTGAACTAATTTCGAGCCTCTCCATCCAAGGATTGGAAAAAAAGCTTCAACACCACATCTAAGTGCTCTACATTCACATTCTTAGCAAAGGTGCAACATTTTTCAATATGTCTCTACACAGAAGTATTATCTTCTTCGGTGAACCAAGGCAGGAGCTTTATATAATCTTGAGGCATGTCATTCAATAATTGAGGTAAAGCTAATGGAGCATATTTGTTGAGAAGGAAGTCAGGCAGAGCCATGAGGGGTGGTGGTGGTAAGTTCTGAGGATGACTTGGCTGCGGTATAACAAGTATATGCTAAGTAGAGGTTTAGATATTTATCTGTAACAAGCTTTGGAGTGTTGTAAATTCTTTGACTTCTTCAGCCTCAGGAGTAGGATGCAAGGGAGGCAGAGAAGTATCATCAGATTCGAATTCACCTTTTATGGTTGAACTGGCTAAAGCAGAGGTTTGCGAAGGATACTCAAGTACACTAACTGTGGATCCAGGACCATAGATGTAAAATTTATAAGATGATGAAGGTGAATACTCTAGAGAAAATGAGGGTAGGTCAGCATGGCTAGGCTTATTTTCCCTCCATATTCTCTTAAATATGATCTTTTCAGGATTAGATGCAGAAGGGGTTCTCTGCTGAGAGGTATTTGATTGGGTATGAGGCCTGTTGTAAGCCAAGATTTACACTTGATTAGAACTTTGATAATAGTAGAGTCGCCAAGATGAGGGCTATGCAATTCTCAACCCTTCGTGCTCACCTGATTGAAGAGTGAAGATAATGTCGTATCCCAGGGAAAGATTTTCTAATTTGTTCCCTGGCAACAACACCAAATATATATTGTAGCTCCTAGAGACAACCTTGAGTTGCAAAATACCAGTGCCTAGGACATCTAAAAATCAGAGGTTAAATGTGGATACTTGTAAAGGTGCCTCTGACCGACAATGGATAAAGAGACTGATGATTTTGGTGGTTCAGGAATGGAGAAGACCTTGGAGTCTGGTTCATGTGAATTCCCTATACTGTGAGAGGACTTAGGAGGCTGTGAGGCTGTGAGGCTTGACAGCTTTGAAATGGGCCAAGTGTAAAAAAATGAGTAGAAGCTTTAAAAATATGTAGATGCATTGAGAGAGAATGGATAAGGCACCCACAAGAGAAGGCTTAAGAGGATTAAGAATCTGTCTCACGTGAACTCAGAGGAAGCGAATATGAATGAGATATGGACAAAAATAGATATTCGTGGAGTGTGAATTAAGGGAGTGTGGAAAGCTTAATACATGAATGTTAAAACATGAGTGTTATATAGACACAAATTCATGAATACAATTGCAGACTATCGACAACTACATTACATGAATCATCAAAGTAGCATAGCATGAAATATGATAATACATAAAAAGGAGATTATTGATAAACAAAAGAAAACAGATACATATTACTCATTTCCCCATCTGGAATCCAACTAAACAACGTTGTATCATATTAAGTTCAAAACAACACTCCCAAATATGTATCTCAGAGCACATGGAGCACAATCATACAGAACTACAGCAAAATTCTCCAAAATTTAGAACCCTTGTTTCATCTCTGAACTCCCTACATATAGAGTTCGATCAATCCAAAATTCTCATGATCGATCCACACATGTGAAATCAAAATATCCTAACTGACTAGCGGAGTGTGCATCAAGAAATCACTCCCATAAGCATAAAATCAAAAGAGAATCAAGTGAAAATGAGAGTCCACCAGCAAAACATCATAATCAAAACAGTAAAAGAAGCTGCATAGTTGGCCACAGAGGCCTAGTCCTAGCATCTTCAATTGGTGCGGCGAGGAGGAGCCATGAACAACTGGGAAGTCGAGTTTCCATCACATGATTCCATCTGCTATGGAAGGCCTCCACTCTCTAATTCTCATGATTCGGCCTAAAGTGGGGGGCAGAGCTGCAAATAAATAAATGTAGCGTGAGACTTTAGAAATGGAAAAATGAAGGGTAAAAGAGGGTAAATGAAGGTCAAGAGGATAAATGAGTTGAATGAGGGCAGAAATGAAGTTTGTTCACCATTACACCTTATCAGCCACACTTTCCCCTTTCTACTGAACTCAAAAGGCAGATTGATCCTTTGAAGCTCTTTGACAGTCAAAATTTCCCTTCCTTTCACCTTATCCACTTTGGTTGCGGTCACAGGCCAACACTATCTATGAGGTTTGACTCCTTCTTTCAATGGGATCTTGTGTTGTATGATACCTTTATCATATGTTTTCAGATCTTCATATGACCAAGCAAATACATCTATGTATTTCTTAAACATATCAATGTACCTTTCCTTATAATTTTTGGAAAGATCTTTGAATAACTTCACCATTTTTTGTTCCTGCTAAGTTCCCATATTACAATCCTGCAATTCCTCCTCCTGGTGAGTCTTCTTTGAATCAACAACAACATCATTTGAATAAAAAATCCTCTCAAGAGGAACCAAACCCTTAGGCAACACATTATATTTAAACTGAATAATCTTCTGATTAGAAATTGACTGTTTAAGATGTCTTACCTTTGTTTTCTGCTCTGTTTTTTCTTCATCCTGATCTATTTTAGCATTTTTAAAATTTCCAATCATTGTCAAAAAATGATTTATCTTCTCATCATCTTCAAGCACCAGACAATTCTTTATATTATATGGGATAGAAGGCCGGTGTCTAATCTCTATCTCATACCTTAGCTTTGGATTAATTGGAGGTTTGAAAGCGCTGGCTGCAACTCCTAATGAATCAGCCAATCTATTCTCATCCCTTGGAATAAATTGAATATTGAAGGCTTCAAAATAATTTTCAATCATATCCCAAACTTCATTCCTATATGATCTCAATATTGGATGTTTAGTTTGACAATGATTTTTTATCTGTCTTATAATCAATTCAGAATCACCAAAAATTGAAATACACTGAATTCCCATCTACTTTTCAGTTTGAAGGCAAATGATCAAAGCCTCATACTTAGCAAAATTATTTATTGAATCAAACTCTAATTTGAAAGAAAAAAGCAAGAAATTACCTTTCGGTGATATTAATAAAAATCTAGCTCTTGTGCCTTCCTTGGAATAAGCACCATCAAAATAGCATTTCCAAATCTTTCTTGAGTGCAACTCATTATTTACAACTGATGAAGATAGTTGCTTCCTTGTGTCTTCAACAAATTTTGTATCTTCATGTATCATGAAACATGAAAGATCTTCTTTTTCCTGACTATAAATAGGGGAGTTACCTGCATCCTTTTTAGTAGTGGTTTTTACAAACCTTATTTCTCTGTACAACATCCTTTCTTCCCCATTAAATATAGGAATAATAGCATAAGTAAAATCAAGCTTGAGAACATCTCCCAACTTTTCTCCCCAAGATCTTGAGAGAAGCATCCCAAACCTAGCTGGAATGTTAGCAACAACTACATCCATAACAATACTCTTTGCTGCAATTTGTGCCAAAGAAAATACCATGTCTTTAATTACCCCAACATATTTTACCTTATGGAGTTAAATGAATACAAATCCCTGTAAGGCCTAGTGATTTGCAGATTTAGCTCCTTCATGACAGACAATGACATAATATTATGAGAAGCTCCTAAATCCATCATACAGTTATGGAGAATAAAATCATGAACCAACAGAAATCACAAGGATTTCCTGTTTATGAATCCTTCTCCTTTATTGAGAAGCCTCTTGAAGGAGTTGTAAAAATTTTCCTCACATCCAGGCTTGAGGCCAAGCATCCTCCTCCAGTACAGTGTTATTTCTGCAGCAGAATAATGTTGTGTTGCAGGGTGTTGCAGGGAGGGATCACAACACCTCTTCCATCACTTGTTTTTCAGAGGAGGAGTCTCTCTTTCCTTTGGGAGATCAGTTTGGAAGCCATTGGAGCTTATTGCAGATCTTGGCATTGGACCAACTCATTCCCTTACCCCTACATCCCAGTTTGCTTCAGTGACTGTGTTATTCCTAGTGAGCATTTGCAGTGGGGCTCTTGCAGATTGATTGGAGGGTGAGATATTCAGTGTTAGGATCAACCTTCCACTTGAGAGATCCATTGGAGGAGATATTGACATTAGATGCAGCATCTTCAGTCTTCTCCCTATAGTTCCATTTTCTGAGTTGCAGCTGCTACACTGCAACTCCGACATTTTTTCCATTTTGTATATTTCAGCCAATCCTTCGGAGGATTGATGTATTGTTATTTTCAGGGGTTAGAGCTTTGCTCCCCCACTTTATTTGAGACATACATTGCTATATATTTGTATTTATAGAATTTATAAAGCAGTACCTTCATAAACTGTGCATTCATAGCCTAGGGAATTCTAAGTGTAGCAATATACTTCATATTTCATGTACATTTTCTGTCGGGGCTCTCTTGCCTAGATTGAGTGAGTGATTCCTTAAGTGTTGTACACATTTGATGCTATATCATACATTTTTTGGCTATACAGATCTTCTTGTGTTCATGGTTGTAAAATAACGTTGTTATCCCTTCTCTTGTTCAAGAATTGTTGCAGCCCCTTCATCGGGCACTTTTTGGAGACAACTAGGTGTGGGAGACCTGTTTAACCCACCCAGAAGGATTTCTTTGAAGCCTCCTCTTGGATTTCATTCTTAGATGCATTTATCTAAGGGATCCAGGTCCTGGTTTCAATTCCTGTAGTAGCCATTACTGGAAAATGTGTTTTCCAGTCATGCCTTGCTAGCTGTTCCAGATTTGGGGATATTACAGCGGTATCAAAGCAACTTTCTTGGCTCAGCCTGTGAGTCTCAGCCCAAGAATATCAGAATGATGAAGAATATGAGATTACTCTCATCAGTTTTTAGATCCAGAGAGGACCTATCCAACGAGGTCAAGAAGATTGAAGAAATAGAAGAGGAAGGACCATGCACTTCCTATTCTCATCAAGAAGAAGACAATGAGCATGGAAGATACTTGGATCATCTGATTCTAAGTAAGTACCTTTTTGAGTACACATCTCAACCTAGAGCCTTCAAGGAGACTCTAGCTTTTCCACAATTCATCCTGTTGAAGGAAGAGAAGAGACCCTGTAGCAAAGGAGAATTTAGAAGCAATAAATTTATGTTATCTACCTTTGATGGGTTCTCTACAGTGAGAACTTGGGTGAGGAAGTTGGAAGCATTTTTCCTGCTACATCCTGTAGTGGAGGAAGAGGTTTTTGAGATCTCAGTGCTGCACTTGGGGGGTGGAGCCTATGTTTGGTGGTTCAGCCACTTGAGCAATGCAAGGGTGAAAAATTTTGTAGAGTTCACTCAAGGGTTGATCAAAACCTTTGATGAAGAAAGAACCAAGGAGGAAAATCTCACACCACCACTTGAGGAGCCATGTAATAACATTGTCACACTCATGGAGGAGCAGCCACATGCATCAACAGTTGGGGCAGCCAACATTTTGGAGGGAGGAACTCTTGCAGCCCTACAAGAAGTTCCCAATTCTCATCAAGGTATGGAAAGATTTCCACTATCTATTGTTACAGCAAATTCTTTTGAAAGATGTGGAAATTTTCTTTTGCATGACCAAGGGTCAAATCACACTGCTAATCTAGAGCAACTTGATTGCACTGCACTGTGCAACATTGAGACTTTCAAGGAGGAAATGAACCATCATCCTCATGAGCCATTGTTGGATTACACATCACATTGGAGGTTGGGGTTTGAAGACTTGAAGTGAAAGATGGAAGATGGTAGACATCTTGAAGTGAGAAACCCTTTCTCCTTTCTAGATAACCCTTTCTCAATGAGCTCCTCCCAGCTCCAAGAGAAACTTCTACTTTCAGCAAAACCAAGACCTCATGATTTTTGGAAGACTATTTTTGAGAGGGAGATCTCATGGAGAGATTTCAGTGGAGGTGCACTCCCACACATCAAGGAGTGCAAGATTCTTCAATAGTTTGAGGAGGTTCTTCCCTTCTCACAGGAGCAGATAGATGATGGAGGGCACCTTCGGATGGATAACATCTCTCATGCTTGTGTTGGACATCCCTTGAGCCATACACAACATGATGGGAGGTTTTTTCCTACCACCTGTTTGGATCCTTATGGGATCAAATTGATCCTTGGGAATATTGCATTTCAAAATCCCATGAAATGCAAAAAATTGATTTGGGATTATGGTAGCCCTCAAGGGAGGATTACCAAGTTGGATGATGGAAGGAGGCATCCACAATTGGTTGAGTGGATGTGCATGAGGAGCAAGAGGCTAGTAAGCCAATTGCAGATCTATGACACCGGGCAGTAGGAGGCTTGGCTGCACTGGTTACTCTTGAAAGAGTTTGGCCATCACTTGACATACACTCTTCCTAAGAGTAGGAGGATGAAGGAGAGATGAAAGGTTGCTTGCATCATTAGGAAGCATGGAGTAGGGATGCATGGTGTTGATGTGATATTCATATCATTCATTGTGTCTTCATCTCATGAGTTATATGATGGGAGCATAAGGAGGCAGCAAGCACTTGGGTTGCTTGAGTTGTTCTTGAGAAAGCATGGGCATATTTGCTCTCACATGTTGTGTGATGTTGCAGGAGTAGAAGAGGGCACTCTCATGGTGCAAAGGGGCTACTCCTTGACTCTAGATGATTAGGAAGCACTTCCATCTTGGGAGGTATTCCATATTTGCAACAACATTACTAGAGGATTCTTTGACAAGGAGCATGTTAAAGAACAGAGCTTGATAGTAATAGGAGCTTATGAGCTCACAACACTGTCACTTTGGAGCAGGGACTTATGGATGGAGTATCCCCAGGATCACTTCACATTAGATGCACTTGGTGAACAAGGAGGAGGTGATGATGATAAAGTGGTGGATACAGACATCTATCACTATGACATATTCTTCTTGACTTCGATTTCCAAGCATGAGAAGGAGGATCTTCTTGCAGCACATGGTTCATTCCTCTTCATAGTATGCCAAAACACTATGGAGGACTCACTCATGGATCCATGTATCATCTTACTTCTGGCATATGGTAAGAAGTTTGTGTTTACATTCATTGATTTGTATACTCTTACCATCACTGTGCAGTGCATTGCTCCACAGGAGGGCAAGCTTTTCACATTGCTCCATGAACTAAGTTGGACCAAACTATATGATGGAGGCAACCATCTTTTATGCGGCCTTGGGAAAATGCTTTTTCATCACATGTATGTTCAGTTGTCGCACCCAAACATTTATCATATAATGACATACATGGTTAACTATGTAACAAGAAACATTTTGTCTTTTACTTTTCTGAAGCAACAGTTTGGGAAATTGCGTTGTCACTATTGGGAAAGTTGTTGGTAACTTCTTGCACCACATAAAACCTTCAGCATTTTCCTCATTTTTTTGTCGATCATGATTTCATTTGTTGATATAGATCTGATTTGTATTGAGAGCATGATTAGGAGGTTGACACATGAGTTGGATGTGTCCTTGAATGGAGAGAATTCCCACAATTTCTGCACTACATGTTCTAATGGGAGCATGGGAGGAGATATGGCCACCAAAACCACCTATTTGTTTTCTTTTGAGGTGGGCCATGATTTTTATAGCCATCCATTGTACATCCATGGGCAAGTATTTGATTATGTATTGTTGACACATTCAACCATTTACTATTCATTAGTAGATGTGATGATTCTTGTATGTTACTTGCCATACTATTTTCTGATGTTGCAATGGATGAGACTGCATTGTGTCCTTTTGAGACCTTGTTTGTATCATGTACTATCATGTGAAATATGCAACAAACTTCTCATTAGGATGTTCTATGATGATCATGTCCTATTCATCATGGATGAAACATTTTGGGCCAGCTTGTTCTTCAATGTTGGAGGAAAAATCTTTGGAGGATTGTTATTCAGCCCACCTTCATTTCCGGAGCTTGAGGTGGAAGGAGATTTTCAGGAGTTGCCATGTTGGGAGGTGACTCATTTTGTTTGGATGATTGCTTGGGGATGGAGAATCCATTTGGGAAATATGCTTTCCCAACACTTTTCAGTCTCCATGCCTTGGGAGCAACTTCTTAGTTTTTTCCTTGCAGTTTCTTGAGGACAAGCAACATTTGGGCAGGGAGGATTGTAATATTCCAAAATTTTCCGACAATAAATTGGAATATTAACTTTTGCTATTTTCACTTAGGAGTTGAATAATTGGGTGAGAATACCCATTCATGATAAAAACATGGATAAAATCCCTCTAGTATGAAAGGGGATCAACAATGGAACTAGATTTCACACCCTCATGTGTGAAAGGAGACATTTGCAAAGAGGCTAGGTCAATTTTGACCAAGTCAAACTGAGCAGAGATATGAGGTGGAAAGCATCTTGTGGGACATAGCAGAGAAAGAGGAGGGAAGTTTCCTTGATGGAGGAAACCCTAAAGAGTGGGACCCATGGAAAGGGAGCTCTCATGTGTTTAAAAGGAGGGCAAGGCAGCCACTGTTTCACATGCATATGATTATTGATTTTGTGTTTTCTTAGACTATTTGCAGTCTCGACTATTTAGCTTAGTTACAGTGCTGCTTAGCACAAAGATTTCCTATTTAGGAATCCTTCTCCTTTCTTGAGAAGCCTCTTTAAGGAGTTGTACAGATTTTCCTCACATCCAGGCTTGAGGCCAAGCATCCTCCTCTAGTACATCATTATTTCTGCAGCAGAATAATGTTGTGTTGCAGGGTGTTGTAGTGAGGGATCACAACACCTCTTCCATCACTTGTTTTTCAGAGGAGGAGTCTCTCTTTCCTTTGGGAGATTAGTTTGGAAGCCATTGGAGCTTATTGCTGATCTTGGCATTGGGCCAACTCATTCCCTTGTCCCTACAGCACAGTTTGCTTCAGTGATTGCATTATTCCTAGTGAACATTTGTAGTGGGGATCTTGTAGATTTATTGGAGGGTGAGATCTTCAATGTTAGGATCAGCCTTCCACTTGAGAGATCCATTGGAGGAGATATTGACATCAGATGCAGCATCTTCAGTCTTCTCCCTATAGTTCCATTTTCTGAGTTGCAGCTGCAACTCCGGCATTTTTTCCATTTTTTATATTTTAGCCAATCCTTTGGAGGATTGATGTATTTTTATTTTCAGGGGTTAGAGCTTTGCTCCCCCACTTTATTTGATCCATACATTGCTATATCTTTGTATTGATAGCATTTCTGTAGCAGTACCTTCATAAACTGCGCAGTCATAGCCTAGGGCATTCTCAATGTAGCAGTATACTTCATATTTCATGTACATGTTCTTTTGGGGCTCTCTTGCCTAGATTGAGTGAGTGATTCCTCAAGTATTGTACACATTTGCTGCTATATCATACATTTTTTGGCTATACAGATCTTCTTGTGTTCATGGTTGTAAAATAACGCTTCTATTCCTTCTCTTGTTCAAGAATTGTTGCAACCCCTTCATCGGGCACTTTTTGGAGATAACTAGGTGTGGGAGACCTGTTTAACCCACCTAGAAAGATTTCTTTGAAGCCTCCTCTTGTATTTCATTCTTAGATGCATTTATCTAAGGGATCCAGGTCCTGATTTCAATTCTTGTAGCATCCATTACTGGAAAATGCGTTTTCCAGTCATGCCTTGCTAGTTGTTCCATATTTGGGGATATTACAATGAGTTGAAGATATGATGGCTGAAATAATGTACAATCAGCTCAATTTTTGAAGGCCTAGTCCCTTCACAAGATCCTTAAGCTAGAAGCTCAAAATCTAGCTTCTCCTTCCCCTAATCAAGTTGCAGCTACAACTACACAACTGCTTGACAAAAACTGTGTTGTCAAGGATGGAGACTCAATAGCCTACTGCTAGATAATGAAAATTAGCTCCTAAATGATGGAAATAATGTGTACAAAGTGAGTAGGTGGTCCCTCACAAGATTTCTAGCTGAAATACTGGAAACTTCCCTCCTCCAATAGATCTACAAGACTAGACTGCGCAATTCCTTGGGGAACTGTTGCTGCATGGAGGTGTGAAATTTTGGCCTGAATACTGGATAACAATATGATGCTTCTGGAAGACTGATTTTGAAGCCCAAGGTGAAAGGATGAATCCTCCATGGGTTTCCTAGCTGAAAATGCTAGAAACAACCTCCTCCTCCTAAACCCTCATGTCAGAATGCGTAATTCCTGATATTGAATGTGTTGTAGAGAGGGGCTGAATGTGGCACCAATTCCTAATGATGTATGGCAACTCAGGATAACCTTCCCATACGAGGCACTCGAAGTCCCCCATGGGAAAGGGTGGGATTTACGCTCAGAAATACCCATGTGCTAAACAACACTACAGACTTAGCTAAATAGTTGAAGCGTGCATAGAAATGTCAAATGAAAAATCCACATCTAAACAGATCAGAAATAATAATCTAAAGCATGCCTTCTATTTCTGCCTTCATCTTCCTTATATGGCTTGTGAGCCTTCCATAGCCCTGGCCCACCTCATAATTGCATTGTACATGTGGCCACTAGCCTCCATGAAGACTGTGTTGTCTCTCCATGTTCTCCACCATATTTGCATTTAATTCCCACTCTATCCATCATGTGTGCGTTACATGCACAAGTTCCTCCATTATTTCATCTTTAGTGCTCTATGATATTACTTTTAATGCACGATGATCTCATTTGACTTCCTCCATGATCTCCATGATCTTATCTTTAATAATGCATGATCTCCACTCTTTCTTCATTAATGAGTTCCTCCACTACTCCATAATGCAAATCTAACTCAAAATTATCCACATACACACATAAAAAGTGGATTTTATTTATCTATGGGGTTTATGGATCCCTCCACCCTCTAATTTACTTAATTAATTAATAAAGTAAGAACTCTAATATTCCAATTAATGGATGGAAAATTGGGAATATTAGATTCCTCCCCGCAAAAATGTTAGGCTTGTCCTTAAGTTACTAAAAACGTGGATGCTACAACAATCCATATCCCTCCAAATGGCATCCTCATATGGAAGGCCTCCCCATCTGCTACAATGTGTAATGCATGCCCAACTCTAAAGCTGCCTCTCTAGAATGTTTGGAATGGCCTCCAACTGAAAATTTAGATGCCTCTCCTCATCAATGAGTCTCCAAGTGGGAACCATATGTTGTCCAAGATCCTCCTCTATGCATGAGATACATAAAGTGAAGTGGTCTCTTCCCATAGTGGAAAGTCCTAACTTATAAACCATCTCTCCATCCCATGCTACATGAAGTAGTTTGTATCTCTCCATGCTTCCATCCTTGGCCTTGTTGGCCTTGTTGGATCCAAGCATCATCCCAAAAATGTGAAAAATAAGAAGTAGAGACATATGGATGAACATGTACAATGTCAAACCATACTCTCCCAATAACAACCACCGCAGCAAAGCCTTATGCTGCCATGCCAAATAATCATTAAACCAAGTAAGAGAGCCATGCTCTCTCAAAAGAAGCTGTCGCAGCAATGCCTCTTGCTGCCATGCCAAATCAGCATCAATCCAACTATGAGAACCATACTCTCTAATAAGAAGCCACCGTAGCAATGCCTCTTGCTGCCACACCACCTCATCATCATACCAAGTACAATGGCCATAATCTCCCAATAGAAGTGTTGGGTGCTGGTTTTGTACATTTTTCCTACACTTATCTTCCTTATTTTGCTTTATAACTATAACCAATGGGAGTATCTTTTACCCCTTCTTCCTACATCTTTACCCTAACTAGTGTTGTTTCACCTTGATTTCGTTACCTTGCCAATTCACCAATTATTATGATCTATTATAACTTTTTATGAATAATTGATGGTGAATTTCTGGAAAAGGCCAATGGTCTTTGTGTTTTCCTTTTAGATGTCATTTGTAGCACCAAAGATCTCAGACACGGAATTCACAGGAGCAGTTCGGATAGGGTTTTTACAGCAAAGCAATGCTATTACACCTTGTTGTTACAAACCCGCCAGCAACTGCTATTACAGACTCGTTGGAAAACTGCTGATACAGTTGTATGGTTGACTACTCTTGTCTCTATTGTTGCTGATCTGTCCTTTGGCGGTTGCACTACAGCTGTGTTTTTGTTATGATAGATCTATGAGTTGTTAACATTGTATTTTTGGGATAACAGCCTAAGGGTAGTTCCGATTGTTATCTTTTAATTTCTAATCATAACTTTATTAGGGAGTGGTTATAACTGTATGAGTTCTATTTTGATCAGCATGAGAATCGTAAGATTCTCATGATTGATCTATCCCTGGATTTTCTTATGTAACCACTATATATCTCTCGGCCCTAGAGGTCAAGAGGTTAGCGGAGAAAAACGTTGTTTTGCCTCTGTAATTGTGTTCAGATTAATACAGATCATATTGTCATTGTTGTTACATGTGTGATTCTATTTAGTTTCAGTTAAGGTTCCTTCTCTACCTACGCCCTTCTGGGGAGGAAGGGCCCTCCTTCTTAGCATGGATTGCAGTGATTACAGTAGTTGTGTTTGTATGTAATTGTATTTCAGTTTATGTATCGTTAGAGTGTTGTTGTTGTTGTTCAGCTGAGAATATATCTGCTTCGATTTCTATAATTTATATGTTGTTACACATATGTTAATAGAGACACCAGTTGGGTACTTATTGTGTGGTGAGCTAAACAGATCAATTGAAGTGTGATTTCAATCTTGTGGATTCTTTTTTTCTGCATGAGTGATTTATTTGCAGCATTTTACTTCAGCAACGAATTCTTTTCTTTGAGATTACTTCTGGTTGGTGTATCGGCACAGCCAGTGCTACTGTCATTGGAATAAATAGACGTCCCTGGATTGATAATTAAATGTGTGTTGTTCAGTCATTTAATAAGTGATTTATATAGTCCAACATTTTGGCGTCGTTGCCGGGGATGGCAGTGACGATCCAATCAATCAGAGTTGTTTCTAAGAAGTGCAATTTCCGTGTGTTTTTATAGAGTGTCTCCAACAACAAAATTTTCGGATGGTAAGATGAAAGGTAAGAACCTGCTCATCGCTCTAACAGGCTCGCCAATGTCTTACTGGGACACTTAGGAATTTAATTTTGGGTGTTTTTGTTTAGGGTGCCTTCAGCTATATAGTTGTTGGGTGGTAAGACGAGAGGTAAGAACTTGCGCATCGCTCTAACAAGCTTGAGTGGGCTCACTGCTGTAGAAACTGAAGCACTTATAGGATGAATTGATATGCATAGGGCCCATGTGTGCTGCTAGGACAACATCAAAATCTACAAACACCCCCCACTCTACTAACTACACGAAATATGGGTCGTAAGAAGGAAAATAAGAGTGCAGATTTGGGAAGGAAAACATTCTTTGGAGATCTGATTTCAAGGGAAGAGAAGGAACAATCCACATAATACTGAGATAATAGGAAGACAGGACCACAGAAAGAAGCTACCATATCAAGGCCTGGATCATCTTTGTCTTCAGTGGCTAGACCTCACCATCCTTCGAATAGCATATCCACTTCTAATATCAAAAGTCTAGATTCAAAACAACAGTGGAGAATTATTGATTGGGATTTGATAATTGAAGGATAAGAAGAGACCAGTGGGGATCATTAGGAACCTGGGGAACAATAGTTAGTTGATCACCAATTCGATGCTGGTAGTGTTGTTAAACAATTGATCCTGGAACAGCCTGATCCTTCTATTTTTCTATCTCCAGTACACTCCGAGGCTAGTTCATCCTATCAGGAAGAATCATCCATGGGGGATGAGAATGTTAAAATAGATAGCTCTATTAATTTTGAATTCCCAATAGTAGTAACATGGGACAAGGCTCCTATGAAGAAAATCCTTTTATCATCCCTACCATCCTTTCAAGGGATGGCCGTTGAAGATCCTGATACCTTTTTGTTCGAGTTCGATGTGCTGTGTAGAGGTTATGACTATACTTTAGACGCCCAGAAGCTGAAATTATTTCCTGCTACTCTGAAGGGAGCATCATTAAGATTTTTCATGAGATTGGGTGCTGGCACAATTCAAACATGGAATGATATGAGAGAATCATTCCTCTTTAAGTATCATGACTACTGCCGAACCAGGGATTTGAAGGACAAAATTTTCAAAATTGCACAGAAGGAGGAGGAAAGCCTGGAAGATTACCTGGAGCAATTCCACTACAATTTACAAAGGTCTAAGTTCAGTAACTTAGATACAGAGATTCTAAAGCCAATATTCTAAAGAGTTTTAAGAGAGGATTGTCTGGAACATCTGAATATAATAGGAAAATGAGACATATCGCAAGAAACATTTGATGAGATAATGAAGCTTTGCCTACGTAGCTCAAGAGGATCGGTCAAAGGGAAAGTTTCAGTCTAGGACCCTTCACTCAGGATACAGAAGTCCACAAGTGGAGGAGTAACCAGAGCATAGATCGGGAAATTATTCGAGGATTTAAAAACCGATCTCCGTAGCACTCTCTCTGCCCATATCACTACGGTACAATTCAAGAAGGCACAAGCAGAAGCTGAAGGAGCCTTAGCAATATTCTGTCCCCGATGCAAAAAGAAACATTTGGAAAGAGAATGTGGACTGAATAGTGTCAGCTTGTGCAACATCTGTGAGTTGGCGCACTCTACAAATCAGTGTCCTGAGTTGCCCAGACTTAAGGCGGTACTCCAAGAATCAAGCGAGGATGTTCAATCTTCTTATTTTATCAGATCAAAGAGACCATGGCAGTCATGACCTACAAGTATGCCTTCACATTTTTCTTCTTTTTTTCCTTGGAATAATATTTATAACATTCAACAATACCCATGGTAGTATCCTAATCCTTCCTTAACACAATTTCCTTCACCATGGAACCAGTGGCCATCTCCTCCGCCAATGCAATATCCTCCATCGCAACTCAATCCTTGGGGACAGAACTGGAGAGGTAATGGCCAAGGTCCAGTAACCCCTCCAATACCAATGCAACAACAGCACTTACAACTACCTTCTATTCAGAATCCTACACCTTTTTTCCAACCCCAATTATATGTACAACCTAACCCCAATCCAAATAATAAGGCAACTCAGAGCATGGATGCTATGATTACCCTCTAGACTTATCTTATCACCTCTATTGGACTTAACAAGGTTCAGCTTTGGTCAGGGAAAGTAATCAAATCCAAACACACTCCCATTATTATCGAAGAAAGTGAATCACCCAGAAAGGATATGGACGATTCTAAGGCAGCTGTTACATATGTAACAGCTGATACAACACCCGTTGTTACACCTGTAACAGTCGGCTCGAGAAAGTCTGTTGTTTCTACAGCAGCTAATCTGAGTAAGGCTAGTACATCTGTGGTAGCTGACCCAGCTGTTAGCATTCAGAATCCCCCATATCCTCAACGATTAACTGAAACTGGGTCGACCTTACAACCTGAATCTGTATTCCTTAAGGACCTGCAAAAATTATATGTATGGATTCCACTCTTACAAGCTCTTAAAGAAGTGCCTATATATGCTAAAAAAGTGAGGGATCTATACGTCAAAAGACCTGGGAGGAAACCTAAGGACCCTACTACTATCCATGTCTTGGGAAAATTGTTCGATATTATGATTGATCAGCCTTTGTTGACCAAGTATAATGATCCAGGGAACCCCACAGTGATTGTCCATATTGACAATCATCCTATAACCAATACCTTGATTTATCTAGGGGCAACTATTAATGTTATCACTAAAGACCTCTTCATCTCTCTAGGACTTCATGGACTTAGACCTACACCTACAGTGCTTGAACTAGCATATAGGTCCCATGTTAAGCCCGAAGGAATGATTGAAGATGTGGTTATCACTGTGGCCTCCTGGAACTACTCGACTGACTTTCTCATTTTACAAACCAAATCCAATCTAGGGGGTCATCCTTTAATCTTGGTAAGACCGTGGATAGCCACTTCAGATGCATATATTGGATGTAGGTATGGATCTAAGGTGATCTCAGATGGAAAGAACACTCAGAACCTGAATCTTTATCCCCCAGTGAAACTTCATATGGATTTGAACAGTCCCTGGTGGGACGAATTTGCACCTGAATCTGATCTTTTCCTACCTCTCCTCACGCTTGGAAAAGCACAATACTTTAAGGACGAAACATAGGACAATATTATTAATGGTTTTATCAGTAATCCATTCCCTGTTTCCTCCATTAGAGATCTGGGAGAAGAAGGTGAGGAAGATGATGTAATTATTGAACATTTGAAAACAACTCCACTTACTATCCCGTTGAAATCGAACGTGGAAAATGTTTAAACATCAATCCTAACCTGATTGTTGATACAACTGTTATAGAAATACAAAAAGGAATTTGCATGGGACTATACCTATATGAAAGGAATCCATTCTACCCTATGCACTCACTGCATTTACTTTAAAGAAGATTGCAAACCTGCTAGACAACCTCAGCGCCGAATGAACCCCGCACTTAAGGAGATAGTAAAAGAAGAATTGCAGAAACTCCTTAATTTTAATTTCATCTACCATATTTTTGATAGTCAATGGGTGTCTCCACTTGTAATAATTCCAAAGAAGAATGGAAAATGGAGGGTCTGTGTTGACTATAGAGAACTTAACAGGGCCACTCAAAAGGATCATTTTCCCTTGCCATTTATTGAACAAGTCTTGGACACTCTTTCTGGAAAAAAATTCTTTTCATTTCTAGATGGGTTTAGTGGCTATAATCAAATATAGATTGCTCCAGAATATCAAGACAAGACAACCTTTACTTGTCCATGGGGTACTTTTGCATACAGATTCCTTCCCTTTGGTCACTGCAATGCACCTGAAACCTTTCAAAGGGAAATATTAGGTATTTTTCCTGATCTTTTAAATGTTTGTCTTGAAATTTTTATGGATGATTTTACACCCTACAGGGATGCCTTTGAGACAACATTAGCTAACTTGGAAAAAGTGCTGGAACGTTGTGAACAAACTAATGTTGCTCTGAGCACGGAAAAATGCCACATGATGATGATCGAGGGAATTGTGCTGGGACATTTCATTTCAGCAGCTGGAATCAAGGTAGATCCTACAAAAATTGAGGTAATATCGAAAATCTTGATCCCTAAGACTCTGAAAGAGGTACATATTTTTTTGGGACATGTAGGATACTATAGGAGGTTTATAGAGAATTTCTCAAAGATTGCATCTCCTTTATTTTCATTACTGATGAAAGATGTGGAATTTGTGTGGACAGAAAAGTGTGAGTAAGACTTTTTAAATTTGAATAACTATGTAACAGCAACACCTATTTTACGAGGACCAAACTGGAAATTTCTTTTTCATATTGCTACAGACGCATCTGGCATGGCTGTGGGTGTTTTTTTGGGCCAACTAGAGGATAAAAAGCCTTATGCCATTTAATACATCAACAAGAACTTGACTCCCATATAATCAACTATTGTTATTGAGAAAGACACTACATTTCAGGAAAGACCCTAGCTGAGGGCGATAAAGGAGGTTTTTAGTGTTACAATTTGGCCAAATCATTAAACATATGCTACCAATATCCATTTTTGCAATTCGAGGTTTTGCAAAGCTTTTAACGTAAATTCGAAACACAACTAAAACAAAATGGACAACGCAGTGCTGTCATTTTATGTTTTTTGGATCGGTTCTATTAAAGCCTAACGCGCGTGCACGCGTATAGCCGCACCCAAGGGCCGAAGGAGAATGCACCGAGCTGTTAAGGAAAATAACAACACCGGGCCTGGTGTTGGTGATACAACACATGGGGCCGTTCTAATTGGTCTTGGGATTTGAGCGGTGCCCATAGGTCGTATCAACGTGCCGATGCATATGCTTATATAAACACCCCGGTGCATCGTATCACACAGATTCACTGAGGTTTACAATTGGTATCGTTATTCGTGCGGTGCAAATATGTCATACAAATGCACCGGTGCTTATCGACACATGGACGCCCTAGTGTGTACTATCACACAAATGCACCGAGATTTGTAATTAGTATCGGTATTCGTGCAGTGCCTATTGGTCATCCAAATGCACCGGTGCATATAGACAGAAAAAATGCCCCAGTGCATAGTATCACACAAACGCACCACAATTTATAATTGATATCGGTATTCGTGCGATGCTCATAGGCGGTAAAACGACACCAGTGCGTATAGATACATAAACGCACCGGAGCGCCTTACCGCACAAACGCCTCAATAATTTTAACTGGTTTTGGTATTTGTGCGGTCTCAATAGGTAGTAAAAATGCACCGGTGCGCTTAATAATACAAGCGCACTGGTTTTCATTTTGTATTTTTAGAAACATCGACCTGTGGTAGTGCAATTATTGTGATTGTTTTAAATTCATTATTCATCAAAAGTCGACACATATTATAACATTATTCATATTAATTAAATTTTTATTAATGGATTTGAATGTGATGTTTAGATTAATTGGTTATATCATATCATAATTATTGTGGTTTTTTAGAATTCATTATTCATCAAAAATCGACACATATATATGTTATAAAAATATTCATATGAATTAAATTTTTATTGCTGCATTTGAGAACGACAATGGAGAACGCAATAGCGACAATAGAGAACACAATAGAATAAATTAAAACATTTTTTATTATATATATATATATATATATGAATAAGACATTACAAAATGGGACAGTTATTAGTATCCCTTTATCTTTCAATTGGGACACTATGCCCATTACATTAAAGAAAATGTCTGATTTCACAGACATTTTTCCAAAAATAGTACAATGCCTTGCTTTTATATCCAAACATAGTGATCATCATTCTTCGGCGCTTGAACTGTTAGAGCTACTTCCATGACTTGGGTTATTTTCAAAAATGTTTTGTTCACGACGTTGATTTTTTTCTTCTTCTTCACCTTCTTCCATCTACAAACATAAAAATAAACTACAATGAGTGTATATACATTGGTGAGAATAATGAAAATTGCAATATTAAATAATATACATCAATGTAAATCGAAAAGAAATGACGAACCAATGCAACAATTGACTCATAAACTATACACATTCTTCCAAAACCATGTAACATGCTATCTTTCAAGATTTGATCTGCTGGCGCAGTGCCATACTTTGTTTCCTGCAAGTTTTATACCACATAAGAAATCATATATTTAATACAAAAGATTTATTTTTTCTATTAATTATAGACGGAGCTAAGTAAAACAAGATCGATATATAGATGCTTACAAATTCCACAATTAAGTTCTGATATGCCAACATATACGCACAACCCATATTTAAACCAATTTCAATCAATCCCTCTAATGGTTCTTCTTTGTATGTTAGCACCTGTAGTTAAGTTGTTATAAGGAAGTAACAATTACTCACAAACTTGGATATCAATCATTTTCTTCCTTGTCATCCTGTTTTATGTGTTGAATGGGTTCCATTTTCTTTTCTTTTCTGCAAGAAAATACTTGAAAATTAATATTTAATGCTAAATTGTTTATTTATTTTACCTAATGATTGAAAAAAATCAATGATTACATATTACATTTGAAGCAAGTTGTTGTTGAGATGGCTCCTCCAGTGATGCAATTTTGTCCATTTCTTTGACCATATCCTTGTACACCTTTTTGGACATTCCTACTAGCATATTTATGATATTAGCTGGTTCATATTTTGAGATTTTCATAATCTTCCTAAAAATGTAACATGACAATAAACTATTTAATTTTTATATTGATATATGAAAAGTAAGTATAACAAAAGTGATATTTATAAATAATTATAGATAAACATCTAAAGGAATATTACTTTTTCATTCTTCTTCTTTTTTTGTACGTTTTTGCTATTAAAAGTCTCACATGTCTCATTGACCAATTCTCTGGAAACTCTTTATGGAGTTTACAAAATCCGGTTCTTAAATCACTTAGATTGGTTTTTACTGGGGTGGTGCAACTGTCACATACATTTTGAATTGCCTGGGATCCTCAAATACTGTAAAAAATTTTCCCCCTTTCATTAACCTCCAACACCATTCCAGATGAGCTAAGGAGCAATTCATTTTCATTTGCATGTTCTATTGTTTTTCTTTTCTTAGAACAACATTCCTTTTCTAAGTTGTTGGTCCCTGTATAATATTAAACAGAAATGAATTAATAGACTTTTTCACACATGTCATCTAATAATTTTAATTATATTTTTAATGAAAACTAAAAAAAGAAACTCATATTGGATCGATAGTATTTTTTCATTCACATGATTCATCCTTTTGCAATTTTTCCATCAAGCTTATACGTTCATCTGGTCCTAGATCAGAAATAATCTTATCAAGCTTCGTCATTTTGTGACTCTGCATTATACAAATTAAACAATACATATTATTTAAACTTACATATAGTTCAAAAATAAATTTTTTGTAAAAAATTTACAAAGAACTTTCCTTTTTTGCTTTTCTTGATGTGTTATCAGTATTTTTGTCACTTGATCTCTTGTCAGTAATTTCTTTAACAATATCAAATCTGTATCATATTAGTCAATAATATATTTTTAAATAAACTGTCAACTTCTCAATAAATAAATAAAAAATCTCAAAAAACCAGTGCGCCATTCATGGTGAACACACCGACATCGGTGCGTGTATGTCCTTCCCACGCACCACAAAAATAGTATAATACACCGTACGGTGTTCTATGTCAACAATGAGCCCCGGTGCATTACATGTCAATGACCGCACCGGTTAACCATCATAAAAATAATAAAAATCATCCAGTGTTAGTTTTTTTAGCATAAATCGGTGCTATATTTTACATATGGCGTGCTGTTAAAAAAAATCTTATTTTTTCACATTACTTATCCGGTGCTCTTGTAAACAACAGAGCATCGATGGGCTACCTTACATAGGGCGCACCGGTAAAAAATCTGTTTTTTTTAAATCATTCCAAGGCCCACATGGATTAGGATATGACTATGCTAATCGTCCTGTCAGTTGCATGTCTTAGGTCTATATTTAGCAATACAAACCCTATAAATCTAAATTGAAAAGTCTTAATTCTGAATCACAGAAAGAATAAGAAGAAATGGGAGAAACAAAAAGAAAGTAAGGTTTGTATTTTTTGAAAGTTTTTTTTTTTTTTAAACTGAACATTCGTGATGTGTCATAATGAAACAGCGCACCGGCTGCATATTTTTCTAATTTTTTATGACAGTACTTTCACAGTGCACTGTGATAATAGAGCGCCCCAGTGCACTCTTTCAGACAAAACGCACCAATTTTTTTTTTTTACACAAGGGCCGACATGGATTGAGATACAACTATGTAGGTCAACCCATTCGTCGGATGTCTTAGGTTTATATTTAGCAATATAAAACCTATAAATATAAATTGAAAAGCCCTAATTCTAAAATCACAGCAAGTGGGAGAAGATAGGGTAGAAACAAAAATAATGTAGGGTATGTTTGTAAAATGGTTTTTTTTCAAATCAGAACGTTGTGCGGTGCGCCATAATGTAATAGTGCACCAATGCCATATGTTACATATGGCGCACTGATAAAAACATAATTTGTTTTTTTAATTTTTTATCATTGTATTTGCGTGGTGCGCTTTTATAATAGAGCGCACCGGTGCGCTATGTTACGAAGGGGGCACCGACGAAAAAAAATGTCTTTTTTTAAGATTGACACAAGGGCCGACATGGATTGAGATCTGACTATGCATATCCTCCCATTGGTTACATGTCTTAGGCTTATATTTAGCAATACAAACCCTATAAATATAAATTGAAAAAACCTAATTCTCAAATCACAGCAAATGGGAGAAGAAAGGGTAGAAACAAAAATAATGGAGGGTATGTTTGTAAAATGGTTTTTTTCCGAAATAGCACATTTTCGGTGCTCCATAATGTAATAGTGCACTGGTGCCATATGTTACAAATGGCGCACTGATAAAAACATATTTTATTTTTTTTATTTTTTATCATTGTACTTCAGCAGTGCGCTGGTATAACCAATTTTTCAATTTACCGCTTTTTTCACTTAAATAAAATAGGGTTGCGCTTTTTTTTATTGCGGTTGTTCATTACCGGTGCATAGTTTAATTGAAACACACTGGTGTTACTTGTTACAAAAGCACACTGGTGCGCAAAATAAAGAATTGGCCAGTGCGGTTATCTGAACAGTACGCACCGGAATTACATTTAGGTTTGTGCACCAAAGTTTATTTTTGTTTTGCTCAAATGCAGGGAGAAAATATCATATTTTATATGAAATGGAAAATTCTTCAAAATCCAGCTCGTTCCATAATATTTCTCAAAGTCCATCGCGGAGTTCTCCCTATCCATGTGCAGACGTAATATTTACTTCAGATTTGTTTTATTTTTTCACTATCTAATTGAATTTATGTATGTTTTTTATCCATGTAGTCAACCATGCACAACTTAATTAAATTTATAATGTATACAAATTTGCAGGTTCATTCAGATTCATCATCGAGTTTAGATGCACAAAATTATATTCAAAGTACTGCTCCAAAACATTGAAAGTTCTTATCAGGAGATGCATACCGCAAGACGCATTTAGTAGATGAAAATGGACAGCTTCTTCACCCTGCCAATTGTAACAATATTGCATCTTCTAGCCACAATCCCAGGACAATGATGGTAATTATAATTATAATTGTTTGGTATATATATTGATTAATATGTAATTTATTTCAACATAAAAACAATTTATAATCATGCAATATTGTCAACGTGGTTACTAATTGATATCATAATATTTTGTACTAATCATGTTCAATTTTTTTTTTAAATTATTAGGATTCTAATGATGATGAAAGACCTACCTACCATCTTCCGTTGCACCCCCACGACAATGTCAGATCGAGAGAAGACTGAATTAAGAGAAAAAATCGAAGAGGAACGATACCAAGAATGGTTGAATCAACCACCGTGTTATCACTATAAAAAAAATTTCCAAACTTCGACAATTTTCTTTGTTCCCAATCATGGTTTTTAGATAGGTGTTTTAAAGTCATTTTAAGTTGTTAGGGGTTAAGTGATAGGGTTAGAGTCTCATTTTCATTCACATAATAAAGTCCAACAACCTTCTTTCATACCTTGAGAGTCTCATACCATGTTTAGAGAGTCAAGTTTTTAACCATTTTAAGAAAAATTTAAATAAGCCATGAAACCACGTTTTCATAGAGCAGACAGTGTTAAAAACTGCTTTTGTGCTATGAAAACGCTGCTCTTTTCGCAGCGCAAAACCCTGATATTACATTAGGCGCGCTACGAAATCGGGGATTCGTAGCAAGTCTTGTCAAAGTATCAAATCCATCAAATTCCGTTAATCCTTCATGATTAGGTGTCAACCACGAGTCTTTTCTCATACATGCAACCATTCATAGCCATCATGACATTCATTAGAGGTCATTTATCTTATTCATTTTAAAATTTGAAAAGGGTTGGTTTTTGGTTTTATTGTCTCATGCAAGAAATACATGATGCATACCCTTTTCCGAATGGTAAGCTCATGGTAAGCAGAAACCAAAGCTTCTCTCATTCATCAAGCGAGGTTGATTATTACTTTCAAGCAAGGCAGTGTCCCTAATCAAGCGAGGCAGTTTACTCTGAAATCAAGCGAGGCTGTTGGTTACAAATTTTCAAGAAACACACAGGAATTTCAAAGGAAATATGACAGAAGAAAGAAAGAACCACAGGTCAGGCCACTGTTTAAGGACAGAGCCTAAAAGCATGGAGGCTCTAACCAAGGAAAAATCAGTTGAGGAGGCCTTCAAGAAGACAGGATGTTGGAAATTCTGTGAAAAATTGCAGGGAGGTCATAATCAAGTGACAAAAGAGTTTTCTCTTCATTTCACAGGTTCAAATACAAAAGTTAGAATCTTAAACTTGCCAATTTCCCCTGAGATCATATGATTAGTGACAGAGATTCCAAGGGGAGAAGAAATATGGTTCAAAAATTTCAGGTTTGAGATGGAACCTTGTAAAATATTTCTGAAGACAGGGTTTGTAGAGACAGACTTAACTAAAGCAGTGCCAAGAAGTTACATCAAGAACACCTATGCCAACCTACTCTAGAACATTCAAAGGTATTTCACCTGTGAGGGAAGATACCATAAGGTGTATTCTTATCATTACAAACTCATGTTGCATTTTACTGGAATTTTTTCTTTGGATTTACCTTTCTTCTTGTTTTGAAGTTTAGCTAAGATGGCAGATAAAGTGCAAATGAAAACTCAATACTGTGAAACTTCACTTTTCCATCATGTATAGTCAAATTGATAGTTTTACATGAACTTCAGAGGATAAACATAGAATGGTCTACATTTTTTTTTTTTGTGGATTTGGGGTGGAAACACAAGAAACAGTTGTTAGCCCTAAGGCCAAAGAAAAATCATCATCAGAAACCAATGACCCTACAGAGACAAGATCAAAAAGATTTTTCAAGTTGAAACCCAGGAAGCAAGTGAAAGATCTAGAAATCAAAACATCAGTGATCATTCAAAAGAATCCTCAACTTGCACAAAAGAAGACAACTAAAGTTAAGGAAGCAGTATAGGAACAATCAACTACCAAATCAGTCCAGAAAAGATTGACTAGAAGTCAAATAGAAAAGGAAAAGGGTAAAACAGTGGTTTCAGGAGAAATTCTACATTTAAAAGGTAATTTGAATGATATACAGGCAATTGATATTGAATAATCTCCTTTAGTTCATGCAGACTTTATAAAATTGGATGAAGGGAAATCTAAGAAGATAAAATCTTCCAAAAAGCTGGATTTTGATGATGAAATTTTAAATTTTGTGTTCAAGCCCAGAAGGCCTTTAACTAGGCAATCAAAAAAGTTGCAAGAGTTGGATATGGAGTTAGATAAAGCAGGGGAAGTTTCCAATGTTGATGAAGAGCCCATAGACCTATCATCACCAATGCCTGAAGGTGACAAAAACAGAGTTTTCAACACTCAAAGAGAAAAGAGCAGTTCTGAAGAAACTAAAGAAAATTTGAGACTAGCTAATCTTGAAATTGCTAAGATTAAGAAGAAAGCAAGAAGATATGGTGTTGAGAAGACAAACTTCAACAGAATAAGGGCTCTTTGGGAGGTTGAAAGAGTTTCAAAACCTAAAACAGTCAGCAGTGAAGCTCAGTAATTTACCTGGACTGTCCCTGCAATCAAAGAGGCAAGATTTATGAGAATGATAAATGTTAAATTGAGGGCTACTAACAGGAGACTGAAGAGGCAAATTGAATATCTTGAAATTCAATTGACAAAGTCTGAAGTTCAGCTACAACAGAGATAGAACAAGAGCAGTAAGTGACAAATCCTTAATACAGTCTTGTTTTTGGGAAGGACATCACTTTTTGAGGACATTTCAAAGTTGAATTATTTTGATTGGTAAGGTCTATAGACATCATGGAAATCATTAAAAGGTGCAAATATTCTTAAAGTATGAGAATTGTGAAAAAATTGTGTAAAAAAGATATACACAACAGTTTCGTAGCGCGCTACGAAACTGCTATAAGTGCATTTTTTAATATTTTTATAAGGGTTTTGAGAGGTAAAAACACTTGGTTTCTGAATTTTTTTGCTGGTGGTGGATGGAAAGGGCTCACAGATGAAATTTCAGGTGTCAAATCAAAAGAAAGTGGATGGTTAAGAGATGTTTACAAAGATACAGATTTTGCGCTACGAAAACAGCTGTTATTTTCGTAGCGCAACCATATCATCTCTCTTTATAATTTTTCAAAGGCTTAATTTTTGTACAGGTGGAAAGGCATGGTTCCATGGAAATGATAACACATGTCACTTATCTCAAAAATTCAATATTGCCAGCTAAAGGGTTCGAAGATCATCAATGAAGGTAAAAGCTAAATTACAGGAAACATGTTCCCTGTTTTGTAGGGCATGTTAGACTCCTATACCAATAGGTGTCATATTTCATGATTGACTTGATGAACTATGTAATATGTTCATACCTTTTCTTGTTGCAAAGGTTTTCCATATTCTCAAAAAATCAAAAAATTCAAAAAATTTAAAAAATGTAAAGAGGGTATACCCTAAAAGAAAATTCGAAGGGTGAAAAAATAAAAATGGCCAAAAAAGTGAAAGAAAATGAACCCCAACAAAAGAAAGGCCAAGGAAAGTGTGCAAGTCTAAATGCCACTACTTTTTGCTCTGATGTAATAAACAAAATTGTGTGCAACTTGTATTTTATGCCACAATTCATGAATAGTCAAACAGTTTAAGCTTGACTAGTTCATCTTTCAATTTTATGTTTTAGAGATAGAGAATAAAATCTGACCAAATTGTTTAATCTTGGAAGATAAGTAGATAGGTAGAGTGAATAAAAGGAGCTCAACAGTTTAATCTGAGCCCTTGGATGTAATAAGGTTAGAATTAGATAGATTTCCACATGTAAAAGAAAAGTGTGATAAGGGTTTTCCAGTATAATTGCACCCTAATAAAGAAGAGAAAATGGTAGGGTAAAGTAAGTAGGGTAGGTAGATGATGTTACAGAATTACATGTGATGAATAATGGCTCTAAATGTGTTAATATTTACCCTCATCACGAGTGCAAAGGCAAACACTACATTGGAAGAATTTCAAGCAAGAAAAAGTCAAATTATTAACTTCCCTTCTCATTTTTCCCTAAACATTTCACTAATTTCCCCTAAGTATTAAGGTATTTGAAGACTAAAGGGGCTCAAGGCATTTCCTTGACTTTTGGAGGGACCGGACCCTCGGCCCAATAATTGGAAAAACCTAAGTACTTAAGATTATTCATCATCGCACTCATTCATTTCTAAAAATTCTTTTCCTAAGTAAAATCCCATTTTACTTAGGAAACTCATGCAATATTCCATAAAAACCCTTTTCATGCAAGCATAAGTTAAATACATTATTCTAATGTTTTACACTTAGTGCTTTAGTTCATTTCCATATTAATTTCTAATTTATTATTTAAATCCCTATGAAAATAACCTTCTCCTATCATATATAACTCCTTCTTTATAAAATACCCAAAAATCCATTTATTATAATTTTAGTCAAAATATTTTATCCCCACATATTTAAATAAAAACCCCCATTATACTCCCTTTGACTAAAATATATCTTTATATTATTCCCACCCCTATGGCAAGCAAATCGCTTTGGTTTAATTACCATATAAATAAAAAATATATGAAAAAACCTTTAAACATATGTTATATGTGTTTAAAACGAAAAAATAAACCCGAAGTTTAGTTTAAACCAAAATTCAAAATAACCCATCCTAATATATATCCCATACCCCAACTCTTAACTCCGGTGAAAATCCTTTTGAAACCTTCCTGATCATTTTTCCGCATTTTAAAAAGAAATTAATTAATCCTCACGATTAATTAATAACCTGACCCGCCAATAAAATCGTCCCCGATATGATTAACTCATAATAAATCACATTGGGCCCGCTATATTAAATCCCCACCATCTCGCCTTCCTGATGACCGTTCGATCAATCAACCCAAGATCAACGGTTATAATCCATATAGCTGGCCATCCTCGCCCGAACGATAACGCGCGATGGCCAAGCGGTTTTCTGAACAGTGCCACGCCATGCATCGTTCATCGTATGGAATCGCTCGCCCTCCGCCCAATACCACTTAACTCCAAAAGTGGTGCGTTCGCGTACCGCTTACCGCCTCCCACTAACGACAAAACTTCACATCGTCAAGTCAGCGCCATCTATCCACTATTCATTCAAATCTTACCCGCCAATATCAACCGTTTACCCGTTTAAACACAAACACCCTAGTGTTGCTCATTTTCACCTGATTGTGCTGTAAAACCCTTTGTAACCTAGTTGCGCCACCTGAAGCCTCTGTTAACCAATTAGAGCATGGTTTACCTCCCAAAAATCATTCTAGATTCACTCCACAGACCTCTCAAAATCAAATGAAACCTTTTCGACCTCCCCTGCAAACCAATGCTTTATTAACAATTTGTTTTGTTTTACAGGTGATCAGAAGACCACATCCTTGGATAAACAGTCTTAATACTAGTCATAAGACTTGTTTACTCCAAGAGTGTTATCAAATCTATTCAAACAAAGATGGAAGATAAAACATACAGTTGAAAGACAAGCAAAGGAAACATGATATTAAACGATTTACTATTGAAACATACAGTAAAAACCTAAACAACACATTGAAGGTAAAAGGACACAGTAAAGAATATTCAAAGAGTATCAGGATTAAAGAGTATCAGATTGAAGACCAAGTCAAGTAAATCAGCTAGCATGAAGATAAACAGCAGGGAAGACAGTTACAAAACAAACATACAAGTTCATGACAAAGTGAAGACAGATAAAAATAGAGCGGTAAAAAGTAAAAACTAAACAATAAACAGGGAAAGAAAACATGAAGATATTAAGGGTTAAACAAAGATGAAAACACTTTCACCAGCCACAATTAATTTTATCCAAAGTAAAAGTGAAAAACAGTCAAAAGAAGTTTAAGGTTAAAAAATGAAATTAGAGCAAAAATGGTACATTCTTTAGAAATTTCCTGTTTAAGTCATAGTTTTGCAGAAACTATTGTGATCAATCCAAGATGAATTTTGAAAAAATTAAGGACTTTTATGTTCTTAAGAGGACCATCTACAAAAACCTCTCTCACTTTTCTAACAGCTATTATTTTTTTGGAAATATTAAACAATGTTGGAAAGCACTTTTTGCAGAAAATTCCAGTTAAGTCATCATTTTGCAGAGAATATTGTGGCCAATTAGAAATACATCATACAAAAATGAAGGATTTTTTTGTTCCTAAGAGACCCATATACAAAAACCTATCTCACTTTTTTCACAATGATTTCAGAATCAGAGATACATGCACATATTTACGGGTTATTTTTCAGACTCTGTAAAACTCTGTTTTACACATATTTTTTCAGAGCCTATTGTGCACCGCTGGAGAGGAATTTTAGGAAAATGAAAGAGTTTTATCTCACCAACATATTAATCCACAATAACCTCTTTTAATTTTTACATATCTATTACATATTGAGAAATACAAAGATATCATTGGACCCCAAGTTTGCAGAATTGTTGGAGCAGAATGCACAAAGAAAGGAAGCAGTTAGTGACTTGGATGCCTCATCATCAACTAAGAGTTGGATAAAATTCGAATTCTCCTCTTTTTCATCACCTATCCATACAAAATAGTGCCAAATAGATGCATTAGTTTGAGTTTCCTTTACTTAAGTTCTATTTATGTAAAACAGTTGGCGAGATTTGTGAACTAATCTTGATATTTTTTCAATATATTTTAGTTTAGAATTTGTATAAATACTTCACTCTTGGAAGTATTTTGGGTGGATTCTTATACTTTACTGCAATATTGACTTTTTAGGAATAAAGTGTTGTTGGAGAAATTTCTTTGTGGCTTGCTAGATGATGAATTGAAGCTAAAGACTTTTTACAGGATTCATGTGTCAGACTACAGATCAATAAGTCATCTCTATCTCATGTTTTGAAGTTTTATACTTGTTTATTATATCATCGTGTTTCATTTCTGAATGTCTAATGAAAAGGAATAAATCAGAAGGTACTTAAGTGTAATCTGATTTCAATCATTATTATTCTAAATGTTTTCTTCTAAACTGTTTATAAACAGTGAATTCTTAATTGCTCCTGTTTTTCTAGTTTAAGCATTTTGGTTATTTGATAAAGAATACTTAATCGCTCTTTGTTAATAATCACTCAATTTTCCCTCTTATGAATGCGTTGAAAGATTCTTAGTTGCCTTTCATCCATTTTAAATCCATTTCATTCACTTTAATATCTAAAATTGTTCTCTGTTTGATTATCTTGCCCTGTAAAGCCATCTTTCGTTGAAAAACTTAATCCAGTGAAGCCATCCTTCTTGACTCCATAGCCCAATGGCCTAAACTACTTAATCTTGCCCTCAGTTACCGAATTCCACCACCTAAATTCAAACAAAACCCTTGGACTATATAACTAGCCTAATATCTTACAAAACAAATCTAAATTTTACAGAGAGAGCCCTCTCTGGGTACAGATTGGCTAGATTCTGTACCTAAGAGATTGGTTTGTGGTTACCTCGGACCCCTTTCCTCTTCCAACAACTTCAAGGAAAATCTGAGTGATAACAGGGTAGATAAGACATGAATCCGCATGATTGCATAACAAGATTAGTGGCATCATCAAGGTCGAAGATATGGAGAAACAATTGTCAAATATATTATTTAAGTCTTAGATAAGGTTGGTTTAGACATAATAAAGAGTTTTATTCATATTTGTATTAGGACTTCTAGAAGAGACAGTTAACTTTCAGATGTAATTAAGAGTCTATTTTAGGAGCAGATAGGTGTCAAACTTAGAAATTCGAATTCTCTTCAAGATGGATAAGGGAATCCAAGATGTAATGATGACTCTATAAGAGACATGAGGTCAAATTGCTAAAGTTTGGCAATTTTAATTAACAAGCAAACTATGTTATTATAGTACACTGTGTGTTTTCATCTTAATACAGATATTGGCTTTACTACTCAGGATTCAGAAAGAGTTTTTGGTGTTTGATCTTCCTATGGCTTTCCTCATCTACCTATTTGCAGTGGTATGAACATGTGTTACTTAGAATTCATTGGAAAATTCCCTAACTTCCTACATATGTTTGTAAACTGTGTTTTATTCACTGTGTTACTATTTTTTTGATACATCTAAAACTTTGAAATGCCTTGACTTCCATGTTAAGCTAATTATGATGTTTTGTTGAAACATACTTTGACTCCATAACCCAATACATGTTTGTTGATCAGTAATTCAACCAGTTATACACTTTCATCCAATTTATTCCTAGAGTTAGCCATTTAATCCTTAATTCAAAATCTTAAACCTATTGAGAGAGCGCTCTCAGGTTGAGGAGGCTAAGCCTCAACTAAAAGTCTGGTTTGAAATAGTTACTTGGAGTCTACTTGATTAACAGCCTATCAGGGTCAAATTTTGTGCGAACACACCGATTCAATTCCCGCTACGTCCAAATTCACCAATTAGGAATGACTACAACAATACTAATTCTTCACAAGCTGGCAATGGAGACAATCAAATAGAGGTTGGTATCGATGATTACGTAAGGGATACGATTGCCATGGAGACAATGTTGTTAGATGCATTCAAAAATGATGATCAGCTAGAGGATGATGCTCATATCACTGACACCTTTTTCGAAAGCCTTTAATTTGCTTCCACCACGCCTCTCTTTGGACCTGGCGGTCAGTCAAATTCTACCCAGTTGGGGACAACGATGTTATTGTACAACTTGAAATCAAATTTTGGCTTGTCGAATGCATGTTTCTCGGAACTTTTGAGGTAAGTTACCATAAAGTACTTCCCTTGTATATAAATTTGAAATATAATCAGTACATTGTAATGAACATTACAAATGTTAAATTTTATGAACGTTAATAATTATATCAACATTAATGTACATTTATTAATATTTTCCATGATCACCAACTACATGTTATTACAAGATAAGGTTCTTTCAAGTGATAATGTCTTGCCCGGTAGATGCGAAGAGGCAAATAAATTGTTGAAAATGTTGGGTGTTGAGTACATATCATATCATGCATGTCCAAATGATTGTATTCTATATAGAGGAGAATATGCAGACAAAGAGATTTTTCTGAAATGTGGGCATTGCAGGTATGATAAATCAAAAAATAAGGGTAAATCATGTACTGGTCCTCCTTTTAAGATATTGAGGCACATGCCTATAATCCCAAGGATTCAAAGGCTCTTTCGTTGCAAAGAATTAGCTATGTTGCGGGGATGGCATGCCTCACACAGAAGTGAGTTGGGAGTTATGCGAATACCAATTGATTTAATATCCATGAAGCATATAGAGGATACATGGCCCAAAAAATTCAAGAATGAAGTACGAAGTCTGCGACTCAGCATAGCCATGGATGGTGTCAACCCATATTCCCTCCAGAACACCAACTATTCTATTTGGCCTATAGTAGTGATCAATAACAATATCCCCCCATGGTTGTCCGTGAAGAATGAACATCTTATGTTGGCTCTCATAGTCCCTAGTAGAAGACAAGTGAAGAATATGGATGTCTACTTACAACCACTGGTAGATGAATTGAAGGAATTATGGGATGGGATAAATGTATAGATGTATCAAGACCCATCGTAGCAGAGAGGAGGTTTACTTTGTATGGAATATGTGCTTACACGACACATGATTATCCAGGCTTAGGAATTTTCTCTGGTAAATTACATGTTAAATTTATTAATTTGTTTATATATAATGTAACAATATTCTTTCACATATTAGTTATTTAATTCGTTGTAATATTATTTGTTTTGATCTTCATGATATTATTTAACGTGCCATGCATATTAATTAATGTATATAAATATAATCTCGCAGGTCTTGTAACAAAAGGGTATTTTGGATGTAAATATTGTGGACCTTCTCTGAAAGATAGATGGTCCAAGGACCTAAGAAAGCCAGTGTATGATTGCTCTAGGATATTCCTACCAGAACAACACCCTTACAAAAGAGTAGCATCCGCTTTCAATGGTAGACGAGAAAGAACCCAAAGGCCTCCAATAATGACACTAGCTGAATGGCTTAGAGCATATGAGAGAGAGAAGGAGAAGGAGTTCACAGAAATGTTTGATTCAAATGGGGAGCCTAAGTTCGATGATCTAGATTTCTTCAACACCTATGTTGAGAAATTGCCCATTGGGATGAAAAGGAAATCTTTTTTTTATGACCTTCCATATTGGGAGCATCTTAAGATTTCCCACTTATTAGATCCCATGCATATATTTAAAAATGTTTCATCTTATTTATGGAGGCACATATCATCGAAACAAAGTGACACATTGGCAGTTAGGAAATATCTTATTACTTCAAAAACTAAAAAGAAATATTGGCCAAGACGATTAGAAAGTACGGGATCAAAAGCAGGCGCTGGTCCCTCTAATTCATGGTTTTTCAAAGAAGGTGATGTCCCATGGATTTTAAAAAAAGATGATATATCTTTGGAAAAGGAAGTTATAATGGATGTGAGGGTGCCAACTTCATATGGGTCTTCACTACGGCGCTACTTCACCGTGGATGACCATTTGTCGAGGTTGAAATCTCATGACCATTTGAATCTTCTAAGAGTACATATAATGTCAAAAGCATGATTTTATTATTTGTTATATTAATAAATTTTATCCCATGCAATGATCATAAAACATAACTAATTTTTTATATTATTGCACGTTTTTATAACTTTGCAGTGTCATTATCCTTTGTTTGTGCGTGGGTGTGTGAAACATGAATTCCCTCAAGACCTAGGACGTGCCATATCTAAATTATCTACATTTGTATGTTGGATCATGTCAAAGGAGATTCATGTGGCTACCATTCCACGGTGGCATCAAGAGATAGTTGAGATTGTTTGTATGTTTGAGAAGGAACTGTCGACGAGTTTCATGGACTTACAGGTTCATCTTCTAATCCACCTGGTAGATGAGGTTGAATTACTTGGGGTTGTTTCTTTTCGTTGGATGTTCTTCCTAGAGAGGTACATGAATAAATTGAAAGGTTTTGTTCGACAAAGGGAAAAACTCGAGGGGTCTATGGCAGAGGGGTACATATCGTATGAGTCTTTCTACTATGACAGTGAGTACATCAAGCAGATCGACAAAAGACCAGGTGCGGTGATTTGGGGCAATGAATTTGATGAAGACAAAAGAGAAGGAGAGTTGCTCCAAACAAGTGGAAAAAAGCGCTTGATAAAGAGTAAGCGAATGCAGAAATTGAAGCAATCAATAAATTCATTCTTTACAATTCTGAAGCGACACAACCGTGGGTCGCATTGTACGAACAAAAAAGAATGAAATGGGATAGTGACAGAAAATAATTCAGACGATTGAATGGCAGAAGTGTGCCTTATCCCGATCATTTAAAAGAAAATATGCCCCAACAGTTGGGTTTTTGACCAAGACAGAGAGAAATACGGTGCTACCAGTCGTTACCCGCGTGCTGAAGAGGATGTGCTAAACGTAGGGATTGGGTGCAGCAACTCAGTAATAATTTATATGTAAATTTGAAAATTATAGTAAGACATCTACATTTCATATTTTAACTTTTGGATTATTATTTATAAGACACATGACACTTATATGATTTTTTAAACTTTTTTATAATAGGTGCATTTGTTCCCATCTATGTGGGCATATGGACACCATTTTTGCACAGAAAATGCTGATGCTGGAAACATCACACAAGACTGTGGAGTGGAAGTCGAGTTCGATCAATCCAGTTGATCTACCCACCGTGATCAACAACTAGTAAGAGGGACGTTAGGTTACATCGGAAAGATACAAGAGATCATTGAAGTGGATTTTTCTTCTTTCCAATGTGTTATTTTTAGGTGCAAGTGGTGGGACACCTTTGATCGGAATAATGTAAAGGAAGATCGCGATAGTAGGCTGATATGTATCAACTCTAGAAGATGTGGGATGAAGCTAAGGAGCCCTATGTTTTCCCTAAACACTGCAACCAGGTGTTTTTCTACCCAGATGTGTTGGAAATGGATTGGTGGTTCGTATTGAAACATGACCCTAGATCAAAACATATTTTTGAGAACAATAGTGCTATCATGCCATGCGAGCTAGAAGATAATGATGGTGATCATGAGAACCGAGAGTGATATGGTACAATATGTGTTATTTCATCAATATTTATACTTTTTAAGATGAGTTTTTTGAAATATTAATGTAATATGTATTTTGAATTAATTGGTAATTTGCATTGTGTTAATGTTAAAATCAATAATTCACTTAATATTTTGGTATTATGTACTTGATCTCAAAAAAAATGGTGTACTGTATAATTAATTCTTTTTTTGTATCTAAGATCATAATAAAATAATGATAATTCTAATTAAGTACAATAATTTATTTGCATTATTTTCTAAATTTCCTTATGTTACAATAAATCATATTATTCTATATTTATTATTTTACAATTACTTAAAATTTACAAATTTACAATTTCACGTACAATAACAATTTTAGAATTTTACATATATACAATTACAATTTTACAAATTAAAAAATTACAATTACAATTACAATTTTGGAAATTTACATATATATCATTACAATTACAATTTTAAAAATTTTAAATACAATTAGAAATACAAATATTACAAATTTACAATATCATGATCATTTGGTATTTATAAATTAATTAATAAACATCACGTTCATGATAAGCATCGTACAAACATCATATTTGACTAAAAAACACATTCAAAATCACTAACTGCATCATCGTGATCATGATCATCTAACAAAACACAATTAACATTATATATTAACATCATCAGTACAACACAAACATCAAATATACATCTCATGCTATCACATACACATCTATTTGCAAGCTGTACATTAAATGAACATATCTAACATGACCTAACAACATACACATAATGATGATCACCAACATGTAAATTAAGTACAACTACAAAATGAACATAAAATACATGGACCATATAATATATATATATATATATAACTGAATAATGTTAAAAATATACAATTGTATTATAAATGTCATGGATCAGCCGATGATCGAGCCTCATCTCCATGATGACTGCTGGTAGATGCTACTGGAGGCTCATGCAAATCTGGCACGGCGTGATGCCGTGAACGATCATGAGATGTCGATGGTACACTGCACCTCGCAAACTGTCCATCATATGATGCGGCTCGCTCGTAACGTGCGATAGTCCTCGTTAGTCGTGTAAAGGTTGTCGTAACTCCTATGACATGCCGCATCAGGCTGTACATGTCACGCGGCATGCCTCTCCACATCTGTAAGAGCCTATCATCGGCCTCTATATCTTTGAAATCAGCGGGGCGGATGCCTGCCTCAACAAATAGTGCAATGAGTTGGTCACCCAACTCCATCCTGTATCTAGCATCACTCAGACGTCGACTGCGGGCTGGCGCACCAGCAGGAGCAGGTCTCTGATCTGCACTGGCCTCTTGCTGATCCTCGGCAATATCTAGCATCATGCCCTCTGCATCCTCATCAAGATCCACAATTGGATCAGGTGGTGGTGGCGGCATCTCCTCGCCATCATAAGAGCCAATGTCTGCAAAATATATACAAGTACACAAAAATAATTAGACAATTTCATTACACAATTTAATAAAAACAAGTTAAAGAAAATGTTAGAATAAATTTAAATAAAACAGTAATATTACCTCTATCATCTGGCAGCTCATCATCTGTGAAGAGGTTGTTGGCACACCCTCGCCAATCCAACCCCGCATAAGGATAGGGGACCATAATGAAGGGTTGCTCAAAAACACTAGCTAGCAACCCCAATGCATCATCTGATATCCTCGCAGGAAATAGAGTCTCCTCCCTCTTAGGCATCATCTGCCCCCACATATGCATATGTGCCTTAGTACTCGGCCTATGAGGCTGCCGAAGAAAAGAAAGCCTCATCTCTGGAAACCTTTCAAAAAATAAACAAAAAATCTCTGAAGAAAAAGGGAAGTTGACCCTCCCTTGTGCATGAGCACGACATCTATCTAATGTTGTACATAACTGTCGTAAAAAAATGGCAGACCACCTGAAAATTCATGGCTACTATAGTAAAGAATCAACATAATATAAAAGCTAGCAACTAATGTGTTGCCCATCACTGGTGTTGTGTGAAATGGTCGAAATGATAAGTGAGAGACACTGGACCTCCTCACGACCAAATGCACCAATATGTAACTGTCCTCCGGAGACCTGAAAATCTGAAGGAGACAATATATCTACTCTAATGTATCTCTGGGAGTAAACTAACTGACTCCCTGCCACACAGCCAGTTGGAACCTCGGGGAACAAGGGAAAATCCACCACTCTCCTCTAAAGCCCTGTAATAAAATATACATCCTCCTCAGTGGGCATGTACCACTGGTCGATACCAACTCGAAAAGCCTGTTGCTGGGCATTCCACCTTCGGATAAGATGTCTCAAAAAACCACTATGGGACTTTAGGGAAGTAGCCTCCTCATAGAACTTGAGGAGGCCTACCTACCTTAGGAGCCCCCGCGTCGCTGCTGTAATAGGGTGAGGGTACACATCTCTCTCCCTCTCTCTTGCCTCCCACAGGCGAACCATGTTATATTGTTATGCCTGTTGTTGTTGTTGTTGCTCCTCTTCTCTCCTTTCACGTCTCTGAATGATTGACATATTAAACACATTTTTTTAATTAAATGACACATGTATTTACAAATATATGTATATAAATATTTTTTGAAAAATAAATAAAAAAAGAGTCGGTGCACCAAAAACACAGTCATGCACCAGTAACGGTGCGTCCCTCCACAGAGACGCACTGGCAACGGTGCACATAATGATATAAAAAGCACCGAGAGTGATGCTCCAGAAAATATTTTTAGCGCACCGTTCACTAAGTGCAGTGTCAGGAGGCCGGTGCGCTGACTTCACTATACGCCCCGGGGCTTATAGCTAAGTCAACACACCGCCCTCCTGCCACCATACATAGTCGTACAGTGCGGCCAGGTATTCGAGCGCACCGCTCTTTGTCATAAAATTTACAATTACACATGCGCCTTTGGAATTTGCCAAGGAACTGGTGCTGATACAATTAGCATCGGTTTACCAACGTGAACCATTGACAATGTCAATTTGTGGTTCCGGTGCGCTGAAAAACTTACATGCCCCAGGGCGGATAATTTGGTCAATGCACCGGGTGGCCGCGATTCAACATTGTCAACAGTGCGGCTTGGTAAATTACTGCACTGCACTTTTAAAAAAAATTAAAATAACACCGTACGCCTCACGATATTGCCCTAGAACCGGTGCAGACTCCTTCAGCACCAGGTGTGGTGCGGCCTGTAAATTTACAGGCAACACCGCAAACAGGTGCGAGCCGAACGGCTCGAGCGCACCGCGCGACAATTTTTTATTTTTTTTTAATGATTAATTTTAAGGTTTTTTCAAATTCTAATTCGCTAAAAGGTTTAATTATGGAAAAACAAGAAAAATACCTGTACATTTACCCATCGAGGAGGCATATTGGCTGTACAATTTAAAAACGAAAATTTGTCCTCTGTTTTATAAAATTCAAGCTGGAGATTGGTGGCAATGTACAATAGTAGTGCATGCAATAAGTGCAATGGGAGCACGGATGTCAGTGCGGCTCAAGCAAGGATAACTTGCACCGGTGCTTGAGAGCTTTGTAGCACTGAAAAAAGTGAAAAATGTGGTAATTTTTTTTATTTAACCCTGTTTCGGTGTGCGGGGTTTTTACTAGAGTACCGGTGCATTGTCTTAATGCCACACCGAGCTCTTTCTGTTTTCACGCGCTTTTAGGAGGCACCGGGGCAGTGTAACTGTAACGCACCGGTGCGCTATAGTAATGTGATGCATCGGTAACGGTGTCTGGTGAACCAATGATTTTTGCGGCTTTTTGGCCATATTTTTTTTATTTAACCCTACTCCGGTGCGCGGGCTTTTTACTGCAGTACCGGTTCGTTTCCTGTATGCCGCGCCGGGATATTTCTATTTTTTCACGCTTTTAGGAGGCACCAGGGCGGTGTAATATTATCGCACCGGTGCTCTACAGTAACATCACACACCGGTAATGGTGTCCGGTGAACCAATGATTTCTGCAGTTTTTTCGCCATAAATTTTTTTTATTTAACCCTATTCCGGTGCGCGAGGTTTTTACTGGAGTACCGGTGCATTTCCTGTATGCCGCACCAGGATTTTTCTATTTTTGCGCGCTTTTAGGAGGCACCGGGGCAGTATATTTTTAAAGCACTGGTGCTCTACAGTAATATGACACACCGGTAATAGTGTCCGGTGAGCTAATGATTTCTGCCATTTTTTGGCCATAAATTTTTTTATTTAACCCTATTCTGGTGCGCGAGATTTTTGCTGGAGTACCGGTGCGTTGTCTGTATGCCACACCAGGCTCTTTCTGTTTTCACGCGCTTTTAGGAGGCACTGGGGCAGCGTATTTTTAAAGCACCGATGCTCTACAATATCATGACGCACCGGTAACAGTGTCCGGTGAACCAATGATTTCTACGGTTTTTTGGCCGTAATTTTTTTTATTTAACCCTAATCCGGTGCGCGGCATTTATGGGAACCGTGGTGCATTTCCATCATTCCACCCCGGGAATTTTATGTTCCGCTCACTTTTATGACGCACTGAGGCATGGGGATGTGATGCACCAGGGCTCTACAGTAACCTGACGTACTGGTAACGGTGCCCGGTGAACCAATGATTTCTACGATTTTTTGGTCGTAATTTTGTTTGTTTTAAACCCTTTTCCGGTGCGTGGCATTTACAGGGATCCCAATGCATTTCAGTCATTCGGCACCGGGATGTTTATGTTCCGTGCACTTTTTATGAGGCACCGAAGCTGACGATATGACACGCACCGGTGCGGTTTCTGAATTAAAAGCACCGGGAGGGTGTGTACAGAGCGCACTGTTTCCGGTGTGCCAATGTTTTATGCGGTTTTTTTGTTGCAATTTTTTTATTTAACCATCCATCGGTGCGCATGTTTTGTGGGCACCCTGATGCGTTTCATTTATTCCACACCGGGAGGTATCTATGCAGTGACATGTAATGCACCGGTGCTCTACAGAAATAAAACGCACTGGGCGTGTGTGTACAGAGCGCACAGTGTCTGGTGTGCCAATTTTTGTAATGCACCGGTGCTTTGTCATATTGAACCACTGGTGCGTTTTAGGTTGATAAGAGCACCGGAAGAAATACATCCGCAAAAACCTCCGCCCACCATCCTCCTCTAGGATCCTCTGCTAGAAATGGATGCCTGGGGTATTTTTTTGTGGGGTTCCTCAAAAACATCCGCTAGAGGGTCTTTTCCTTGTAGTGAGAATTCTTAGCATTAGTGCATGCTATCAACAAATTTTGGCACTACATCACTGTGTACCAAGTATTTGTACACATTGACCATGCTACAATTTTATTTTTAATGAAAAAAACTGTTACTAATGGTAGATTTGCACGATGGTTATTGTTGTTACAAGAATTTGACATTACTATTTTAGATAAACCCGGAAAAGATAATGTAGTTGTTGATTTATTTTCTTGATTAACTATAAGTGACGACTGCACTTCTACTGAGGATTATTTTCCAGATGAGTATCTTTTTTCCATTTCTACTCACTCACCATGGTATGCAGACATAGCCAATTACCTTGTTGCAGGAAAATTCCCACATCAATTGTCTTCCAAGGAAAGAAGGAGGATTATACAACAGAGTGCTACCTACTCCTAGATAAAAGCTAATCTCTATCACACCGGGCCATATTTCTAGATTAGGTGATGTGTTAGAGAATATTTGGTATTTGAGATCCTAAAGGCTTGTCATGAGGAACTTTGTAGGGGACACTTTGCTGACAAGAGGACAGGACATAAAGTACTCTCAACAAGGTACTACTGGACAACTATATTCCAGGATGTCAAGAAGTTTGTGAAAGGATGTGATAGTTGCCAAAGGATGGGCCAACCTCTAAAATCAAATGAGATGTCGTTACAACCTCAGATAGTAATAGAGCCATTCGAGAAATGGGCCCTAGACTTTGTGGGGCCAATTAATCCTTCATCACAGAAAAAAGAATACATATTGGTTTGCACTGATTATGTCACAAAATGGGTCGAAGCAAGGGCACTAACTAGAGCAACAAAGCAGGCCATTTCAGACTTCCTGTTTCAATATATTTTTGTTCTCTTTGGGATACCCAAAGAGATAGTGACAGATGGGGGTCCTTAGTTCACATCTCATTTGATCATGAAGTTGATTGAAAAGTATGGAATCCATCATAGAATCACCGCACCCTATCATCCATAAGAAAATGGGAAAGTAGAAAGCACCAATAAAGTCATTGAGAGAATCTTGACAAAGACAATAGCCAGCCACCAAACAAACTGGGCTGAGAAACTTCTAGAGGTACTATGGGCTTACAGGACAACATGGAGTAATACTACAGGCTTCTCACCATATGAACTGGTGTATGGTAAGAATCCCTTATTCCCCATAGATTTTGAAATAAAGACATTAAGAACAGCATTACAGGTCGATCTGGATTTGAGTACAACACAGACTCAAAGATTGAACCAGCTCAATGAATTGGAAGAGAAACGGTTGGCTGCCATTCAATAGACAGAAATCATCTAGCAGCAAAGAGCCAGATGGCATGATGGGTTTATTAAGAAGAAAAATTTCCAGAAAGGAGACTGGGCTCTTTTGTATGATTCAAGGTTCAAAGATTTCAAAGGCAAGCTCTGCACCAAATGGATAGGTGCTTACGAAGTGGATATGGTCTTTGACAATGGGACTGTACAATTGGTTACTATTGACAGTGCTAAGACACCGTTACTGGTTAATGGGGATCATCTAAAGTTATATCATCAACTTTCTTCAAAGGAATCATTTGTCAATATTGTCGTGCACTCTAATCTTCATGTTACAACAGCAGGGGAACATTCTCCTCTTCAGCCTTAAAAGTTGAAATTCCAATAAGTGCAGCAGTTGAAAACCACCTTTGTGGCAGCTGTTACACCTGTTTATATATATATATATATATATAATAAAAATAAAATAACAACATAAAAGAAAAACAAAAATAAATCTAATTGTGAAAACCCCTTTCCAGGGCACAGTCAGACAACCAGTAACAGTTGAAAACCACTCTCATGGCCGTTGTTACACCCATGTTTTTCTCCCTGTAATATCATCTTCCCTTCCTGATCCATGTCGTAGGATGTTGGTATTCATGTAATTTCTTTTTTTGTACCAATTTTTTCTGATTATTATGTTTTTCTGAAAATAATCTAAAAGTTGTCTTGGCTGTCACACATGTAACAACCAACAGCCACGAATATTGTTCTTTGTAATTCATTCCATAAATAGTAATAATTATGTCAGCTAAACACAACAGCATGAGCACTGCAAGCAGGACACCGTCAACTCAAATCTTCTTCCAATGTCACCTTAGGTATGTCATTAAAAAGGTAACTGATTGTCATTGATGGTTCAGTGATTAATTGGAAAAGTAATGATGCTCCTGTGGCAGTCATGGGCGGCTGTCAAAATTAAAGTGGGGGAGGGGATATGACTTGAAATCATTGAAAAAACGTTTTAATCATAAATATATATTAAATTCTCATGCACCTAATCAATAACATAAATTCTAATAATGACCGAATCTGGTTGGAAAAGAGCGTGTGTACAAAATCCCATCACTTTCCATAATAAGCCATTTATGAGTATTAGTGTAGGGTACGATTTGGTAAATCCTTGAAATCCGTCATCCTTGATCAACCTCCTTCTGAAACCTTGCATTCTCATTTGTAAACTCGTCGATTGGGATAATCAGAGGTGCCGAGCAGCAGCCAGTTCAGAGACACAATGATGTTACATCAAGATTAAACAGCAAAGAAGTGAACCCAGAAACTCAGTGATATTACAGTGTTGCTGGACATTAAGAAGAAAATTTAAACAAAAAGTAGAGATGGGTGGAGCAGCTGTTTGGCACGAGCCAGATTCTTCTATGGATGCTCTGCAGAATTTCCCTGAAGCTTACCATATATTCAGAGATGCTGGATGGGTTGAGTTTTTCTAGAAGCTTGAAGGCTCAGATGAGGCAGCGGCAATTGAATTTTCTCAGAACTTGAGCAATAATCAAACCCAAGTAAGAGGCATGCAAGTGGAAGTGACTTAAGAGGTAATTGCCCGGGTAACTTCATTACTAGTATAAGGAAGGAGGTGGTTTAATAAAAAAATCAACGATCCCTCCTTGAAAGAGGATGTCCTAGTAGGGGAAGAGAAACTGGAGAAGAAAGGAAGGGGAATTGACAGATTTTCCCTTCCTCGCCCTTGGGAAGACGTTTCCCTGTGCTTGATCAAATATATCACTTGTGAAGGGAGATCGAAGATAGTGTTCAACTATCACTTTCCTCTACTAAACCACCTTCAGCATCAGGAAAGAATCAATCTTCCATTCTATTTTCTTGGAAACATCAAACACATGGTGGCAATAGTAAAAACAGCAACACACCCAGAGGCATGTGTGACTAATCATAGACTTATTAAGCTCATTGTGCTAGATGCCCTAGGCCAGCAAGGAAAAACTTGGGAAGAATTCAAAAGAAAAATACCAAGGACAAGCCGGGGGAAACAAACCACGACCTCAGGAGAAAGTCAGATAGAGGAAGAAACCCAGACTCGGCCTACTGGAGTTAGAATCAGGAATAAGCCTATTGAAGAATAAATTGGGGATAGAAGACCGAAAAAAAGAGTTAAGGTCAGCATACCTGCAGAACCCTTGCCTACGGTCGAGAAGCATACGGAAGAAGTTTTAGAAGAAGAAAGGAAACCTTCCTCATCAGGTAAGGACGAAACCAATGCCTTGTGTTTAAAAATTGAAAAATTAAGAAAATAAAATGAGGAATTGAAGCGGAAATTATTTGAGGGAAGGGAAATTATGGTGTCAGTATGCATGACATGTTTTCAAATCTTAACAAAAACGACATATAATTTCCATAGAGAAAATATCAGCCCAATGGAAGTAGAAATAGAACAACAGGAGGCTATTACACAAGAACCTGTTGTTGATACTGCTGTTACACAAGAACCAGCGGTTAAAGCAGAGCCTCCTATTATAATTGACCTAGAATCCGACCCACAAGAACCTTTGGAGGCCACTCCTATTGTAGAAGAAACAATAGTATACACAGAGGCGATTCTAGGTAAAAAAAAAGGGGCTGACACACAAGAACCCAACAAAGAGGTTGTTGTTACACAAGAACCAACAGCAGAGGTAGAATGACCCCATGAAGCAAAGGTTGGTACACCTATTTTTGATGTAGATATCAAATCTAAGAGAATGACGAGTCCCATCTTGGGATGGAACTCTAAGAAACTCCTATTAATTTCTGAGTTACAAAAATGGAAGCAAGAAGCAATCTCCCTTCGGGATGGGATGATTTCGCTAAAAGAACATCAGAGAGAAATAGACACTTTACATGAAAGATTGATGGAAGTAGAGTTGAAGAAAAAGTGGGAGGATTACAAGAAGAAAGAAGCCCTGAAGAAACAAGAAAAAAAATTGTTGTTGTTATAGGATCAGATTCGAGACCTCACCATAGATAAAGAGAGACTTCATGATCTTGCCCTCAACTTGCTGGGTTGTAGGTGGCCTTCTCCGTCATATCCTATTTTTTTGTGAGAACATTACTTTTTGTTTCAATTGAAAGCCATTATGGAGGAAAAACCTTATTTATGTTCCTCCACTCGTACTATTATGGATTTTTTGCGTGCCTCAGATTTTGATGAGAAAAGTTAGCTGTGTGAATTTTTTTTACACAACGTTATTTGTGAACATGTTAGTATGCAGATGATTGTGACAGTATTCTCTTATATGGGAGATCTTCAATTAAGGGATTCTGTATCCTTCATGAGGAATCAGATTGAATGGCATCTGGCCATTAAATCTATAAATACTAATTAGGAGAAGACAACATCGTGGGTTCGGGCAAAACCAGGACGGGTTGCTAAGTTGAGATGAGAATTCAGGAGAATGCTAAGTACCCCTGGGATTAAAGAACCAACGGCCACTTATCGAAGAAGAATTGTGATTTTTTTCCTCAATCATTTCACAATGATGAAGAGTCAAGCTTTGACAGGGTTTTTAAAATGCACAGAAGCCAACAATGTTGAGTTATTGAAGGGAGATCCATTCTCATTCCATAATTTCATGGTGGTTGTTACACATGTACCAACCTACGCACAGATTGTACAATTCTTGGAGCTTTGTGGTTGGAATTGAAGTTCAAATTTCCTTTGATATGGCTACCCATTGAGGAGTACTAGATCAATTATGAATTAATTGTGAGTCGGAATCCTGGGTATGGCAGTTGATGGCCAATCAGGGATACAGGTCTACAGACGAAGACATAGCTATTGCTTATGACCTCACCGACCTGCATCGAAGATATTCCCATGAGAGATGAGTTTGCATGAGGACATGCAAGTATTTCAGTTGGGGGGAGATGTTTGGTGTTGGTTTTGTACATTTTTGCTACACTTATCTTCCTTCTTTTGCTTTATAACTATATCCAATGGGAGTATCTTTTACCCCTTTTTCCTACCTCTTTACCCTAACTAGTGTTGTTTCACCTTGCTTTCGTTACTTTGCCAATTCACCAATTATTATGATCTATTATACCTTTTTATGAATAATTGATGGTGAATGTCTGGAAAAGGTCGATGGTATTTGTGTTTTCCTTTCATATGTCATTTGTAGCACCAAAGATCTCGAACACGGAATTCACAGGAGCAGTTTGGATAGTGTTGTTACACCTTGTTGTTACAAACCCACCAGCAAATGTTGTTAAAGACTCGTTGGCAAACTATTGATACAGTTGTACGGTTGACTACTCTTGTCTCTAGTGTTTTTGATCTGTCCTTTGGCGGTTGCACTACAGCTGTGTTTTTGTTATGATATTTGTAGGAGTTGTTAACATTGTATTATTGGGATAACAGCCTAAGGGCAGTTCCGATTGTAATATTTTAATTTCTAATCAAAACTTTATTATGGAGTGGTTATAACTATATGAGTTCTATTTCGATCAACATGAGAATCGTAAGATTCTCATGACTGATCTATCCCTGGATTTTCAGATGTAACCATTATATATCTCTCAGCCCTAGAGGTCGAGAGGTTAGTGGAGAAAAACATTGTTTTTCCTCTGTAATTGTGTTCAGATTAATACAGATCATATTTTCATTGTTGTTACATGTGTGATTCTATTTAGTTTCGGTTAAAGTTCCTTCTCTACATGCCCCCTGCTAGGGAGGAAGGGCCCTCCTTCTTAGCAGGGATTGTAGTGATTACAGTAGTTGTGTGTGTATGTAATTGTATTTCAGTTTATGTATTGTTAGAGTGTTGTTGTTGCTGTTCAGTTGATAATATATCTGCTTTGATTTATATGCTTTATATGATGTTACACATATGTTAATAGAGACACCAGCCGGGTACTTATTCTGTGGCGAGCTAAACAGATCAATTGAAGTGTGATTTCAATCTTGTGGATTCTTTTATTTCTGCATGAGTGATTTATTTCCAGCATTTTACTTCAGCAACGATTTATTTTCTTTGAGATTACTTCTGGTTGGTTATCGGAACAGACAATGCTACTGTCATTGGAATAAACAAACGTCCCTGGATTAATAATTAAATGTGTGTTGTTCATTCATTTAATAAGTGATTTATATAGTCCAACAAGAAGCCAATGCAGTAAGGCCTCTTGTTGCCATCCTCCATCAATATCATGCAATGTATGGGGAAGATTTAGCTCATACTCTCCCAAAAGTAACCAAAGAAACAAGGATTCTTGTTTCCATCTTACATCATCATGATGCAATTCATGAAGCAACAACATACTGATTGACATGTGGAATGTCACATCAGAACAATACAAACAAGCTCCCTGTTTCCACATCATGTGAGAGTTATGCCATGTCCCAAACCCAAGTACATACATGAACATAAGATATATCCCAAACAAAAGTGCATTCATGTACATGAGACATATCCCAAACAAAATTAAATACATGGAAATAAGATATATCATGTGCTGGCCAAACTCTCTCAGCAATAACCAGCACAACCATGCCTCCTACTACTGCATAACACCAGTGACATCCATAGCATGGACCACACAAATGTGAGATGATGGGTAGTAATTATACTCACCCAAAATCAACCAACGCAACCATGCTTCTTGTTTCCCTATGTCATAGATCTGCAAGAAGGTTGGAAACCCCTTGCTCCTCATATGGATCCATTCATCCTGATGTGGATGTTGAATCATACTATGCTCAATATTGGTATCCACCCAAGTTAGAATACCATTCTCCTCCATCTGATAAGCTTTGCACTCCATGAGATGTTTAAGTGGACCTCCTTTGAGGTCTCTCCATGAGATCTTCTCATCAATGGCCCAATAAAACCCATAAGGTTCCATGCATGTTGTAGGTAGAAATTTCTCTTTGAGCTGTGATGAGCTCATCAAGAAAACTCCATCTTGACAATGGAAAATTCTCTCCATCATAAGATGTCTACCATCTAGCATATGTCCCTCCAGTGTTTCATAAGTGAAGCTATCTTCGAGATGCTCCAACAATAATGGGGCCCTCATCTCATCATGGCTGCTTAGTGACAGTGTTGTATATTTTCATGGTGATACATCTATTGTCTCATGACCATATATAATGCTGAACTCATAGTCTGGCACTGTATTGAATAGGATTGTGCTCCTCCCATCCTTTGAAACTCCACATTTCAACACAAAGTCTTGGGTGTAGCTCAACCATGATAAACTGGGATAGCTATACATCTTCTCCTTGATCAAGTCAAGGGTCCTCTGTGCAGTGATAATTTTCTACTCCAAATCAGCAAGGTGCTCTAATCCTTGGTTACGTAATTTCCCTGATGACATGGTCTCACAAATCTGAGTATGAGGTACTGAAATAATATGAGATGAAAGTGCTTGCAAACCTTTTATAAGCTAAATCTTAGGAACATCTTGCACAACTACAATATTTCCTCTAACCAACGCAATGGCCTCTCCAACTGCTGGTAATGGTGATGGCTGCTCTTATTCAACTGTACTAGCACTGGTATCTGCCTCCTCCTCCTTATGCATCTCATGAATCATGCATGGGGATCCTAATGTCAAGGGCTCAATATCATCTTGCAAAGATGCAAGAGTTCCTCCTGCTGATGTAAGTACATCTGCAGCTAGTGGTGGTGGTAGGGGATCCTCTTCCGGAGTGATAATGATGACATATTCCTTTGGCTCCTCATGTATTATCTCATCAATGATGGGAAATGTCTCTGGTTTCCTTCTACCAAACTTCTTCTTCAGTCTCTGAAAGAAATCTGCATAAGTAGTCACTTTGGCATGTGACAAATGACTGAACCACCAATCTTTTGCTTCACCCTCATGGTGCAGCACTGCAATCTCAACAGCCTTTCTTTCTATTACTACCTATAGCCGAAATATTGTAGCTAACTCTTCCCTCCAAGCCTTCAATGTGCTTCTGGATGATCTATAAAATGTAGGCAAGAAGAATCTATGCCTTTTTCTTCTATTGTTGTTGTGGGATCTCCTTTCTTCTTTGAGTTGTAAAAAATTTTGTGTGTCAAATTCTCCTTGAGTGCTCTAGGTTGTGATTTGTACTCGGATAGATATTTACTTAGGGTATCATACCCCAAGTCTCCTCCATAATCATACCATTCACCTTCCTTCTCAAATAAATGGGATCTAGTAGAATGTTGTGGAGCTCTATGCATTGCAGGTTTTTTCTGCTGCTGATAGGAAGTGTTGGGACCTTCCTCTTTCTAAACTCTTCTTGGATCCTCCTTTTGCCTTTCTCTCTTCATTTTTTTGACCTCATTGGAGAGATCTTGCATAGATCTAAAGAGAAGAGTGGCAAAACTTAAACCCTACGTCATTGTATATCTCTACTAACTGCTTCTTCTTTTAATGTTAAAGATGAAGTGCCCACAAGTTGAGCCAAAGATCATGCTCTGATACCACTGTAGTATCCTAGAAGGGAGAATGAAGTAATACAAAAACACAATATAAGAATTGCAGCAATCTAAAGACACCATACAAATAGACAAATAATTTAGCCATTTTATTATAGAGGAGGTGGGATACAAGTACAACAGTGCTCAAAATATGAGACACTTAAGCCAAATAAGAAGGCTAGAATGACCTTGAAGTGCTCCCACAGGAGGGACTGTGTAACTGTTGGATTGCTGGAAGGAATACTGCGTTGTCCTTGCTACAAATGTCGGGATTGCAACTGCAGACAAAATATAGAAGTGTAGATCCGGCAGTTCTGGAGCTCAGATGATGCTGGTATTTCAGATCCAGGCTCTGTGATGAATACCCAAGATAACCCAGAAAGGATTTCCAGATCTGACAATCTTGGAAAATCACCCTCTTAGGACCTACAACTATATGACTGTTGGGTATGCAGATCTACTGCATGAGCTAAAGATATGATGGCTAATGTACAATCAGCTCAATTCTTGAAGGGTTGGTCCCTTCACTAGATCCTTAAGCTAGAAGCTCAAGATATAGCTTATCCTTCCCTTGATCAAGTTGCAGCTGTAACTACACAACTGCTTGACAAAAATTGTGTTGTCAAGGATGAAGACTCAATAACCTACTGCTGGATAATGCAAATCAGCTCCTGAATGATGGAAATAATGTGTAGATTATTTCTTTCTATAAATACTTGAATTAAATTTACCCCACTTGTTGTGTAGATTAATCCGTCTTGCGGACAAGACCGATCTCTCTAGTACAAAAGGTAACTAGCAACAAACAGCCAATTATACTAATCTCTCTCTAAGCATATAAGATTTATAAAAACACTATACGGGTGTAAGGCCTACCTTATGTCCAACGCTTGCTTGATTTCGTCGAAGTCCTTCCCGTGCACTGAAAGAACGTTCCTCGTGAATCTGCAGTCACAAACAAGCAAAAAGATTAAGCAGCACCTGTATAGACATTATCATAAATCATACTTATCATAATGATCAAGGAATTTACGAAATAAACCATGAATAGACAGTTTAATGAGAGAAATGAGTATATTTGTATTAACTTCAAAGATAGAAAACCTTTACAACCTGTGCCTTGATGTTGTGCAGGTCCTCCCGGGGTCCGAAGCAGGAATCTCTTCTACTTTGACAAGCATTTCACTCTTTGAACCAAGACAAATGGAGATGAGTGATTTAACCTCACAGAAAGTCTTAGTTAACTAAGTCTGAATCTCAACAGCATTTAACTTCAAATCTCATAAGCTTGAACTCCCTTTGAGGCTACCCAAGGCCTCTTTTTATAGTGGAAGAGAGGAAGTTTCTTGTTCCAAATATGAAGGGATAGAATCCTCCTTCAAAGGGATACGCTCCTTACATCAAGGGGTTAGCTCCATCAAGTGAGGGATGCATGAACCTCTTCAAAGCGTATCCATTCCCGAAAATTCCCGTCTAGAATCTTCTAGAATTCACCTGGAATTCACTTTTTATCTTCATTTTCTCGCCTTTTTATGTTTTACAGAGGTCCGCACCCATTACACAAAGAACGTGCGGTATGGTTCCACATGCAGGCTGAGATTTAGGTGCGGGACCGCAGGGAATGCATAGAGAAAGTGCGATACCAATTCTTAGGGGATTTTAGGGATTTTCTTCTGATTTTGAAGCTTGATATGAGGAGCTGGTATATTGGACTTGCAAAAGGAGGAAGTATGAGTAATAATGAGCTCATACAATCAGCAGAATGTCAAAGTGACAGTTTTTAGTGTAACAAATTGCCCCCTTAAGTGCAAAGTCTGGAATAAAAGAAGCTGTAGTCTGTCATATATGAAGAGTGCAGTACTTTATCATTTCAAAGATCATCCTATGGACACCCCAGTCGGTACCTGTAAAAACATTCAATGCAAAATATATACATGTATATGTCATCACTGAGGTAGGCATTCCCATGCTCGAATAAACTAATCATAAATTAGAATCAGAAATCGTTTCCGATACAGAATGACTTCTGAACACATCATAGTACGTATATATGTAGACACAAAGAGGACGCAACGATCCGTTTATCAATAGCTCATCAGAGATGATAACTAGATCCGTGGTCTTGATTGCGAGCCTCGAACCAAAGACGTACTCCCATCCATGTGAATGAATGTGTTGAAGTCGAACATGGTAGAAACCACTTGATTACCAGTCAATGATGTGAACTGTTAACAAGTGTGAGAGAAACCACTAGTAATGTCAATGGTTCTCAAAGTACTCAGTACAGTCCATGAAATTTGAATGAATGAGTTGAAGTCGAACATGTCACGGAGTCATTCGATCGAAGGTCAATGATGCAACCTGTCGTCGAAAGCGAGAAACCTGCCATTGAGGCATGCAGATTTCAAGGTACTGACGATTTCTGGATCAACTTCCTAGATAGTGTGTTGATGTCGATAGAAAGCGATCTGTCGTAGGCAAGCCCACAACACGAAATCATAGATCAAGTTTTGAAAATATATTGGCAAGGACTAACTCAGGGATGGTCAAAGATGGATGACAGATGTTTTGTAGATGAATGGTTTTATTTGAACTATTCTCTTGGACACAAAACGACACTGCAGATGGCTTGTTGACAATTGACCTAAAGCTAATACCCAGAAACCGGCTGAAAACTTTCAATGTGGTTTGATTAACTGTTAGGCAAAAGATTTCCCAACCCAGGTGAATATAAGTGTCGTGTCCAAGAGTGGTTGACTGAGTTTTCAAAGATTAAAATACAACAAACACGCCCATTTTTCTCTCTTTTCCCCCACCATTTCTGGCAAGTACCTCTTTATTTTTGACAAGCTTGAGGAGGATAACATTTGCTTGGTTATAAGCTCATCCTTCGGATGAGTCCAACTTAGTTTAAAATTCAAACCCTAAGAAGGAGTGGTTCGTTCCTGTTGAAAATTAAACAGGTCCTTTACTGTTAAGTTTTAACGAGTCCAGTATAGGAGAAACTCGGTGTTTTTCAGTTTTAGGGAGTCAGAAGAAAAAACTTAAGAAAACTCCATGGATGTACTTTTTCGTAAATTTAGTCTCTCGAGCCCGAAAAAGGATAAATAATGCGGGAGAGAACTCTATTGACCGTAATTAGTCAACGTATACCTTTTTCGTAAATAGTCCATTTCAGTCCGGAAAAGGGGTAAACTTATACTGAAGGGACGACTGTTCATTTACTTTAACGAGTTCGAATAGTCAAGTACTCGGTAATCTTTTCATATTTAGAGAGTCTGAAAAGGGCTTAAAAGAGGACTCCAAGGTTTCGCTTTTTCGTAAAATTTTTGAAAGAGTCCGAAAAAGTGATAAAAGTATGCTCTTTGTTGAAAAACGATCATTTCACCTGAAAAATCCTGTTTCTGCACAAAAACTCAAAACATTACACATACCTGTTTAAGATAAGTAAAAATGCTTTCAAAAATACCCTTTTAAAGTGAAAAATAAACAAATTAAAAATTCATTCATTCGAAAAAACTTATAAAAAGGACTTTTTCTATTTCATTTTTACCGTTCAGTTGCAGAGTGAAAAGTAAAAAGCTTTTGGATAAAAAAGTTCCCGTGAAGATTCTGGAAAATTCAACCGTTGGAATCGAAAATCTTCAGCCCCAGGTAATCCACGACCTCCTTACCTTGTTTTTCATCTGTTTGAAATTCATTTTTAGGCTTTAGTTTGATTTTTTAGGGCAAAAAATGGTTAGAAAATGCGCCCGCGGGGTCCGCAGGTGGGACACAGGGCACCTGCGGACCCCGATTTTATCTTAACGGGAAAAAATCGTGGGTACCGCACCCGGCATTCATCTCGCGTGCGGAGCTACGCTCTGTTTACAAAGAGCGGGTGCGGTACCCGCGCGGTCAAATTTAAAGCACGTTTTTCTCAATTTTCTGCCAAAAATTTTCAAATGAAATCATTCTAACTTGCCTTATTTTGTGTTGCAGGATTAACAAGATGCTTATTTGGCGAGAAAGGGAGTATGAGGAAGTGGATGAAGCTGCAATACTTCATTTGCCTACACAAAGGGCATTAAAAGCATGCTGCTTATACAAGTTCTGGGCCATCTCTGCAATGAGGGCACAAGTGGAACTCTTAACATGGTTGGTAGACAGATGGCATGTGGAGGACCAGTGTTTCTTCATTGGTGGCCACCGGCTCGAAATTGAGCTGGAGGATATATATTTTTTGACTGGTTTGTCCAATAGGGGCGAACATGTATCCTTGTTTGGGACTAGGCTAGGTGGCCAGACTGTCGCTAGTCTTCAACTCGAATTTTGCAATGATCAGGCAAATCCTCGGGACAAACCGATTGACATAAAACATATCATCTGTTCCGAACTGAAAGTTATAGCATTCACTGTTACCAAACTGTGTGGGAGCGCCACACTACATGTGGCTACTGGTTCCCAAATGCGTGTTGTAGTGGACTGTTTTCGCAGCACCATCTTTAACTGGTGTGAAGCTGTGTTGGCAAATGTAAAAGGCCAACTTACCAGAGCCAAAACTGGGAAACTGAAAAACTTTGGATACGGATCCATCGTCGTTTCCTTTGCTCTGGAGAGGATCCCCCTATTAGCTCCACAAAGTATTGTCATTGGTACCAGTCGACCTCGAGAACCAAGAATGGTTCGTTGGTCCACGCTGATGGCCCGTCATGCTATTGAGGGCACTGAGATTGTACGATTCCCTTCTTCATATTTTCGTTGGCTGGATCGACAAATTTTTGTTATAGAGGATTTTCCGTATGCCGGGATGGATTTCCGCGGTGATAGAGAGATGTCTCTCCCGGCAGGGGAACAGTGGGATGATTCAGGTAAAATTATTTTTCAACATTTGCTAAGTTCTATTTTTTTTTAATTTTTTATCGTCTTAGAAAACTAATAACCAAAAGTTTTTTTTTTTTGAATATAGACGTAGGTCCACAATGACCAGCTCATCTCCAACCTTTCGAGAGGAGACAACCAGTTGCGCCCGCACCAGCCCCAGCAGGCCAATCAGTAGAGATTTTGACTGATTTGGAGCATCATCTAGAGCGCCTGACTCTAGATATACCAGAGACCAGCATAGATGACATCCCTCTCAGGCTACAAAGATATGTGATTGGAGTCCCAGGACCTTTCAGGAGGTTCTTATGCAGGGTGGCCCGAGCAGTTGTTTCCTATCGAGATCATCATCAGTGATGAGATGATCGTGTAGACTCATTTTTGTACTTTTGTATTATCATTTTTGCCGATCATAAGGTGTTTCCAACCTATGATTGAAGACGATGTATATTTTTTTAAACACACTCCTATGATATATATCACTATTTTGACGGCTATCTGTATACATATATGAATGTTGATTGTTTTACTACTTTTAATTATTGCAAATGTCTATTTATCATACTAGAAGCAATTGAATCTGCTAGTGTATTTAAATGTCTTGGAATATGCTGATATTCAATATAATCAAACTCACGTTCCAAGAGACGAACTCTCAAAAATAATCGTAATAACACCGGATTTCTAATGGTATAAACCCTGTTAAGTTGTAATACAACAAGTTCAGAATCCAACCTTACAATCAAACTCCGAATTCCAAATGATATGGACTCAGATAATAACTCAATCACTGCACTATACCGGCAATGTTATTTGTTGTTTCGACCAAGGCTTACCCCATGCATGGATACTAACTCGTCGCAGGGTGCAGACACCACAGCTGCGGGGAAGAAATGTTCAGGACGACGACAGCACCAGCTGTTACAAAAACCAAATGAATATTAAAGAGACGTATAGCTCACAGAATATCAACATAGTAAACTGAGGCAAATTATAATAGACAAAGTTATTGCCTCTCTTAAAATCTGGGCCACTAGTCTGGGTACACACCACAAGAAGAAATCTAAACTAACAAAAATCTCCACACCTTGTTTAAGCGTAATATCGCTTAGATAAAGCCCATTTCTGGGTTTATCCAAAGGGACACCGTCAAAATCTACTAACTCATAGGCCCCTTTTGCTAACTTTCGTTTCACAATGTAAGGACCATGCCACATAGGCACGAATTTTCCAGCTCCTAGCTTGTCATTAGCTTGATCATAAAGTAAAACTAGGTCTCCTTCTGAAAAATTTTGAGGGGTCACATTTCTATCATGCTGAGCTTTTATCCTTTTAACATGAGCCTCGTTTGCTATTGCAGCATTTCGTCGATTCTCATCTAATTGGGCTAAGTACAAGAAACGTTTTTCCTCTTCAGATGTAGCTGGAAGTAATTCTACGGCTAATTTTAGTGACGGTATTTCACATTCAATCGGTAACACCGCTTCCAAACCGTAAACCAGTTGAAAAGGAGTGAAACCTGTTGATGTTTTGACTGAGGTTCGATATGCCCAAAGCGCTGAAAATAACATGGAATGCCAATTCGTCTTGTGAATACCAATGATTCGTTTAATCATGGTGACTAAAACTTTGTTAATGGCTTCAACCAGACCATTTTCTTGTGGATAGTACGGAGTGGAACTATCGTGGCGTAGGCTAAGTTGTTCTGTCAGTTCAGTCATCATGATATTCCGAAAATGACTTCCATGATCCGTAATAATAGCTTGAGGAACACCGAACCTAGCAATTATGTGATTAAATACGAATGTTGCAGCAGTCTTGCCGTCAACTGAATATGTAGGCATCGCCTCGGCCCATTTTGTAAAATAATCTACTGCGAGAATAATATAGGCATGCCCCCCGGCCGAGTGAGGGTTACATGTGATAAAATCGATACCCCATTTTGCGAAAGGACCAACAGCAATTATAGGGTGAAGAGGAGCGGGTGGCGCGCACATTTTTCTATCAAAAATTTGACAGTTGTGGCATTTCCGAACCGCATAAATGCAATCTTTGAACAACGTTGGCCAGAAATAACCTGCACGCAATATCTTTTGGGCTGTGGCATACCCAGACATATGACCGCCACATGCTCCAGAATGACATTCATTTAGCACCTTTTCAGCTTCTTCATGAGTTAGACAACGTCGGAAAACAGAATCCGCTCCACGTCGATAAAGAATATCACCAATGATATTATATTGTTGGGATTGGAAGCGTATTTTGCGTCGCTGTGTTTGTGAAATTTCAGGCCGAAAAGATTGGGTTTGGAGATACACAATAATATCCCCATACCAAGGATCAAGCGTACTGATAAGAAACAAAGATTCGTCCGCAATGGACTCTTCTGCCACTGTTTCAATATTAGTAGAGGGGAAATCACACATCAGTTCCGCAAAAACCAAATATTTCTTTGCCTTGGATTTTTCAAATTCCAAGTCAAATTCCTGCAGGATAACTATCCATTTGGAATATTTTCCCCCTAGCAATTGTCTGGTCAAAATATACATCATAGGGTTGCAATCAGAAATTATCGTGGTTTTACGTAACAAGATGTAATGTCTAAAACGTTGGACAGCTTGAACAGCTGCCAAAGCCAATTTTTCCACATGTGTGTATTTGATTTCATTCGGGTTCAGATTTCGACTAAGATAATAAATCACATGTTCATTGTGAGATTCATCTTCCTGAACTAATACCATCCCAATGGTGGAATGAGAAGCAGCGAGATACAAAATGTAATCTTGGTTGTAGTTGGGAGGATGCAATAACGGTGCATGGGTCAACGCGTTTTTAAGTGCATTAAAAGATCGATCAGCGACCTCGTCCCAAAAGAACGGAATGTCCTGTTTCAACAACCGGGTAAAACCCTTTGCGAGCTCGGCATAGTTCGGAATAAACCTACGTAAAAAGTTTGCTTTCCCCTGCAAACTTTGGAGTTGGCGTAATGTCGAAGGAGGAGGAAATTTAACAATAGCTTCTACCTTCGAAGGATCGACACGAATGCCTGATTTCGAGACAACAAATCCCAGTAAACGACCCGATTCTACGCAGAAAACACATTTATGCGGATTCAACCTTATCCGATAATGCCAACATCTCATAAAAATTGCTCGTAAATGAGTGGGATGATCGGCCCTATGTAATGAATGAGCAGGTAAATCATCGAGATATGGTTGAACAATGTGCTTAATGTCATGAAATGCATAAGACATAGCCCGTTGAAAAGTTGCTCCAGCGTTCTTTAGTCCAAAAGGTAGTTTACAATAAGCAAACGTTCCCCATGGAAAAATGAAAGCTGTTTTAGGTTGATCTGCAGGGAGTATGTTTATTTGATTGTAGCCGGAAAAACCATCCATGAAGGAAAATAGTTCACTACCAGCACAATCGTCGATTATCTGATCGATATAGGGAGTTGGATAATTGTCTTTTGGACACGCTCGATTAATATCCCTATAATCGATACATACTCTTATCGTTCCTTGTTTTTTAGTGACAGGAACAATATTCGATACCCACTCCGTTAAGGGAATTGGATAAATGAATCCTGCTCGAAGTAATTTTTCAACTTCAGTTTTTATAGCAGCAGCTTTTCTAGGATGAATTTGACGTAATCGTTGACGAACAGGTTTAGCATCCGGGTAAGTCTTAATCTCATGTACTACGATCGATGGATCAATTCCTGGCATTTCTTCGTAAGACCAGGCAAACACGTCACGAAATTCTTGAAATAGGGCTTTATAAGTCTGAATTTCTTCATCTGAACAACAAGCACCTATATGAATGTTTTCAATTATTCCTGGTTTTACTGAAATGTCAATTGGAACCGTTCTAGATATATTTTCCAAATTTAACTCAGAATCAGGATTTTGCAATGGATTTTGAGGTTCCTTGGCATATTCAGCAGTAAAAATTGAAGCAAAATCATTTTCGAAATGATCTAATTCAGGTAAGAATGAAGACCGGTGATGGAGATCTTCCCATGGTAAATCATCAACAGACAAAAACTCACGAATTTTCTCATCTGTATGAACAATTTCAGGAAATGTCGTTGCATCTGAACTAGAAATAGAAAGCGATTCCTCTTGGATCCCATTCATTGGATCGGTTTCGGTTGAAAAGGGTTTGGAAAAAGATTGTACAGTCTGGTACGCAATTTCAAATGGACTCAAAGGCATCGCGCCATCAAATGAATCTATCTCGGATTCTGAAGGAATAATCCAAGGATCATCAAACATAACTGTGTCTGACGAAATCATATGAATAGTTGCAGTAGAAGACGATACGTTAGGAGGAGGAAAGGAAAAAGTTCCTAACAAACCAGAATCTTTAACCAAACCTACTCCAACATCCTTATAAGGGATAGCCGTTTTACCAACATGCTGGATTGTTTCTGTAGAGGCTGGGTCTGACGAAAAATAAGTTAACTGATCTATTGTCACGATCCTTCCTTGATATGGAAATTTTATAAGTCGAAATACCGAAGAGACAACAGCAGTCATAGCATAAGACCAACTACGACCCAGTACAAGGTTGTAATCTAGAGGGGCATCAACCACTTCCACATCTAGATTAACGATTTTCCCTTCAACCCCTATGGGTAAAAGATGCAAAATACCATAAGGTTGAAAACCTCGACCATCAAAATCTTTTAGAATCGTCGGAGATTGGTTAAGTGTAGGAGAACCAAGAGATTTCCAACACTGAAACGACATAATACACGTTGAAGCTCCCTCATCAATTACAGTCCGAAAAATAGGTCTGTTTTTGACTAACACTGGAATCTGGAAAGCCATTTGGTGAGGAAGACGCGGTGTACTAGTTTCTAAATCGAAGATTATAAGGTTAGAATCCTGAACATCAACAACTCCTATGGCAGACAATAACAATTTACGTTGTGCTGGACACGATTGCAGCACTTCCAAAGCCGACATTGCTGAAGGAGAAACAGCTAAATCTTCAACAATGTTGTAATTCTGAGCAGCTCTCGCATGTGGATTGAAAGCTGATTTACGAAGAACACCTTTAGCAGGCGGCTTGATTATCAAGTCCGGATTTTGTTTCTCGATCTGTAGCGGACCGGAAACAGGAGGAGTTGTATTTGATGCGTTGGCATTGGAAGACTCTCCTTCTTTGCCATCAACGGGATTCTTAGAACCGTAATCTTGCGATCGTGTCGCAACCCTTATATGAGACATCATCATAATAGGCTCTTCTAAAGTGGTCGAGGAAGAACCAATCATCTTACTATCTTGAACTGGAAAAGGATCCTTCAAGACAGCAGGTTGTTGCGATCCTTTAACGAGTTTCGTAACTTCCTCTCGATATGGACATTCTTTCGTGAAATGATCTTGTTCACAAATGAAGCAAGGATAGCGAGGTTTACGCTTCTCGTCATTGGATTCTTCTTTATCTGTTTTTTCTTTCGATTTTTTCTTGTTTTTATTCCTCCCCTTCTTTTTACCACCGGATTTTGATTTGGCCGTAGATGTTTCAACGACATGAATATCGGCAGAAACTTCTTGAGAGGATTCTCCTTTCGGGGAATCAGGTAAAGTTATAATTGGAGAAGAATTCTTTGAGGATTTCTTCTTACTTTTAGAACTAATTGTACCAATCATACCGTCAGCGGCATGAGACCCTGAAGGAGCAGCACCTATTTGACCTTGTTTGGGTAGATCGGGAATTTTCTCATGAAGAGTACCTGACTACGTATAGACGAGGTCTAGGTACTGAGCTTGAGCAATTACTTGCTCTTCAGTAACAACACCAGCCTTAGCTACGTCTTCAGTGATCTTAGGCAACAATGATTTAACAAACCATTCTGCCAAAATTTGATCTGGAATATAAACCTTCACCAAACGTCGTCTACGTCGCCATTCATGAATATGATCAGAAATATACATGGACGTAGATTGTTTTAGCGAAGTTAATAATTATGTGCCATTGTCGTATCTGACAGGCAACTGGAAATGAGTTAAGAAAGATGTTGCTAACTGACTGAAATTATGAAATGAGCCTCGTGGCAACTCAATGTACCATTTGGCTGCAAGACCTATGAGGGTTCTTTGGAAAATACGTAAGCGAATCAAATCATCAATAATCGAATTAGATGCACACCAAAGGTGATAAGTCATAACATGATTTGATGGATCCTCTCCTGGCTTACCTTCAAATTTTGGTATATCACTAGGCAACTTATGAGGCATTGACGGCCAGTTCTGATAATAAAAAATAGGATCATTTGTAAGGCGCGTCAAATCAAGTAAGTCCAAAGTTGCGATGAACGGTAATTGACGGTTAGGGTCACGAAAACCTTGAGAAGCCAAAGCAGATCCAGGAGGCGGATACCCAGGATAACTAGGAATCGGATTAGCATTGGGTATTGTATAACCTCCCGGATAACCAGGATGAATCGGACCATACTGAGGTTGTTGATAAGTATAACCAGGGTATGGTTGATAGCTTGGATTCTGTACATAGGGACCGTATTGCGGCTGTCCTTGGTACGGTTGATAAGTAAATTGAGGTTGACTCGTAACAACTATACTTGTACCGGCTTGTCCTGCAGGCATCTGAACTGTAGTCTGAACTGAGGGTCCTGACTGAGGTACAGAGACTTGAGGAATTTGCACAGATACTGGGATAGCCGAACTCGGAGCTACAGACACTCCAGAAACAGGTGTAACAGGTTGAACAGACGTTGCAGCAGTTGCAACAGTTTGGGGCGGAGTCTGAGGTGTACTAGGCCCAGCCTGCTGAACTGAACTAGGTGCAGGAATTTGAATAGCTGGCTGAACAGGTTGCTGAGTTGAACCAGAAACCAATGGCTGACCAGGTTGATAAGGTAACTGCACATTAGGCTGCAAAGGCTGTTGATATTGGGACGGATCCCACACCATCATTCCTATATTTTCCGCATAAGGTTGAACGAAGGGCCAAAACCCTGCTGAACGTAGAAGACAATACAAAGTTATTCTCCTTGAACGTATGGTTGAGGGTAAGGTCACAGAAGCCTTTACTGGGTACTTCCTCGAGGTTGACAAACCCTGATATTAAGCATCGGGCTGGGGTTGTTGGTACACCCAAGGAGCATATTGGAGTTTGGGGTTGAGGACCTTGAGGAATGTACTGTCCTTGAGGTTGGTAACCTTGAGGTATGTACTGTCCTTGGGGTTGCCCCCCAAAATAATATTGATCCACAGTTTGTCCTGGGAAAAAGCTACCTTGAGGTTGAGCCCCGGGTGGTAACTGACTACCTTGGGGTTGCCCCCCAGGCGGTAATTGACCACCTTGAGGTTGCCCCCCAGGCGGTAACTGAGTTCCCCGAGGTTGACCCCCAGAAGGAAACTGACTGCCTTGAGCTTGAGGATTAGGAACGTTACCAGACATCATATAAACTTGCTCTGCGTTCGACGTTTCAATTTTAAGTCCACCAAGACCAGATGATAACACATTTTCGATAGGTTGAGGAGTTGCTCCCGAGAAAGTACCAGACAAAGACTGATATCCCGCAGGAACAGAAGGACCACCATGTAAAAAAGATTCAGGCGTTTGCGAAAACATGGATGACTCTCCAGCCATAATAGATGACGGATAATAACCTCTGGGTGTAGGATGAAATGGAACCCGAGGTGGATAAAAAGCAAGACCCGGGTTCTCTAAAAAATTAGTTAAAGAAAGATACCAGGGATTATTTCGAATAGGGCTGTAGAAAATAGATTCACGCTCCCTAAGATTTAACGATTGAGGGGAGTTGGGAAGAGATATGTCTTCGTCTGGATTAGTAAGTTCTTCTATAGAAATTAGTCCAGAAGGAAGATTTTCAGTAATGATATTTCTAACCCTTGGTGACCCTGGATCGCTAGAAGTTGGTGAGATAAATCCTGAAGATGTTTCTAACACAGAAGATTCAGTTTCAGGCTCAGAGATTTCAGGTTCGTCAGATAATTCTCCAGTAGGAGAAATATTTTCAGTGACTTCAGAAACTGAAATCGGTTCTTGAAGATATTATGTTGTAGGAATTTGATGATCAGGATGTATCACAATAGCAGAGCTTTCAGCTTCTGTTGATCTAAGTCTACGGCTACTGTGTGGTACCAGAGCTCGAAGCCCTTCAAGATGACCTGGTGTAAATTCAGGGGGTTTCCCTTGTATTCTCCGGGATTGTCTCGGCAATTCCGCCACGATGAAAAATTATCTAATCACACGTAAACAAAGAAAAATTTCAATAAAAACACCTAAAGTCTCTAAGAAACAAACAATTGAATCACTCGCTTAAAAAATCTAAGAGTTCAAACCACACACAAACAAGTAACTTTCCGTACTAAAATCACTAGTTGGTGATGAAATCCAACTTAGTAGAGTTTTAACATGAAAAGGGCGGTTGGAACAGTTACCCCGACAACCTGCTTAATGAAACAGACTGGCACAAGTTTCTTCACATAACCATCTCGAGTGAAGAGAACCCCCCAGAGAGTCCAAGTGAGTCTAGTCGACGTCCGTTCCAGGTACAGTGGGATCTTCCCTCCACCGTCACCTTAGGAAAGAATCCTAAAGATTATGGCCTCTAAGGTTACCAACTGAAACAAATATACCTGGGGGAACAGTCTACGATCCGACACACACGCAAGGGCAGAGTAACAAAGCTCAATCCCCTTGAAGGCTCCTTGAAACAATCCAAGGTTTACCGACAAGTGACCCCAGGCTCCTCGACAATGGTCTATCCGAGGTTTACCGTTTTTAATACGTGTATATCTTCTATCGTTCCCAATGAGGAAGGATTGATTACCCCACTAGTTCATATATGATCTCGTGCTTAACTCCTTTAAGAGGAGCTTCCCAGAGCATACATGCAACAACTGGAATTCTTCCTACCGCAAGATATATCTACTTGTTTGTTTTATCTATCTTGGAGAGTTAATTACTCCCTACTCCAAGATAATAGCCTAAGCTATGTTGGTGATGAGAGCCCTAGAAATAAAAATATTACTAGATGAATTTTATTTAAGCGTTACTTTTAAAAGTTGTTTCTTAAGTCAATGGGTGTGGAAATGAAACTTTGTATGATGTGAAGACTCGACTTCCAAAAACACTAAAATGCACCTATGATGATATTCAATTCTTTTTTCTTTCAATGAACTTTCTATCTAAAGAAGAGTTAGAAAATGCAACCTTTAAATTCCTTCTTCAAACATGAAAACTAATTGAAAGAAACTATTTTGTCTTTTCAATAAAACTATCAAAGCTCACAAGAAAAACTCTTTTCTTTTCCAAACAAGAAGCTACAAAACAATTCTCTTTCGAAAGAAATCTACAAAAATTAAAACTATTCAAAACTACAAAGACTAATCTTGAGAACTAATCTAAATTGAGTAAAAGCTTTTTAGAGTTTTTTATGAATGTTTCCCTTAGTTGTTCAGCAAACTAAGAATCTATTCATTCAGATAACAAACAGATCAAAACACTCAAAATATGTTTTTCAAAACACTCAAAGAATGAAATTCAAAACTTTGAAGCAAGTTCTTTCGAAGATTTGCAAAGAAATCAAAAGGCTTAATTTCTCAACATAGGATGTTTCCACAATCAGGTCGGATTCAAAAGACAAAAAGAGATCAATGTAATCTGAGATACTGCAAATTGTCAAAAGTTTGAATCACCACAAAGACCAAGCAAGAAAAACAATCCAATTGGAAAAGTCTTCTAGAAAATCATCAAAACACTAACACTGTTGGAGTTCATACACAATGAATTGTTGATAAACACAATAACCAGTCTGGGCAGGAGCCAAAGATCTAAAAATTAACCAGAAAAAGAAACCTAGAAATTTTCTAAAATTTTTACAGGGTCCGCATGTAAGCAGTGTTGACAGGTGCGGTCCTGCACTGTGTTCTGTAAAGAACGTGCGAAACTGCCCGCACTGTCAAAGTTATGCAGAGTGCGGTCCTAGCAAAAATTATAGAAAAACTCAAAACACTTCTAAATTTTCAAAAACAGAAAAAATCTAAAGTACCCAAACAGATGTGAATCAATCAAAAACTAGAAAAAACGTTTTCTCAAGTCAAAAATCAAAGAGAACCAAAAACAAACAAGTTCTTCCCTAGTATGGTCGCCATTTTGTTGTGTAGATTAATCCGTCTTGCGGACAAGACCGATCTCTCTAGTACAAAAGGTAACTAGCAACAAACAGCCAATTATACTAATCTCTCTCTAAGCATATAAGATTTATAAAAAAACACTATATAGGTGTAAGGCCTACCTTATGTCCAACGCTTGCTTGATTTTGTCGAAGTCCTTCCCGTGCACTGAAAGAACGTTCCTCGTGAATCTGCAGTCACAAACAAGCAAAAAGATTAAGCAGCACCTGTATAGACATTATTATAAATCATAATTATCATAATGATCAAGGAATTTATGAAATAAACCATGAATAGACAGTTTAATGAGAGAAATGAGTATATTTGTATTAACTTCAAAGATAGAAAACCTTTACAACCTTTGCCTTGATGTTGTGCAGGTCCTCCCGGGGTCCGAAGCAGGAATCTCCTCTACTTTGACAAGCATTGCACTCTTGAACTAAGACAAATGGAGATGAGTGATTTAACCTCACAGAAAGTCTTAGTTAACTAAGTCTGAATCTCAACAGCATTTAACTTCAAATCTCATAAGCTTGAATTCCCCTTGAGGCTACCCAAGGCCTCTTTTTATAGTGAAAGAGAGGAGGTTTCTAGTTCCAAATATGAAGAGATAGATTCCTCCTTCAAAGGGATAAGCTCCTTACATCAAGGGGTTAGCTCCATCAAGTGAGGGATGCATGAACCTCTTCAAAGCGTATCCATTCCCGAAAATTCCCGTCTAGAATCTTCTAGAATTCACCTGGAATTCACTTTTTATCTTCATTTTCTCGCCTTTTTATATTTTACAGAGGTCTGCACCTATTACACAAAGAACGTGCGGTATGGTTCCGCAGGCAGGCTGAGATTTAGGTGCGGGACCGCAGGAAATGCATAGAGAAAGTGCGATACCAATTCTTAAGGGATTTTAGGGATTTTTCTCTGATTTTGAAGCTTGACATGAGGAGCTGGTATATTGGACTTGCAAAAGGAGGAAGTATGAGTAATAATGAGCTCATACAATCAGCAGAATGTCAAGATGACAGTTTTCAGTGTAACACCACTCCTCTGGTAGTGCATTTAATACCATTGTATTCATTTCACTATCAGACATTACTTCTACCAGATCTTGTAGTTGATCATGTATCTCAAATATCCTTATAAAGTATGACACCATTCCATCTTACCTAGACATCTTCAGCTTGTAAAGTTCTTGTCTTAATGAGATGACTTCTCCAGCAGTGCTTAAAGAAAATAACTCTACCAGTTTGTAATAGAATTATTTTTATTTTTTGAGTTCAAATACATATGGGATGAGGGGATCCTTGATGGATTCTACTAGAATCCTTTCATTCCTAACTTCTCCTTTCATATTCTTTTCAAGTTCTTGATCATATTCTCCTCTTGGTGATAAATCCTTCGACATGATCCATGACCTCATTTTCAATGAGATTTATATCTGTCATTTTCTTCCATTCAAGGTAATTTGAAGTGCCAACCAATTTGTTGCTTTCCTTGCAAAAAGACATATTTAAAAATTCAGATAAGGTCATATACTTACTTGATAGGATGCTCCTTTCTCCTTATTGCTTCCTTGATGTTGACGATGATATAGAGAATAGAAAACTTTTTTTTTTTTTATGATAGTTTTCTTCAATAATGATCCTGATCTCACAGAGAGGGAGATCCCTTTTGATGGTGAAGTCTTGTTGTTGTGGATCAACAATGACTTCTTGGTGATGTCTTTAATTGTAAGTAACTTGCTTCAAAGAGAGAGAGTCTTGATGACACTACCTTTTGATATAGATTCCTTTGGATGAATAGTCTTTAAAATCTCTTCACTTGAGTAGATGTAGGGTTTTAGCCTTCTTGTCTTGATGATGATCCCAATACTTATTTGTAGACTTATTTGATCTAGGGTTATGATGCTTCCTTTGAATTCAACATGATATTTTCTTTTATGCCTTCCTTGAAATTTGATCCTTGAGTGTCCCTTGATAAGATGCCCTTCCTTGATTTAGTTACCTTAGCTCTGATACCATGTTGAGAAATCTAGGGCATCAAGTTTAAGTCATTTCTCTTCTAGTAGTAACTGCTTTTGAGTGGCTTTTACTTATTTAGATTTGGATCTTCTTTTACTTAGGTTATTAGTGTTCTTCTCCATTGAACAACTACCAATGCATAAATGGTAAAGAGACAAGAGACACAGAATATAGGCTATCATCCAAGGCCAAAACCTCTCACTCTTTGAGAGAAAAACCAGGAAAAATTATTCTTCTTATAGAGATTCCAATTGATGAATACCAAGACCATGACCTATACCCTTGACCAAAATTACCTCTCCAAGACCAAGTCAACTTTCTACAATTTAGCCTTCGCTTCTCCAAATCAGACCTGCATTTTTTAGTCTCCTTGACTGTAGTCTTCGGCCTATTGTAGTAGACTCTCCTTTCATGCACGTGTCACTAATAAGGGATGAGTTATGTCTCTTAATTCCTTGATTTGACTAGAGAGAGGCACTATATTGACTTGGTATGCAACATAGACATCTTAACTTGGATTCTTATCTTCTATAGTTCTAATTTTCCTGCACTTTCCTTTCCTTGCACATGTGGCAAACCTTGCCCATACAATAGTCATAAAATATCTTCGATCTTCCTTTAAACTTGATCTCTTCCCTTCGCTTGGATGTAGGGTTATTATTGACCCTTAGATTGAACTATTTTACACCTTTTCTTGGATTAATTTCTCTGAAATATTCACCGAAAATATTGCTCTTAAATGACAGCTGAGTTTCCTATTTATAGTGATATGTTCATGAATATAAGTCTACTTGACTTGTAGATAAGGCCGACATGCCTTTCGGAGATTATATTGAGGCTGACTTCTTTGAGGAGCTTGAGCTTTGTCTTGGAGGGTCTCTTTGACTATGTTAATTACTTACACATATTCTAACATGCCCCAAGAAGGGTTCTTCATACTTGACATAGACTTAATATTGACTTTTATGACTAGATGACAAAACCTAAAGGCTCACAATGGGAGCCATCACTAAAATAAAATTCCTTGCTCATGAAAGCCATGAGACAAGCATTACAATAATAAATTTGTTTTTCTTCTTTTCATTAATTACATAAAATCACAAATACACATGTTGAAGAGCTTTATGGATTATCCACATTGTTATAGAACATTCGTCGAAGAAGGAAAATTAGAGAGGCACTCGAGATTATAAAGCATCCTCATAACCTCAACAGGGATGGAGGATATGAAATCAGTGATAGTTGGAGGCCTCTAATTCGACATATTTGTTCCTCCAATTCACCCTCCTCTCAGGTATAGTATCACAGTTTTGTTTCTCTTCCAAAAAATTTTAGGGTTTGAGTGTTTTTAGATCTAGAAAACAAATGATTGAAATATTTACTTTTAATAATTATCCTTAATAATTAATTTTTATTTCCAATTAATAAAAAATTAATTAATTAATTATTATTAGTAGTAACTAAAGTTTTTAATAAACGAAATTAATCAGGATTATAATAAATTATCCTGGTATAATTAGATTAATTAGGATTAAATCAATCATCCTAATAAAATAAAAATAAATTAATAAATACTAATAATTATTAATATTTATTTACTCTTTTGAATAAATAATTGTTAATACCAATTAGAAATTTCATCTTTACTTGTTTTAGTCTTAAATATATTAGGTCTTTTTATTAATAATAAAATTGGTATATAATTTTAATTATTATTATTATCTAGGGTTATCTCAAATTCGATGATAATTAAAATAATCTTTACTAATATGTTCTAATATTTAATTCTATTAAATATATATTAAATAATAAATAAGAATTTATTTTACACACTTTTATTAACTCCATTAATTATTATTTATTATTATTTATATTAACATTTAATCGTAATGTTTATTAATTCAATTATAGTATTTTAAGTTTTAGTCACTAATAAATCGAATTAAAAAATAAAATAGTAATAAATATAAATAACAATTAAATAATTAAATTATCTAAATAAATTAAGAAATATGCATATTTATATATATTAATTAATTAATTAACTCATTAATTCATTAATTGAATAAATAAATTAAATAGTTTAATCTAAAAATATAATGAAACTAGTGATCATTTTATATATATATATATATATATATATATATATATATATATATATATATAATTGATTAATAAATTAATTAGTTTAATTAACTGAATATAAAAATTAAATATTTTAATCCATAAATATAATGAAACTAGTCGTTAAAAAATAAAAATAAAAATAAAATAATTTGATAAATTTAAATTCAAACTAGTTGTTATCTTAACAGCTAGTTAACCCATCTCTACATCTATTTAAACTTAATGTCTTGATCTGATCTCTCACCTAGTCCTGATGATGAACCACACTGGTTGGTTCGAAATGCGTCGACAATGTTCCATTGCATGTGATTATTACCGAAAGAGATTTTAAAAATTATATGATGGATCACAGATGCTTAGATTCTAAAAATAGTATTAAATTGTTTTTTAGTATTATTTAAATTTTAGTACTTATTAAATAAAATATTGATTATCTCATAATAATTATATTATTCTTAAAAAACTATGATTAAATAAATTTTGTATTTATTAAAAATAGAAAATAAAAATAAAAAATTATTAAAAATAAAAATATAATATTAATTATTATTTAGGTCTTGTCGGCTCTTCTTATTTTACTGTTTTCACTATTAATCCCTGACCTTTTTCCTTATTTCATCCTTCATTCAGCGTCTTGTCCTAAAGATGGATCCCCGTTGAGATTTGAAATGTCGACGAATGTTCTATAACGCTGTGGATAATCCAGAAATCTCTTCAACAAATGATAACCATAGGAGCTTGAAAATACACATGTTATTATGAATACCAAACCTAGTTACACTTTTCAACATATCTAACAATAAAAAAGTTGCAGAAGTGTGGGAAATTCGCTAAAGGTTTCCCAACACCCGAGAAAGAAAAATTACAGTGAATTTTTGAGCTCTTTGTAACCCGCATGGGATATGTTGTGCATAGACGTGTAGACCATGTGTTTGTTTGTGGTAAAATTCGCGTGATAGACGCAAAAATTTAGATGATGGTCTTTCCGGGCAAGCCCTTTCTCTCTCAAACAAGCTAGGAAGACTCTCTCAATGATATAATCATCCTCATAATAGAATGATAGATTACTTGGGATCAATTTTGGCAACATAACAATGCCTTACTTATTCTTGTTTTTAGCTTCCCATGAACTGTTATTTATAGAATTTCTTGGACACTCCTCCTCCTTTGGCTCATCAATTTTGGTTCTTAAGCTCATAAATGAGATGAGATCTACCATCTTCTTGCCTTTAAGGTTTCTTGGGGCTTAATGCTCGAATTTTTCAACCCATCATATCAATATTTGGAGTTTTTTTCAAGCAATTTCGCAGCCCGAGGTGTTGATTGGAATTTTCTATGATCACATGGTTATCGAAGAAACAACTGTGCGATTGTGAATTTCCAGTAATGATGCACCCACGCGATTCAATTTTTTAACGTTAACCTTAGGAAAGATTTTGATTTTTGATCTTCATGGTGCCTCCAGCTGAAAATGTAACCTCTGAATGTGTTGATCATTGACTCAGAGTGTCTTCTAGTGCGTATAGATGGATATACGATTTTCACGTGATAACATCTAGGTTGGTTTTTGGAGATTACTAGTTGTGCCCTCATGCTGCTACTTTGAGCTTAATGGCCAATCTTCCATCCATGCATTAGGGTTGAGATTAAAAGTTTTTCTTTGTGGCTAAGGAAGGACAAGATAGTTTGGGAGACATCTACAAAGTTAAGATCTATAAAGGGTTGCAATCCTCTCCTTTGTTTATTAATACAAAATTACTTTTTTTCCTATACATGTCTTATTATTTCATATGCATTTCATTTCCTTCTTGGCTCATTGATTAGAGATATTAGTTTGTGATATTTGTAGATCTTGTAGTTATCTTGCTTGTTATAGTTGTTTTTTCAAGTTCCACTTATAGCGTTTGGAATTGGAGTTGGATCTTACAAACAAAGAGAAGAGGAGAAATTACATCAGATCCCAGGTAAGTGTTTCGTCCATATTCTAATTTCTCTAAGGAAAACATAAGTATTTCCCCCCCTATTGATTCTATATCAGGCTACTACATCTAGGAAGTTCGCTTCTTTCCACGGAAGGGAATTATCCATATAACAATATGGAACACTTGTGGTGATTCTGCCATCACCATCCGCCCACTATCTCTTTTGAGCTTACCAAGGCCTCGGCCTAGCCTGCAAATACATAGATATTTAGACCTATACATATGTATCAAAAAAATTATCCTGCCTGAGCTTATGAGTAAATATTAGTCTTACAACCAAGTCGTTTTAGTGTAGATTTCCATTAAATCAACATAGATTTATCTATCTCTTTTATACCTATCCATATAAACCAATTTAAGGATTTGGGATGAACATGGGAGTAACCCACTCTTAAACATTAACATAAGCAATTATTGATGCTATTGCTAGCAAATAATAATGATACAAAGAGCGTGAAAAAAGCACTAATATATCATCCTCTAGGGATCAGCCATCCCTTAGCATTCACGTGGTATTTAGCATCATTTATTCATCTAGGAATTAACATTCCTCAATGGTTTCATAAGCATTACACTAGCACATTACCTTGTGAAAAAAATCTAGCCTTCCTTGCTTACAAAATAGAAACAAAACCTACTAACCATTCCTTTACCAAAGTATAAACATTGTAGAGATTCACCCATCTATTCAATGTTCAAGGACACAGACCATTTTTTTGAATCAAGGAATCATGAGACTCAAACACTCCTGGCAGACAAGCCATCTAGAGTAGGATTATGCTTAGATTAAACATAAGAACCTAAACCAATCCCTATCCATGCTTTTGAAACAACCATGTTCTCTAAGACAGGAATGTCATTCCTTAATATTAAAAGCCATGATAAATTAGTACATTAAGAAAACATAAAGCATTCAAGACACAAGATTCATAAGAAGACACCCATCTTTGATAAATTGAACTAGGCAACTGAGATTGGGACTTCAACTCTTCACCCAACTTTAGACGAGTTGTAACCATTATTTCTTGTAGTTGTCACTTTCGAGCCTGATTTTAGTGCTTGAGGAAGGGTACTCAAAAGGGGATTATCACAGCTTTGTCTCCACTGGAAAAGTCTATAGGTTATCCTATCTCCACCCAAAAATTAAGTAAATGAGTGCCCCACTACCTTTAAAGCTCCTCATGCTTCTTTGAGCCCTTTGTTATCTACAAGCATAATTTTCCTCTCCTTTTCTTTTGTGTGTATTGTCCAGGAGATTTTTTTTGTCCTCCTCCCTTCTACGTTGAGAGAGATACATCTCTCTTCTTTGATCCTCCTAGGAATTTCTCCCTCTATCTTTCTTGATCCATCTCTATCTAAATACCTCTTCTTCTTCTTTTTCATATGATGATCTCCCTTATCCATCATTACGTTTGGTCATATGAAATTGTGGGCATGTCCTCCTACTAGTGCAACCCACTCTCCTACATTCATTTCCTTGTCCCCTATTGCTTGTAGGTTTTCTCAAAACATGGTATGACTTGTCCTTTTTATTTTTAGCCAAATTAATATATGGTCAACCTCCTTTAAGGCCACAGTCATCCTATAACTCATATTTAATAACCACATCTCCCCTTCCCAAACAACCTCCTCCCCAAGCTTTGAAATTATTTTCCCATGTCTCAGCCTTTTATATTTTATTACAACACTATTACAACGGTTTGTAAGATGGGGAATTTTCCCAAAAAGGCTATCACAACTCACTCCTATGAACATGCTTGGTCTCACTATAGGGAAATTATTTCCCAATTTGTATTGGGGAATTTGAGGCAGAGTTGAAGGAATTTATGTGGATAAAGGGCATGATTTTACACTTCCTAAGACTATTCCACGTCTATTAAAGTCAACAATTAAGCCTTATCTCCCTCACCATATTGAGTAATCACCTCTATAAAGTGGATGTGTTATCACAATTTGTATGCTAAATAAACATACTTGATTCATTATGAATATTGTAACATTTATAATTTGGTTTGCTGCATAGTAGTCAATTATATTGGTTCACGGGGGTTAGCTGGTATTTAGACTTCCTCGTTGGAGTGGAGTTATATTTTTTTCTTGTGCTAGTTACAACCATGTGTAGATCTTTTATTTTTGTCAACGCATACACCTTTGAGATCAGATGATTGAAATGTATTTTCTTTTGGCTTACTTTGAAAATATGTCTAGATATATCAAGCACTTGCACCATTTGAACCTTAAGGTAGTGACTCTTAGTCGTAGAAGTACCCTTAAGGTAGTGACTCTTAGTCGTAGAAGTACCCTTCATTTTTTATCAACAATGTCGAGATTGTTTATGTTATTATATTTAGTAAAATTAATTTTTATGAGATATTAAAAGAATGTTGAAATTTATGTGTGAGAATTGTAAGTATATTTAATGACAACTTCGTTAACCTCTCTCGATAGTATTCCATGTGCATGTTTAAAATTTAAGAACGTGTATTTCCTCTTAGAGGTCATTCATTTGAATCTATAAGGGGCTAGGGCATGTACACTTCTACAAACTAATCAATAAAATCCCTATACGGAGGAGGTCCGAGGTCCATTGTCTCACAAATAGGGACAAGTGGCTATCAAAATTAGAATTAGAGGTATAAGGTATTAGCTCAACTTGTTAAGCAAAATTAGAAGAGATGGTTCGTTGAAAGAATCATATATCAAAATTTGATTAAGGTTTAGTAAAAATATGATGAAATTTCTCATTCACATCAATTTATATCTAGATAAGTTTGATGATTACATGTGTGGTCTCGGACGATATCCTCCATGCTTTTTTTTCAAAGATTACAAGTTGAAGCAAAATTTGAAGTTTAAATTGAGGTGAAGTGACAAAGGTTTTCGATATGGTCATGGAATATTGCTTAGAATGGCCCTTGATTTGAAATCAAATGTGTTTTGGGAAAAATCATTCACCAATACTTTAACTTGTTCTAATATTCCAATACCCTTTACTTTAACTTGTTCTAATATTCCAATACCCTTTAAATCTTATTCAGTTCACTTTTTAAACGTTATTGTCTTAATTATATTCTTAAGAATCTTATTGTAGAAATGTATTAAAGATTCACAATAAATGACCTATAAATTATTATGAATGAGGGATTGCAAATAGCGTTCATCAATGAATTTGTGAAAGGAAGGTAAATAGTTTGAGTGGCTACATTTAAATGCCTTGATCCTGTGTCTCTTATTCCTTCTTTTTTTCTCACAATCTTATTTAGGATACATTCTTCAATTTGACTTAATATTTTATTATCATCGTGGGCTAAGATTTAAGGTATTGAGTTTAGTGTGTTTTGATATAATATTAGCTGGGAAAGTCTAGATTATACATTCTTCAATTGAACTTAATATTTTATTATCATCGTGGGCTAAGATTTAAGCTATTGAGTTTAGTATGTTTTGATATAATATTAGATTGGAAAGTCTAGATTAAAGTTATAGAGCTTAATATGCATTTTTTTTAAGGGGTTTTCATTTGAAATTATATGCTATCAAATATCATTTTTAGGATTGGAGATTGTCTAGAGATCCTAAAAAATACAAATTTGGTGAATCTTAGTTTTTTAAACTTTCTTTTTATTTCAAGTGGGTGGTGACATATTTTTCTTTTCACTTTTTATTCTGCATAATACTCCATGCACTCCATTTTTACATTAAGATTATTAGATTTACCAACATAAATATATACACACTAATAAAACTAGGAGAAAAGTGATTTTTCTATGTATTTGGTGGAATATTTTCAAATTATATATATATATATATATATATATATATATATATATTATAGAATAATTTTAAAATTAATTGTATTAATTTAATTTGAAAAGTAATTAATTATGTTGTAAGGTGTTCTATTTTGAAAACAACTCTCCAAGCTGCCATGGTGTACGTGTCTGCACCATCAAATCAAATGTTAGACAATTGAAATGTTTTAGGCCATTCATCTACATGCTTTTTCATTTAAGCTAACTACCTAACTAACTCTCTAACCTCTACCAATTTCTCTTCCCAATCTACACTCTCATTACAAGATGATAGGACCAACATTCATCTCAGCCCAGTTTCTATATACCAGAATCAATTTGGTTGTCCAAACGTACTTCAAAAGTACTTCAAAGTAATCCATTTCTTTTGTAGGTTCTCATTATCTGGTTAGATTTTCGTATCGTTGACATTCTAAACGATGCATTTTTGTATCGTTGGTTTCTATTTCTTCCTGCTCTGCTTTCGTGTAGGCGTATTCGCATAATTTTCCCCAAATTTCTTACATTAATGCCATTTGTTTTTCGGATATACATCTGTTATTTCAGCGTACGCGTGCGTGAAATGTGAGAGAGAAGAATATGAGGATTGCACAGCGATGATGAAGAGTGTAGGGATCATCGAGCGAGGAGGCGAAATTTTTAGAGCAGAGGTCGTGAGGACTTGGGTTGCTCTGAAGAAGGACTATGAAGAGGTCGGAGCAGATTCTTCCAAGGGCGATGAGGATGAGGGTGAAGAGTGAATTACTAATTTCTTTAGTAAATATTTGTTGCTACTATACATTTATGTACCAGGAAAGAGTTAGTCATTTGCTAAGATTGTAGCACAGATATCCTGAATTCAATCCATTGTGGAAGGAAGAAACTCTTCCAAAACTAGACATTAATTAGGAAAAAGACTTAAATTTAGCAGAGCAGAGACTGTTTCGACTACGCTGAGCTTGCAAAGCCGCCTCGCTTCCCTTACTGGTAGATACAGAAAGCACAATTGTACAACCCGCTATTTATTACTTGGTTTTCAGAGCATTTTCTCAATTCAACCGAACACATGGGAAGCCAGTTGTATCTTGGACTGTACAAGATTATTTGAAATATTTGTTGCCCCGAATAATTGCAGCATCAGAGGAGGCTTAGAAACGGGGCATTACATTAGGTGTAAACTTGTACGTGGTGTGTATATGAAAGAATAAAATGGGGTGGCCAAGTCATTGTCTGTGGCTTCTCCATTACATTCTTTGATAAAGGAAACACACGAGTCTTATAATGCCTATGTTTCATTGTTGCTGGTGTAGGTTGCCAAGGGTGAAGCGTCACTCCTACTCACTACACACAATTTCGAATCTAGTAATTAGCTTACTCTCAGCACTTTATTATTATAATTTTAATGATAAATTTGGAATTGATTGATTGAATGGTTTGCAATCAGCAAAAATGGTCATTGCAAACGCTGAAGAATTGGGTATCGCAAAGAGGGAATGTGGGTTGTAGTTTGGTCAATTGAAGGGCATGGTCGACAGCCTTTCATTGGGTTTGAGTCAGGCAATGTGAGAAAATTTCTTCCATTTGGGCCGTTAAAGAATGCCATGCCTTATCTTTTCAAAATGGGCGAAGAAAACAAAGAAATGATTATTAGAAAGCATTCGGACATGGAACGAATGAGGTGTTTTTTCAATTACATACCTCTTGTTTTACTTGTATGTGTGATGTATTTGTGACGATTTTGACATTATTATTAATTTTACGTGGGATGGTTTTGTTTGTTTGGTAGGAAGGTGTTGGAACAGAGGCTGAAGGTCTTCGACGAATTACATTGAAATGAGAGCAAAGAACTCACCTTTGATTTCATCAAATAATTTCTTTAGATGTAGATTACACTTATATTATGTAATGTTATGTATTTAAATGAATAAATGAAAACAAATTAACAATTACACATTTTTCCAAACATTTGGGAGGTTTTTTATTAATGGGTGCTTTATAAGTTTATTAGGATATTATTGTTTCTCATAGGGTGTATAGGTTTTCACAATGGCAATACATAAGGAGATATTACATGTTTGGATTTTGAGAATGGTAGAGGTTTTTAAAAGTTGGGAAACTTCGTTTAAGTTGATATTGTTTAGTCTTAGTAGGGGTACTTAATTGCTTTCCCACTTTGTGAAAATTGAGATGATTTCTTAAAATTCATGAGCCAATTGAGTTCCATGGATTAGTTGGATTTTGAAAGTGAAGATTTTTAGTGATTTTTAATTTATTTATTTATTTTTTAATATTATAATTTTGTTAAGTATGGAAGTGATGTTGTACTGGTGTAAATGTTTGTAAACATTTACATGTGGGTTCAATTATAAATGGAAAAGGGTAAATTTTATTGTGCCAAGAGGTGCCCAATATAGGGTGGATGTGTGAGCATTATGTGAGCATTATGTGTGAGATGTGAGATGTGAGCATTAGGTGTGATATGCTAGATGTTAGACGTTAGTATGAGATGTTAATTTTGAGATGATATTTAGGATGAAAATTCAGTGGATGTGTGAGCGTTATGTGAGCATTATGTGTGAGATGTGAGCGTTAGGTGTGAGATGTTAGATGTTAGACGTTAGTGTGAGATGTTATTTAGGATGAAAATTCAAGTATTGTATTTATGGTTGAATTACTGTAACACATAATTTAATTCACCTCATGGATAATGTTTATGTGCTTACACTAAGAGAGTGTGTGTATGTTTTGGGGGTGAAATAGAGATATAGATGGAGGGAGTAGAGAGGGAAGAAGAGAGAGGCAAAGATAGGGAGGGAGGAGGAGATATATATATGGAGAGAGGTGTTAGAGAGAGAGAAGGGGAAGAAAGATAGAGGGAGTGGAAAAGGGAGGGATAGAGAGATAGATAGATATGGAGATATGGAGAGAGTGTGTATGTTTGGGGGGTGAGATAGAGAGATAAGGGAGAGTCAATGGGAGATATATATATAGATGGAGGGGGCATAGATTTACTTACATTGAAATCAATGCAAACTATTAATTTAATTACTTTGAAATTAATGTACATCATACATCTAGTTGCATCAAATCAGAAATCAACATCTACACTGAAATCAATGCATCTAGTGCCAACAATCAAATAAGATTAGAAATCAACATCTACACTAAAATCAATGCATATAGTGCAAACAACCAAATGGGATTAGAAATCAACGTCTACACTAAAATCAATGCATGTGTTGCAAGCAATCAAATAGGAATACAAATCAATATCTACATTGAAACCAATGCATCGAGTGCAAGCAATAAAATAGGAGTACAAATCAACATCTACCCTAAAATCAATGCATCTAGTGTAACTCAATTTTTGAGCTTGAAAATGAGGTATATCAATATCACATTGACCCTGCACCCTCCAATTCTAGATGGGGTGACAAGCTAAGTTCCATCCTGCCTTGCTTCCCTACCAAAACCAATGAACCAAACCATCCATGGCTTTCCAAGTTTCCCATATACTTTGGAAGATGAATGAGCTTGAAACTTGATATAAGTGAGGCATAGAAATAATATCACAAGAACAAATGTGCTAGCAAAAGTTTGTAGAAACATCAATCAAGCTAATTCCACTGCCATATTTAGGGTTGGTGCACACATCCCGAGGAGCCATCAAGATTCTCCTCTCCCCACTATACTTAGATCATAGTCATAAGTATGACTGAAGAATCTACTCCGAGCGTTGAGATTGAATTTTGCTACGAGACCAACAAGAGACATAATAGAAATGTCAAACTATTACACAAAGGTTATTGCTCCATGTGGTATGCATTCATCTTGATTCAAGCCTATTACACTTCAAATTGTATTGGATGTTAAAATATCTAATCCACAAGGCACAACCCCATAAGGAGCTACTATGCCAATCACCATTGACACTTAAGAAAGATGTCTTCACTGACCAACTTTCCTATGGCTCAATTACCTAATTTATGCTTATGCTTTTGTTTTTAAAGTGAAAAGCTTTCTTTTAAAAAATATATGATATTGTAATAATAAGTATTTAATCATAATTATATAGCTAATATAAGTAGGTTAGAAAAGTGATGAGTAGCTCAATTTTTGGGGGTAAATTTAATGAATTTTATTACATTAAGCTTCTTGAATTTGATTATAAATCTTTTAAATGTGGACAAGGAACTTTATTACATTTGAATGTTTCTAATTGGATATACACAATGATTGAATCTTAGTGCAATTTGCTACCTCAATTGATCCATCAACATGTGAACGAAAGGAAATATTTGTGTTTGTTTGGTTTAAACCAATTCCATAACAATTGCCAAATGTAGTTGACATATTTATTGTTTTGGTTATAGATGATTTTTGGAAGATAAAATCCTAATAATGATATTTGGTCCAACCATTCAAGTAGACTAATACTTCAAACATAAGTGTTGCTATTGCAAATACAAATGTATGTATATAAGTCTTCTAGTGAATAATTGCTAAGGATAGAGATATTTGTTATCTCTATAGTGCATTCTTTGGCAACTACACTAAATAACCAAAAGGAGAGAACTTGATACAAAGGATACTCCTATCGTGTCAATGATGCAATTACTGAGACCCCCTTTTTAAATAAGATCCAAAATTCCACTAAGACCCTTTAGCAACATCTAATGACAATTTCATTGTTATCATAAAAGAGTAACAATTTAATGCTACTCTTTCCTGCATTACTGCGCCGAAAACATTTTTAAGACTGCAAGGCTTCGTCGTCTGTCCATAGTCACTAACAGGCTACCCAGTGTCCTCGGTCTAAAACCACTTGCTACCACTGGTTGAAGCGACCACAGAAAACCAATAGGAATTAATCAGTTTCAATCTGATCTGTCTGTCCATCTATGTGCATAAGGCGGTGCATTGAAGATGGTACTTTGTTAGAGTGGCCACCTATCCACACGAAAAGTGATGAATATCTGAGCAAGCTCGTTTGAGAATGATTTGACCCTTTAATGGAAATCTCCTTCCTGGGCACACTCATTTTACTCCAATGCAGACATGATCGTTTTTCCTTGTTTCCAAGCCCCGACCCCTCTTATCAGGATGGCTATCTCATCCCCTGGCTAAAAGATCTTCGTGGCGGTGGCGGCACCGTTGGGATTGAGGGTTCTGGTCGTGGGCTTCCGCCTATTGGAACCCCCAATAGTGCACCAGTTACACCTTAGCTCAGCTCCCCCACTTCAAGGGGACCTCACGTCATGCATAACTGGGATTCTCTCGTCAAAATCTCTAGTGCTGCCACAAATGAGAACAATAATCACTACAATGGAACGAGTGGAGCTCCATCGATGGCAGATGAACCGACGGCGGTGTTTTACGAAGCCATGGGTGGGTGGTCATCTTGGCACCACCACCACATTTTCCATGTGCTTTTGCCTCTCTGTCTCAAACCAAGATACTGTTTCATCACCTACCCACCTATGGCCTCCATGTTGAGAGCTATAATATCATTTATACTAAGAATCAAACTCCTTATTTCCTTTTTGTAACTTCTACCTACTAAATTTTATGACGCTTAAGATGATAGGGACGAGAATGCGTTTAGCCCACTAACCCTAGGTCAAACCCATTTTCTTCTCGAACCACTTATATCACAAAAAAAACACCCACGTTATGGTCGAGTACAGCGTGTTATACATCCTAAATGATTTAATTTGAGAAATGTAGTGATTGTATGGAAGAGGGCTTACTTGCCATGCCATTTCCTTTTCTTTCTAACTAATATACTCTAACCTGGTGAATTTCAGGGCTCAAATTGAACTCCATGTTTATGTGGATTTGTTTATTAGGAATCCGCATGTTTATTAGGCACCCGAGATCATGGTTCTCCCTCTTATGAAAGGATCTAACAAAGCCACTCAAAGGGGATAAGAGGTAATATTCTATTAGTCTGACTTGTGTGTTGGAAGGTAAACCCATTATGGAAGTACACTCATTCCTTTCTGTTTGTGAATGGAAAAATATGGGTTCCATTTTTTTAAGTGAAATAAAAAGGGCATTTTTGTCATCAACTTCATCCATGGGATTGACTTACATCAAGCCTTTTATAGGTAACCATTTTCACCAATAAGCATGGAGTTGATCGAGCAAAAGAAGAGGCAAGTGATATGTATCCAAGCATAGACAACATGTCTAACATAATTTGACTAAAAATGCAGGAAATCAAGGAGAAATATGGAGGACGAGGTCGTCCACCCAAATATCGGCATATTCCTTAACCTCAGTAGGTGTTGACCGATGAGAGAGAAGGCTTGGATCATATTCTACAAAAATAACAGGATGATCTGTCCGATGAGGTAAGGTAGATTTTGTATTTTTGTCCCATAGTAAGCCCTTGTACTGAAAGCATATATGGTTGCAAGGGAGTACATGTCACAATTCTTAACATATTTTATGTCTTTGTCATTTTCATATTTCTTCAATAATGGTAACTAAAAGTCTGGAATGCATTGGGTTAACCTCTTGTATCTTGATTCTTAACTCTCTTGGTTTTGTAAGGACTCTGAATTGAAATAGTTAATCATCGCAAAGTGTAAAACAAGACAAGGTGGTGCCTATTTGACCTTAATTTCAAGCTTTACAACCTAGGAAGTTGTGAACAAGATTTAGCATTCACATCTGTCCAAATGAACATTATAAGAGTCAAGTAATTTGAGATGACTCCTCTAACACTTGATCAAGCATTGAAAATGTCAAGCAAAGTGGGTCATGACTTCTATGTTTTCCGTGACATCAAGAATAATAAGCTGAATTGAGCCTCCAAGCTTCCTTGTTAGGATTACGTAAGCTTATATGTTGGTACATTTTCATAGATATGTAGACTGGTGCTTCTTTCTAATAGTTAAGAAAACCTTGTAGGTGAAATCAACATAGTGTACAAAAGGAGGCATGATGGCTATGGGTTGATAGCTCCCCACCATTATTACACTGGGGATAATGAAGGAAATGGACTAACTAAGCAAAACCCCATTCTATTATCTCTGAAGTACAAAGAGTTGTGGGACTTGAAAAACTTTTCGAATGTGTATATTTGGAGGATCTTTTAGGATAGGGGAAATTGTTGTTGTATTTACGCTGATTCTTGTGGATTTTCTAGTTCACTGGTCAAAGCCTTTTTTCTCAAAATATTCGAAAACACCAAACAAAGGCCCAGGTCATCTCTAATTCTGATCATTTCCCTTTCAACAGATGCCCAGTGGAAGATTTTAGTATCTCAATCAAATTTGGGAGGTAAATATCATCATTTTTTTTTAAATTCCATTGTTTAATTGCAATTGAAGGAGACAAAAAATGATTAAATTAGTGTAAATGATATATGGTTCATGGTAGATCGAATGCAAATTCATTTTAAAAAATCATTTATTTTCTAAATTTGATGTTGGAAAACATCACATTCAATACCTAAATGATTGTTTTACATGCCAAAAATCTGATATTTGAGGGACCTTGTTCCATTTCACTATCGTTCATACATAGGTCAAAATGTTTTCATTGCCATCAGGGATTGAGTGATTAAATTCTCCATATCTCATTAAAAAGGAAAAATCTGAACATTTTTGGGCCAGAGAGGATCTTGTTGTGTATGATATGAGGGATTCCTTCTTTGATTGTCCTTGAATGTATTTATCCTTAGAAATTTAATAAGAGCTCTTGTCATATTTTGTTTGGGGCCAATACATTACAAAATAGCACATGCAAAAGCCTCACAATTTCATATAAATTGACCATGCATTTTGTAACATGAACATGACTTCTCAAACCACGCAAGGTAAGTAGGTAAGAGACCTCATCTTCTAATGTAACATAAAAATATAGTTGATGATTGTACATGTTGCATAGTGTTGAATTGTAAGTAGGGTAGGTGGCAACACAAAGGAACTGTGTTCAACAATTGTCTAAAAGAAAATTGCTTTAACTTCAAAAATTCTGGCATATACAATGATCCTCATGTTTTTTATAAACATTTTTCACCACCATAGATCTGTTCGGGCTTTGTATCTATTAAGTACCTGGAAATTAGAATATGTTATGTCATGAAATTCCCCATCTGTAAAATTTAATTAAAAATACATTTCTACCTACCGAATTTGTACATTCTTCTCGACTCACTGTGTAATGAAATCCCCCATTTGTAAAATCCAAGTAAAAATACATTTATACCTGCAAAGTTTGTAAATTAATCTCTTCCAACATGTTGTTTCCATTATCTCATAAAATGGAGAGCTTCATTTCCATTCAACTAATTGAATTTTCTTATAGTCTTGCCACCATGTTATGAAATTGCTTCCTTCTCATAAAACATTTGAAGAAATAGTGCACTTAGTGATCATGTTTGTCACATATTTTTCAAACTTTTCTAGACTTTAGTTCTTTTGGTGTAGGCCTTGCTTGATATCTTTCAAAGCCTCTTACCTACACATAGACTTCTCTCTTGAAAAATATCTATCCAGTAGAGTAGTGGACTGATTACAGAGATTAGCAATGTCAATATTGTTAGGGGAAACACCCAAAAGCCCCAACGTTTGATCTGACACTTGGAGAGAAAAGGGTCCAGTCGCTTGCTTGCCTACAAACTTTTGTTGCTTTGCAATCATATCTGTAATATGCAGACTTAGTATTGGTATCACGAATGTCCTTTCCACCAATTATGTGAATGTGATTAGTATCATTTATGGGAACGATTGCAATTTTTGCATAGAACAAAACACTTCATACTCCTATTAAATGGAAAACAAGCCCATGAGATCACAAATTCTCAGGCTAGTGAAACACGGGAATTATTAGACTATATATATAATATGGGAAGAAGTACCTTCTACATCATCAAATATCCGGAAGGATTTGTTGCTGTAATGACTTGTTATAACTTACAATGTGAGATTCACAAAAAAAACATTCAATTTCTGAAACAAGACTTGATATAGAAAGAAAACATAGAAATTAGTTTCATATTGTAGTGTGGTGGAATAAACCATATTTGTACTAACAATTCCTAGATGAACAACTATCACATCGATTTCAACATTGGCTGGAAGCTTGTTGAATACTACTGAAAGGAACATCGGTTGGTACATGAACATGAAAATTAATAAGTAAACATTACAGTTAAGAAAGAGTATGTTTATGACCAAGGGTTATAACCAACTCATAGTGGCAGGTTAAGTCTATCAATATTGTAAACCTTTAAAAAACCCAAAAAATTTACCCTGAGATTTGCATTAGTAACATACTTACATTGGAATGTAAAAACTAGCATAACATAAGTGGAGTAGTACAAAGTCATAGTTTTACATACCTGAACGATTTTTCTAGCACTGTAAGTAGCAATGCAGTTAAAACTATTTTTATTCAGCTTGAGATTGAGATCTTGAGGGTCTACTACTCCGCAATGGTGATCCTGGACAGATTAATAATAAATACATGATGGGCATTAAACCTTAGGTAACATCAACCATGACTTCATGAAAATTACAAAGAAGGGAACCAAGGTTGATTAACATCATACCACAGAGTTTACATTAACAATTCTTGAAGTACCTCCAGTTTTGAGAAGTAAAGGTAGGAGGAAAATTGTTAGGAATGCGAGTCTCAGATGATTTACTTGCATGTACTACTCGTTTCCATCCTTAGATAATTGTTGTGGCTCTGCAAGAATGATGTTTTAAAATATCAAAACATTGTGTTGTATTAAAAATTTTAGAGGTTAGAACCTTTTGTTGCGCGCGCTGGACCCTGCTGCTTCAGACCTCGAACAGCTGCGCTCGCTCTAGGGCTCGCGCCCATGGAGGTGCAGGGCACTCCCCTTGCGCCTCCCCCTCCTCCGCCTCCCACGACTGCTGAGGCCTTCAATCGCCTTTTGGCTGGTCTCCCCAAGAAGAAACAATCAGAAGCTGTGAAGTTTTTCAAGAAATTAGAATATATTCCAGAGATCTCCCTACCTGCAGAAACCCCGATTCAGGTTGCCTTATCTCTGGCTGATCGAGCTCTCGTTGGCCAGTTCACCGGACTATGGCCATCACCCAAAACGACTGAGAGCTGGGTTAAAAGGAACTGGGCGCCATTGATCAAAGAAAGTGTCACTTCTTATTTTCTGGGGAGAGGTTTCTTTTTTTTCGAGTTCTCTTCCAAGGATGACAAAGATCTGATATTCCAAAACGGCCCCTATTTCATGGGCCCTCAGGTTTTATATCTAAACAAGTGGACTCCGGATTTTGACCCTGCAGTGGATGTGCCCAAAGTAGTCCCGGTGTGGGTGAGACTCCCAAATCTCCCAGTTCACTGCTGGAATTGGGACTCTCTGATGCATATTGGGAATGCCCTTGGGAAGTTCATTGATCGAGCAAACAACAAGGACCAATATGACTGCGCCAGGATCTGCGTGGAAGTAGATCTGGAAGTAGGGATGCCTGAGGCCATCAAAATCAATGTCGGAAACTGGTCGCATGTGCAGAAACTGGACTACGAACAGTTGCCCTTCAAATGCCGAAAATTCCATGTCTATGGCCACTTCGCCAGAGGCTGTCCGTTCAACATAGAGGCAGAGCAGGGAAAGGAGGATGGTTGGAACCAAGTCAAGCACCCCAAAACCTCTCACAGGAAGATAAGGGGCATCAATGGAAAAGGTCCTCATCAGGCCTCTGCTCAGCAGATCTCGCCTAAGACCGCCACAGAAAACAAGTTTGAGCTTCTCAACTCGCAACAAGAGGGATCCCAGGAGGTCGAGGCCCAAAAGGTAGTGACACCGGACAAAGGTAACCCTTCTGCCTCTTCCAAGGATGCAATTGTTGTAGAAAGCTCGAAAGAAACCCCTGTTGAAGTCGAGGAAGAGGAGCATGAGACTGAAGACTCGGAGGAGGAAGGAGAAATAGGTGACTCCCAAGCCTCTGTTAGGAGATCCGCAAGAGGCCGCAAAACAGATCGGGAGAAAAGAGAGCAGGAAAATTTCAAGGACAAGTTACAAGGCAGCCAACCAATGCTGGAAGAGCTGTTAGAAAAAAAGCCGAAGATGACGAGAAACCAACCTCAGGGCTCCAAGGGAGCCCATCAAAACAAAGGTAAATAATGAAAATAATCTCCTGGAATTGTAGGGTTATGGGGAGCAAAGTCAAGGAAGAGGTCATGCGAAACCTAATAAGAATAGAAACTCCGGACATACTCCTCATCCAGGAGACCAAGCTGGAGGACTCAATATTCCTCCAGTCAAGCAAAAGAATCTGGAATAAATGTAGAGCCAAAGCTGTCTCAGCCCGAGGTGCATCTGGAGGGTTGGGCACCCTTTGGAATGAAAGTAAGTTTTCGTTAATCTCTGAAACTTCTAGCACTGTTGGTACTATTTTATTGCTATCCTTTTCTTCTAAAAATCCATCATTTATCTATCATTTTCCTCCATAAACTTCCCATAAGTCCATTGAAATTGATAAATGAAGCATTATAATTGTTATTTTGCATTAAATTTAATTTATGAGTTTTTATGTTAAAAATTGGAATTTTTCAACAAAATTACGGGATGTAATGACTTCCTGTAATAAGTTTATGTTGTGACATGTGGCATGGCAGGAAAATCGAAATAGAAGGCATGGACGTGATCTAGGATGTACAGACATGGTGGAAAATCTATTTAGCATCGAATTTGGAGTTCCTGAATATATGGTCAAAGACGGTCAAACTCAGCCTCTTCAGCAGAAAAATCAGAAGCCATAATGATGTACTTAATCTTTTGCTTAAAATTAGGAATTCTAAACTCATTTGAACTATGTTGGAATCAGTTAGGATGAAGAAGGAACGAATATAACCTTCTAGTTGTAAATTTTAATAAATAGGAGGATTTTGATTAGAGAAAGGATGCTAGTGAAAACGTTGAAGAAATCAGACTTAAGACTGTAAAAACGTATTCCAGATCTCTGTTTTGAATGTAATCTATTTCCAGAACTTAATGAAAGGCAGAATTTCATCAATCACAGTGTTTACGAGTTAAAGGTTTATCATTTGAAGTTATTAAAGTGTGCCATCAGAGCGTGGAAGGGCCCTACGTAAAGATTGGTACACTTTCTTTTATGTTTTATGTTTCATAGAATTAGTATTCAGATCTGAACAACGTATTTCATTGCATTGCTTGTGAGTTCATTCATTTAATTAGAAGTTCTTGAGATTATTGTTATTTTATGGTTCACAGCAATAGCTTGAAGATTCGATTGCAAAATTATTGAATGAGTCCTTGTAAGAGGTTTAATCGAGCATTGGATTTCAAAACATCTCTATGAACTCTGTTTGTTTTTATGAATTTGATTTCTAGAATGTTTAGTGTGTTATCTTGAAGGAGTTTTTGTGAAACATATCCTCGTAAGAGGATTGAAAATCTCAGATTAGTAACACTCTGTTTTTTTAAGATCAGTAGATTAAAATTGATAATATAAGTGTTTAAATTGTGAAAAGGAAACATATTTTAGCCTCTTGTAAAGGAGTACTGGAGCCTGTCACAATTAAACATTTATTTAAACATATAGAACAGAACCTTTTAGGTCTAAAAATATTAGATGTGCCTCTAATACTACCTACCTTGGTCGACATTAAATTGAGTCTAATCTAGAATCCTAGATTGGTCTTTACAAGCACTCACTGGCTGCTTCTAAAAATGCAGCACTCATTCACCAAAGAATTTTTTTGTCTCTTCAATGTCTATGTGCCAGTCAATGCTGTAGAAAAGAAGGTCTGTTGGGACTCCATAAGAAGCCAAGCTGATATAGGGAATCTAGACAATATCATCATTGCAGGAGATCTTAATCTCACTCTCCTCTCCTCAGAAAAGCGAGGAGGTTGCATTGTGCGAGATCCGGCGAGAGAATGGGCAGAGGATCTTATACATGATTGGGACTTACTGGACATCAAGCCCTCTTCCGGTAAGTTTACTTGGTCGAACAAAAGGGTCGGCCCTGGTCACATTGCAGCTAGACTGGATAGATTCTTAGTCCAAAGTTCCTTTCTTCTGCTCGGATTAGATGCCAGTATGAAAATTATTCCTTGTAGCATATCTGACCACAATCCTATCAAGCTAGACCTCCGGGCCCTCCCTGATCTTGGACCCATCCCCTTCAGATTTAGCCCCCCTTGGGTCAGGGAACCCATCTTTTTGCAGATTGTCAAGGAATGTTGGGCTCATCCAGTCAATGGATCTCCTTTCTACGTGTGGGAGGAAAAGCTCAGAAGAACGAAAGCTGCCCTTAAGAGTTGGGCCAAAACTCTTCCTAATCCAGCAGCTGAAAGGAAAAATCTACAAAACCAAATTGAAGCCCACCATCTGCTTTCAGAAGAGGCATACGTTACCAGAGAAACTCTAGATAAGGAGGCTCAGCTCCAACAAAGCTTCCATAAAGCCTACCTGGCTGAAGAAGAATTCTAGAGGATTAAATCTCACTGCCTTTGGCTCAAATCGGGAGACAGAAATACCTCCTTTTTCCACAAACATTCTCAAGCCAGAAAATGCTTCAATTCCATTACTGAGGTCGAGGAAGATAACACCATTCATAAGGACTTTGCAAGTATCAAAAGAGCTGCTTTCCTGCATTTTCAGAGTTTTTATAATGAAGATGTGAATCTGGTCCATAACAATGATCTTTTGGATGGGATCCCCTCCTCAATCACTGTTGAGATGAGGCTCCTGCTTGAAGCTAAAGTCACAAAGGCTGAAGTCAAAAATGCTCTCTTTGCCATGGACCCAGACAAAGCCCCGGGTCCTGATGGGTTCTCGGCCAGATTTATCCAATCATGCTGGCACATTGTGGAAAACGATTTATATAAAATGGTTCAAAAATCCCAGGACTGTCAGAAAATTGGAGGCAGTACAAACTCTGCGTTTCTAGCTCTCATCCCCAAAGAGAAAGGTGCCAGATCCTTCAACAGATTTCGCCCCATCTCTCTCTGCAACACTGGTTATAAATTAATCACCAAAGTAATAGCTAACATGTTGAAATATCTTCTCCCCAAAATAATCCCAGAAAATCAAGGGGGCTTTATTCATGGTAGACAACTTGTGGACAATTTCACTTTAGTTCAAGAGGCAATTCTCTCCAGCCAGCAACACAAGGAAAAAGGTATGGTTATCAAACTGGACTTAGCTAATGCCTTTGATCGTGTTAGGCATAGTTTTCTCTTGAATGTTCTGAAAAAATTTGGATTTGGTGAGAAATTTATAAACTGGATTCAGGCCTGCATTTCGGAGCCATGGATTGCTCCCCTTGTAAATGGCAGAGCTGCTGGCTTTTTCAAAGCCTCAAGAGGGCTAAGGCAGGGCTTCCCTCTTTCTCCTCTTTTGTTTGTCCTCCAAGCCTCTGTTTAAGTTTTCATCTAAACAAAAAAATGCAAGAGCAGGAGATTTCAGGTCTTTGTATTGCAAGAGGAGTCAATAGTATCAAACATGCCCTATTTGCAGATGATACATTGCTTCTGGGGGTTGCTTCGATTCATTCGGCCAACAGATTCAAAGAAGCTATAGATGAGTATTGTTTAGCATCGGGAAGCAGTCTCAACAAGGGGAAATGTCATATTTATAGCTGCAATACTTCGCCCATCTTGCTTAATCCCATTGCAAGATGTTTTGGCTTCGCAGCTTCTTCATCTTGGACTTCTTTCAAATACCTTGGGCTCCCTATCTTCCTCAAGCGAGCCTTCAGTCGGGATTGGTTCCCTCAAGTGGAAAAATTCAAAACCAAGCTTCAGGCTTGGGGTTTCAACTGGCTTAATATTGCGGGCAAATCAGTTCTCATCAAATCTGTCCTATGCAGTCTTCCCCTTTTTCAGTTTTCTATTCTTTTGGCTCCTGTTGGCATTATTAAGAGAATGGATCAGTACATCCGGCATTTTTTTTGGAAGGGGGGAAAAAGCAACGAGAAAAAATCCCCTCTGGTTAATTGGGAAATTATCTCCAAACCTTTGAGGGATGGGGGATTAAATTTCAAGGACCTTTCCCTTCAGAATACCGCCATGGGAGCCAAAATTCTCTGGAAAATCATCGCGCCCAAGCCTGGCTGGGCCCAATTAGCTCTTTGGAAGAAATATTTCAAAGGTTCGAGACTCAGATGTTTGGATGGCCCTCTACCGCAAGGCGTCTCCCCCTTCGCAAAGCTCTGTGCCAAAGCTGCTCCACTCATCATCTCCAACGCTTACTGGGTTCCTGGAAATGGCAAGAAAATCAATATCTGGACAGATCGCATTATGAATCGTGACCCGATTGGTGGCTTCCCCTCCCTGAATGCGCTGAGATGCTGGATGACCACTGCTGGGAAATCTACTTTGTGGGACATCTCCTCTTGGGTTGGATCTCGTTGAACAGGTTGGGATTTTTTGGATGTGCCCCCGGAGCTTCTTCAGGACTGCAATACTCTCCGCTCCATGTTGAATGGAATAGCTCCCTCACATAGGCGCAAAAGAGACACGCGTGGCTGGGGTACGCTGGCTGCAGGTTATACTGTAGCTCAAGGCTACGTCATGCTTGTTCTGAGACCTCACGTCCCTCCGGACCCTGCTCCCTAGGCAGCGATCTGGCGTATTCATTCTCTGCCTAAAATTGACATGTTTTGTTGGATCTTATGCCACAAAAAAATCCTTACTGATGATAAATTGCAGAAACGTGGTTTTTATGGTCCATCCAGGTGCCCCTTGTGCAGAGAGAGTGTGGAATGTGCCACACACCTGATGTTAAATTGAAAATTTACTGAGCAGATTTGGAAAGAGCTAATGGATGATTGGAACCCCAACTTTGCTCTCCCCTCTTCTATTACTAATATTTTTGCAAAATGGCAGAGCATCTATCCCGGTCCACCTCTCAAAAACAAAGTGATCAAAGCCGCCTGGTTTTCTCTCCCTAAAATCTGTTGCTAGCAGATCTGGCTTGAGAGAAATAGCAGAATCTTCAGAGACACTCAGCATGATGTCAAGGTGGTCACAGCTAAGATCAAATCCCAGCTAAAAGAGAGCTTGGGAGATCAAAAATATGCATCAAATCTAAACCAGATTGATTTAGTTTGGGGTGCCTCCCTAATTCTGCAATTCCATCAAGCCATCAGCAATACTTCCACTCCTGAAGACTGGAAAATAAGGGGAAAAAACAACGATGCTTTTCAAGACTGGCTCTCCACTCAAAAGGTGCACTCCCTCTTCTTCGATGGGGCATCAAAGGGAAATCCTGGAAGCGCTGGGGCAGGAGGAAGTGTTAAAAATGCTGAAGGTTTATTGATCCACCGCTTTGCCTGGGGTCTAGGGATCAACTCCAGCATCCAAGCAGAGGCTTTGGCCCTCTTTCAAGGACTTAAGTTACTTCTGAACTTAGGGATCAAGGAGGCTAATATTTTCTAAGATTCCCAAGTGGTTATAAAAACCATGGTGGCTAATTCTTCCCCTCGGGACTTAAGACTGGCAAGATTGATATCTAGAATCAGAAGCTTGGGGAAATCCTTTCAAAGCCTCAATTTCTTCCATGTGTTGAGGGATAACAACAAAGACGTAGATCTAGAAGCTAATAAAGCTGCCCTCTTCCCTATTGGGGTGATGGCAAGAGACGAGGTCGAAACTTGGGATCCAATACCATAATCTGTCAATTGAAATGTTTTATTGCTTGCTTTTGAATCAGTTTGTTTTTACTTTCAAGCTTGGAGAAATCACAGAAATCAATTGCATAGCTGTAGACACAAAAAGCTGGAAGCTGTTCACAAACGCCATTGTAATTCTGGCTATTGATATCTTCTGGGCATTGCCCCTCCTCAATGTAATCTGAAATCTGGCAGCTAGGCCAACAGTTAATATAATCCATAACCGTTTCTGTGA